>WOXC01002551.1:0-394047 GCA_011680675.1 Gymnobelideus leadbeateri
AAAAATGGGACATAAAATAAAAAATTCCTGAAGAGCACGATTCTTTTGGAGCATGCTGATGAATTATGTTGAATTTTCATCCCCCTTTCTGGGAGACCTACTCTAAGCACTCTGCACTATTTCAAGATGCAAAGACTATATCACGTTCTGCACAGTCCTTGTAAATCACAGGATCCTTTTTGCATTGCTATGGCATGTAAGGAAGCAAGAAATTCATCAAAAGAATTAATATCATTTTTCCTTGAGCATAAATATTAGGTATCTCCTCACCTCACCCACTATCCCAGAGATGCATAATAACTTGAGTTCTTCATAATTTGACATAACTTTATTCACCACATTCAGTGGATCACCCATGGTCAGTGAAAGTACTTAGGTTTCAAGCCTAATTCACAATTGTGGGTACCCATGGAAAAGTTATATACTCTTAAGCACTTCCTATAAACATATATAGGTACACAATGAAACTATTAGGTCCCAAAGAGATTAAAGAAATAAAAAAAATGATCAATAAGTACAGAAATGTTTATAGCAGCTTTTTGTCATAGGAAAGAATTGGAAAATAAGGGAGTGCTCATCAATTAGGGAATATCTAAGCAAAGTATGGTATGTGAACATAATAGGTCTGTAATTGTTGTGCTATAATAAATGATGATAGGGATGGTTTCAGAGAAACCTGGGAAGATAAGGATGAATTGATATAAAGTGAAATGAGAACAACAGTAGAACAATTTCTACAACAACAACATTATAAAGACAAACAACTTTCAAAGACTTAAGAATTCTGATCGATGCAATGATTAACCATGATTCCAGAGGACTGATGATGAAGTGCACCCATTCAACTCCTGGTAGAGAAGGGATGACTCAGAGCATAGAATGAGCCTTGCATTTTTAGACTTAACCAAAATGTGGAAGTCTATTTTGCTTAACTCTGAATATATATTACAAGGGTTTATTTGTTTGTTTTTCCCTAGCTTCTTTATCCCATGTGATTCTTGTCCATTCCTGACTACACAAATCCTCTGCAGAAGATCTGCATGATGGACTAATAGCCTTGTGTAGCCTCTTGTAACATTCTGATGGTCCCAATGAAAATGCAAAAAATATTAATTTACAAAGGTAAATCTTAAAATCCTCTATATATGTCACCTATTACTATTACCCTCATATTTAATAACAATAATAACTAATAGTCTTCTATGGCTAACAAGTGAGGAAACTGAGGCCCGATGAGGAAAAGTGATTTGCCCAATAAAACACAAATAATAAGTGGCAGCACTGATGTGACACTTTGAACCCAGTTCTTCTGATTCCAAATCCAATGTTCTTCCACTGCACCATTCAATAAGCATTTATTAAGCACTTATTATGTACAGGTATTATACTAAGCACTAGGAATACAAAGAAAGGCAAAAATACAGTATATTAAAAACTATTAATAGTCTAATGGGAGACAATGTGCAAATGACTATGTACAAAAGAATGGAAGTAAATTAGGGGTAGTCTCAGAAGATAATAAATTAAGCAGGAGTAGGAAAGACTTCTTGTTAAAGGTGGGATTTTTACTAAGATTTGAAGGAAGCCAGAAGGAGGAGAGAATTGAAGGCCCAGGATACATCCGACGAAAATGTCTGGAGACAGGAGGCCACTGTCACTAGATTGCAGAGTATATAGAGGAAATGAAGTGTAAGAATACTGGCAAGGTAAGAAGCGATCAGTTTATGAAAGGCTCTAAAAGACAAACAGGATTTTATATTTGATCCTAGAGGCGATAGCCCAGGGAATGTATTGAATGGGTGGGAGGGGGAAGGTTTGACATAGTCAAAATAGCCCTTAAGGAAGATCCATTTGACAGCTGGGTAGAAAATGGGCTGGAATGAGGGAGAGACTTAAGGTAGGGGAATCATCCAGCACGTTTTTATAATAGTCCAGGCATGAAGTGATGAGGGCCAGCAGCAGGGTAGACACAGTTTCAATAGGCAGAAAGGGAGGTTACAAAGGCAGACTTGGCAAGTGATTAGATATGGTGGGTGAGAAGGAGTGAGGAACTGAGAGTGACACCTAGATTACAAACCCAAGGGATTAGGAGGATGGTGGTTCTTGATAATAACAGGGAACTTGGGAGGAAGAGAGAGAGTAGGGGAGAAAGATAATGAGTTCAGCTGGCCAGTAAGGCGATTAAGATGTCTATGGGACATCCAGTTTGAGATATCCAATAGGCAGGTGTAGAAATAAGATTGGAAGTCAGGAGAGAGGTTAGGATTGGACAAACAGGTCTGAAAATCATCTGAATGAGATGACAATTGAATCCATGGGAGCTGATTAGATCACCAAGCAAGATAGGATGGGGAGGAGCAAAGAAGAGAGCTTTAGGGAAACAGACTTAACAGACTTGATACGAATGAGGATCCAGCAAAGGAGACTGTGAGGAAGAGACCCAGAAATGTGTTACAAACAGTGTCAAAGGGTACAGAGAGGTACAAAGGATGAGGATTGAAAAAGACCATTAGATTTGGCAATTAAGGTATTACCACTGGCAGCTTTGGAAAGAGCGATTTCAGCTGAATGATAAGGTCAGGAAGCCAAGTTGTAGAGGGTTTCACAGAGTTGTTGAGAAGAAGAAAAATAGAGACACCTTTTACCAGCCTTCTCAAGTTTAGTCATGAGAGGCAGGAGAAAAACAGGACTACAGCTAGCAGGGATGGAAGGATCAAGTAAGGGCTTTTTGAGGATGGGGGAGATACCGATATTTATAGGCAATACAGAAGAAGCCTGTAGAGAGACTGAAAACTGTTGAAAGAGTTGGGATGACAAAAGGGGAGATCTTGTTGGAGAAAACTGGATAAAGTGGGATCACATGAGCATGTAGAGTGATTCACCCTGGCAAGAAGGGCTACCTCTTCATAGGAAACAGAGGTAAAGGAGGAGATAATATTGAGGTCATGCTGCTTTCAGCAGATACTATCCTAACCCATGGGTTCATAAACTTCTAAAATGTGATAGTTAGAAAGAACTCTAGAAATAAATTAATGCAAATCCCTAATTTTATAGATAAAGAAACTAAGGCCTAGAGAGGGAAGTGACTTGTCTAATGGCTTGTATCAGAGTGCAGAGAAGGTACCTCATGAAACAGTCAACTACTAGGCAGTCAAGTCTTAGGTCTAAGCAAATAATACAATGACCCACTAAAGCGTAGAGGTTGTTGTCTACTCTGAGAGAACGCTTATTGTTGTTTAGTCAATTAGTTGTGTCTGATTCTTGGTCACACCGTTTGGGTTGGTTTTGTTGTTGGTGGTGGTGGTGGTGGTTTTGTTTTTTGGTTTTTTGTTTTTGTTTTTTTGCAAAGATCCTTGGAGTGGTTTGCCATTTCCTTCTTCAGCACATTTTACAGATACAGAAACTGAGGCAAGTAGGATTAAACTTCTTGCACAGGGTCACACAACTAATATCTCAGATGGAATTTGAACTCAGGTCCTCCTCATTCTGGGGCTAGTGCCCTATCCACTGCACCACCTACAACTGAAGAAATCGTTAACTCTTGAAACAGAAAATGGAACAGTGGAAAGAGCAATGCATTTGAACTCAGAGGACTCAGGCTCCCATTCCATGCGTGTCACTTACTATCTATTAGACCATAGGCAAGTCACTCTGTACTCCAATTTCCTCATCTGTAAGATGCAAAGGCTTCTGAACTAGATGATTTCCTAGTTCCCCTTCCAGTTCTCAATCTATAGTCCAAAGAAGCCTTGTGTAAAATCAGGCCTAAATAGGGGGAAATAGTACAGCAGGCAGGCTGTTCAAATGTCATTCCCTTGCTCTGGCTACATGAGTACCTCACCTCTTTGGCTAGATTTTAAATAACTTTTTTATGGCACTTCTTACCTGTGAATAGTTGTTGGCAATAAGGTACAACCTAATTCCAACTCACCAAGCATCTTTTCATTAATTTTTGTGTTATCTATAATTTTAATTCTTTGTATATAGTTGTTTTCTAAAAGTCATATTTATACAGGATGACCAAATAAAACAAGAAGTTTTTTAAAAGAAGAGGATGTCAAAGAGGGGATCATTGAAAAAGCTATGCAATTTTCCTCCTCCAAAAATTATTATAATATTAATAATAGTTTAAATAGATTTAATAAATATTGGCATAAATTATAATATAATACAAAATTGTAATAATTCCAATGCCTTATATGTATATAGAATCTTACTTACATTAGAAAACATAAGACCCTTTGATCTGTTTTACTCTCATCACATTCATATCATACTGGTGCAAATATAGACCATCTCCCCCATACATATAGTGTTTCAAAAGTCTCAAAGCAATTTCAGCTACAGTTTAAACTGCTCTGAAACTTTTGGAGCATCCTGTAGAGGTCACGAACCTAAAATGCCATCTCTTTGAAAGCAAATATCTAGACAGGTAAGTTACTGTCATTTGGTCCTGCAAAGGGCAGAAACAGTATTTTTGTGTAGAGAAAGCTTTATATCACCTAATAAAGCATATAAGATAATTGCTGTTGTCATAGATGATGATTTTGATGCCTGAGAGGATTAGAAAAAATTAATTCTGGTTTTATAAAAATTGCTAAAAATATGTGCATGAGGAAAATTATCTGGTGGAATTTGAGCAGTTCTTGGACAGAGAAAATAATTGTGGCATAAATACAAATACTAAAATCACCTTGTCAAAGGTGTAGGACAATGCCTTATTTGTATATAAACAGTTTAATGATAGAGAGGGAATAAAAAGGGAGGAAGAGAGGCAAAGTGGGAATGAGGGAAAGGAGGGAGGGAAAGAGAAAAAGGAATGAGGGTAAGGAAGGGAAGGAGAGAGAGGGAGTAGAATGAAATGAAGACAGAAGAGAGGGAAAGAGGCAGTGAGGGAAAGAGAAGGGAGAGAGAGGTGGAAAAGAATGAGGGGGAAAAAGAAATGGAGGAGAGAGAGAGAAAGGAGAAGGAAATAAAGAAGGGAGGGTAATGCCATACTGCCAAGGATAGAAAAACAGAAAGCTGTCCAGAACTCTCTCCACATTGGTGGAGATGAAAGTCTCACCTTTGAAGGAGCAGAGTTGGCAAGAGCAAGAGAGAGAAGAGTTTCAATTCAAGAGTGCTCAACAATTTCAACTCTTTAAGTTTCTTCAGACTTCTGCACTCACTTCAGGTGGTTCCATGTTAGCAATGTTTGTGCCCAGAAGCTCAGGTTACACATAAATGAGTATATAACATACATCTAGTAGGAATGAGATTTCATAGTTTGTTGATGATACTGATTAAAGCCTTAAATTTCTTATTAACTACTGGATAAATTTCCATCCCTTAGTTATAAGACCTCTAAAAGAGTAGCTGCACCCCAGGATCTTTAACAAGATCCTAGGATGCAACTAGCATGCTAGCACTCAAGCTATACCTAACTGCTCTCTGGAATGGTGATGTGCAGAAAAGGAGGTACTACTTAGGAATGTTAACAGGGTTAAGTGACTTGCCCAGGGTTATACAGCCGGTAAGTGTCTAAGGACATATTTTAAAACTCAGGAGAATGGAGTCTTCCTGACTCCAGGCCCAGGACTCTATCCATCTCAGTTTACCCTTCTATGAAATAAGGAGGTTGGACCACATAACATCTAAAGCCTCTTCTAAAGCTAACATTATATTCTAGGGCACTATGAACCTGTGGGCTCATTTTGAGATTTCAGAGTAGGAGGCCTGGTCTTGGAGGTGTGTTCTACTCACACCAAGGGGATTGATTATAGCTGCTGAAGAACCCACTTGGTTTGGATTCACCCTAGTTGGCAGGCATTGGTCATTCTAGTCAATCAAGGAAGTTATTTCCAGGCCCAGATCAGGATAGAAGCCTTTAGTTATTTGTTAAATTTATTAATAATAATAATAGCAATGGCAAACATCTAGAAAAAAATTTTAGGATCTACAAAGCACTTTTCATACATTATTTCATTTGTCCCTTTCCAAGACAGGATGAGGTAGATAATGAAAGTATCATCATCAGCATTTTACAAATGAGGAAATTTATGTAATGACATCACAAGAATGTGACATGGTTCCTAAGTCACTGTGCCAAACATCAATACCTTTCCCGTTACAGTAACAGTCAGGATTTGAACCCAAATCTTCTAAAACAGAAGCCAGCACTCTTTCTATGAAAGCCCACTTAGGTTAAGGAATAAGTAAGGGAAGATGAACTAGGAAACAACAAAAATAGAGTTTTTATGCCAGGATCCCTAATTAGAGACCATGAAACTGAAACAGAGAACATGGCATGAGTAAAACTCTCCAACTGTTCCTTTTTCCAGTATTTTCTATAAGGAATTTTTTTCTTAGCACACTTAAGGGAAAAAAAACAGCTTAGCTATTCTGTCGTGTGAAACCCAATGGCATATTGTTTTTACACAGATGACTGAACTGTTTGAAAGATTGGTTAACTTAAAGGCATTACTTCAGATTTTTCAAAGCCATCTACTATTAGGCAGTCTCAAGAAAGCAAACAGGAAAGCTCATTTGTTTTAATTCTCACTGACTTGGCTATTTAAATGAGGCAGGTAAATCTCCAAAGTCTTGCATATATTTTAATTTGATCACTTTAATCACTTAATTAAACAGCCTTAGTATTGCTTCGACATAATCGAGCCTCTTAACACTTTTTTTTTTAATTTAACCAACCCGTGAAACAAAATACAACAGTTGATGAATGATCGCCCTTTTAGAAACAATTTACAGGGCAACTCTCAGGTATAAGCATACAATAGCTTAGCCTTTCCGATGTTGAGTTTTCACTGATGAGTTCTGTTCTGTACTAAGCAGTAAACATCCTTCAACACTAGTAGAACTGTGTCAGCAAGAAGTTCTGAAGGAAAAGGAGTGTCAACCAAATGATTGGAGATTTTAAATACTGTGCCAAGCTAATGGTGTTTCTAATAATTAGCTGGAGAACTAATGCAAACCTTCACAACATTAATATCCTTTGGGGCTATCAAGATCCCATACAACAGTAACATAGTTATCTAACAAATCAGATTTTAGTTTCTGGGTAAGAAGAGTGGCAGTGATTTATTATGAATCTATGAAAAATTTAATTTAATCCTGCAGATTTATTTTCTGCCTGCCCTACAAAAGGGGGAATAGTGAGAGTGGGGAGTGAGTTGAGGAGGGCAATGGGAATAGTATTGTCATAAATGTGCCTTATTACTATGGGCAGACAAGCAGTACTGACGTCAAAGGGGTTTTTTTTGTTGTTGTTTTTATATGTGGAAACATGGCTTGCTGCAAAGACCCTGCTGATTATGACTCAAGGGTCCTTAAAGAGCCACAGAAAGAATGCAATGTGCTATTTTAAGACCATTTATTCTTTGTATTTTATTTTATTGATATAATTTGTTTTTCCATCACTTAGATTTCCCCTGTATCCCTCTGAGAATTATTCCTTATAAGAAACAATTTTAAAATAAAGAAAAGAAGGAATAAGATTTTTAAAATCAGCAAAACTAATCAATATGTCAAAAAGATCTGAAATTATGGGCAATGTTCTTTCTATGACCCGTGTACTCCCACTTCTGCAAAAATCTAGGAGGGAGGTAAAACCTTTCATTCTTTATCCTAAGTGATTAACACATATCTATTTCTCAGCCATGTGTACTGGATCCTAGGAAAAGAAGTAAAAGGAAATATATTTATATTAGACGTGCAAGTTGTCCATCCTTTCTCCTGAAACAACAGCCTCCACATAACATAACATAGAGGTGGCTATAGCAATTCAAGGGTTGACAGTTTCCCTGAGTAACCAGTGAGAGTTGTACCCAGAGCCATAAGAAGAGTTGTCACCAGCTTATATGTCTATTCTATATGGAGTTTTGTGTGTGTGTGTATGTTTCTTTTTGTTTGTTGTAATGGGCCGATATGAGGCATGGTGTTGAGTCAAGTCACCCTCAGTAGCCATGTGACTACAGGAAAGTCATATGACTTCTCTGATCTTTTTTGTGCCCCCTCATCTTTTATATCATCCCTCTCACTGAGTGTGTGTGTGTGTGTACACACACACACACACACACACACTTGCACGGTAGAAGCAGGTATTCTGCAGATCTGAATGCATTGTAGCAATGTCTATTGTAGCAATGCTATCATTCACCTAAACAAAAAGCAGCAATTAGCACTGCTGGCTACAATTACTCAAAGAAACAAGGATATTTTTCTTCAGAATAAACATTGAAATTGGAACTAGAGCGGCAAAATCCTTTATGCTGAAGCTGTAAAACAGTATGTTGATTGCTCCTGACGATGAGAATATTATCTTCTTACTGTGCACTAGGTAGCCAGTATCCCTTTCCACAACACATACATTGACCCAAGCACTGTCTTCCCAAAATGAACTTAGAAGTGGGTCAGAAAATACTCAGTTCATTTATGTATGACACAAAATCTGATTAACAGACTTCATTGGTGTTCTCTCTGAGGTGTGTGTGTGTGTGTGTGTGTGTGTGTGTGTGTGTGTGAAAGAGTGAGAGAGAGGCAGAGAGAGACAGAGACAGAGAGAGACAGAGAGAGAGAGAGAGACAGAGAGACAGAGATTAGGGAGATGTGTTGGGGGAGAGAGATAGAAGGAGGTTTTCGAAGCCGGGACACTGTTACTCCCGTCTACCTTGCCCTGGTACTCACAGACTCTCATCCTTCTATATAATCATAGACATCACTCTTACTACTACTTCCTCCCACATGACTCCTTTGACCACTTCTCCTCCACTACATTCCAAGTATTCAACACACTTTTTCAGTCTTTCTAAGTTTCCTCAGTTAAACTCTTTCTCCTTCTTATCCATGAAATCCAATTTTATCCCACATCAAATGCTAGACCTCCACTGCTTCTCCATCTTCCATCACTTCCAGCTGGTCAGTCTCTTGATACTAAGGAACCCAAGCACCAGTCCCAGGCTAGCTGATGTTACTATAGTCAAAAAAGGGGGCTCTTTGATTGTTTCAGCTGCATGGCGCCAAAGACATTGATACACAACTGCTCCTCCTATCTCCATAGTGTCCTACCCCCTGCATTCCATCTGGAAATCTAGGAAGATAGGTAAAGGATAGCCAAGAGAGAGACCAATGAAAAATCTGAACTATAGAATGTTTTGGTTTTTTTGCTTTTTTTTTTTGGAGGGCAATTGGGGTTAAGTAACTTGCCCAAGGTCACACGGCTAGGTTTTTGTTTGTGTGTGTTAAGTGTCTGAGGTCGGATCCGAACTCAGGTCCTTCTGACTCCAGGGCCAGCACTCTACTCACTGTGCCACCTAGCCGCCCCTACTATAAAATGTTTTTAATACAATTTTATTAATTTCACATGCACACCATCATCCCCATTAAATGAACACAAAGGATTTCCAGGTAAAGTTTCAGCCGGGTCTGCTTTAATGAATACCTAGGGCACATTTGTAATCAGTCATATTCATTTCCATAGAAACAATTAATGTGTCTTGGATGCCTTTCATTCCCTGATTCAAGTAACCACAGAGCCCTCCCACACTCTAGGGCACTCCATTAACTTGCTTAACAAAACCTTTTTGCATGAGTAGTGCAAAAATGAACTTCAGCCTAGCCTAAACTGTCAAAAATATATATCATGGGCACAAATAAATGAGGTCTCATTATATTCTTCCCACACCCAAAGCTCCACATGCTTATGACACTCTTTGCCCACAACTGGTGCTCAATGTTGTTGTTGTTGTTTTAATTGAGGAGGGAAAGGAGAATGGGATTACTATTAGGCAGAATAATGAAGATGGAATAAATTTAGAGCAGAAGACCATCTAATCCCAAACCCTCATTTCACTAATGAGGAAATTGAGGCCCTGAGTGGGAAATAATTAGACTGGGGTTAAAAAGCTAGAAAGTATTAAAACTGGAATTTGAATCCAGGTCCTCTGATTCCAACTCTGGCACTCCTTCCTCTGTATTCAAAGTGCCTCCCAAAACTTGATCAAATATTTCATCCAAAGTAGAAAAGTATGATTAAAACCATGAGAAGATACTTGGATGTTTTTTGAGATCAACACCTCACTATAGAAGCAACCACAACCTGTTACCCTTTAAAACTCTTTATCAGGAATGAGAATAAACATCAGAGTATGTAGGGGAAGAAAAAGAACTCAACAAAGCAAAATAAAAGCATTTACCTCTAAATGGGAGGGTTTATAGGAATTGAAAAATACATATGCAATACATGAACCCCACACCTCCTACACATGCATAGCATTTCTAGAAGGAATTATCCAGGTACTTAACCTCTATGCAATGTTAAATTAGTTATTTAAACAAAAGAGAAGTTAGAAATGAACTTGAATAAATGTAATTCCCTCATCAATTTTACATTCCTGCTGCATGAAAATCTTTTCCATTAAATCTTATCTGTGGTTGAAAAATTTCCTTAATAGACAACCTAAAAAATCATCTTGTACTTGTCTCTCCCTTAAGAAAACTAACATCTGTAGTGTTCCCACTGACCCCTTCCCAAACTAACCATGTTTGACTGAATGCAGAGAGGGGGGATAAAGGGGTCTGACAACAGCTGATTTTAGCTTCACACATTGATAAATTCTCTACTGGGTAGCCTATACAAGTAAGAATAAGAGAACAGCATTTATATAGTATTTTAAACTTTGCAAAAGACTTGACATATGTAATCTCATCTGATCCTCACAATGACCCTCTGAAGTAAGTGCTATTAAATTTTCCTCTCACAGATGAGGAAACTAAACCTGGGGGGGGGGAGGGGGAGGTTGAATGACATGCCCTAGGGCACAGAGCTAGTAAATGTCTGAGGTAGGAATCTAAATCCAAGATTCAACTCCAAGTCCCATACTCACTGTATCTACTATAGCAACTATATGTTGCTTTTATCTGTCTCAGTTTACAACTCTTTAGAAAGCAGGGCTTGTAAACTAACTAGCTCTGAGGTGATCTTGGGCAAATTACATCCCCTCTCTGGGCCTCCCTTTCCTCATCTATAAAATAATGAGTTCTAAAGTCCTTTCTTTCATGATATTGCATAATTTTGAGGCTTACAAATCACTGTCCCTTACGAGGTAGGCTGCCAAGCATTATTATCCCATTTGGCTATAATAACTGTTCTAACCCAGTTAACCAATTTTAAATCACTTTAAATTAATTTTAACATGGGGAATGAAGGGAAGGAAAATGGCAAATGCCTTGGGGGATGTATGTATCACCTATATAACATCATCAGGAACTCTCTTCCTCCTCTTTATCTTCTTCCTCTTCTTCCTCAGTCTCACAGCCAGGGTATAAGGTATATATTTTATAGCAATTCAGATTTGTAAGAAATAATCAGTAAACGGATTGGTTTGTTTTGACTATCATTAACTACAGTCAAGATTAAATAATCTTAATCCCTGGAGTTATACTTTTTTTTTTCTTTTTGGAGGGCAATTGGGGTTAAGTAACTTGCCCAAGGTCACACAGCTAGGTTTTTGTTTGTGTGTGTTAAGTGTCTGAACTCAGGTCCTTCTGACTCCAGAGCCAGTGCTCTACTCACTGGGCCACCTAGCCGCCCCGGGAATTATACATTTAAAGGCATAATTTAAGCAATCTAACCCAGGTACCTAAAGTTAAAGGGTTGTTGTATGATTTGTCTTTCATTCTCAAAGAGCAACATGATAGGAGAGAGGTGATGCCGTGACAAGTGAATTGGCTTTGAGTGGGGGAACAGAGGAGGGATGACCATAGGAGATCCATTCTTGCTCTACACTGAATGAATGGGGAAATTTAAGCAAGGGTACTTTAACTCATTCTTCTCTAGCTAAGAAAACAAACAAACAAAGCACAGTAGAAAATGCACCAGACCAGAAGTTCAGAAATAACTGGGTAGTAACTTACTTGTTACATGACTTTGCACAAGGCAATCACTCTGCAACTCAGTTTCTTCATCTGTAGAATGAGGGGATTTAGACTAACTGGTCTCTAAGGTCCTTCCTGACCTGTTTTGTGACTCCACAAAAAGGATCAAATGTCTAATGCTTTATCACATGACAAACTGAAATGTTTGTGTTTATAACCAGGCATCAAGAGAATTCTATCTTGCCAATGCTAGGATCAAAATAATCAGACTGGTAGAGCAGCCGGTGGCTGCCAGGCTTTCAGGAGCTCTCCTAACGAATTCTTAGGTTCCACGATCATTTTACAATCAAACCTGGACCAGGGAGGAGTTGTATAGTCCTGGATGAGAGATCTTCCTAGAAAACTTTGTCTAGTTGCAACTTGG
The DNA here is from genome assembly GCA_011680675.1 of Gymnobelideus leadbeateri. Taxonomy (NCBI): domain Eukaryota; kingdom Metazoa; phylum Chordata; class Mammalia; order Diprotodontia; family Petauridae; genus Gymnobelideus; species Gymnobelideus leadbeateri. The sequence goes on from WOXC01002551.1 coordinate 12,293, forward strand.
GACTAGCCAATGAGGTCCTAGTCTCAGGAACATGTATAAGGAGATGAACCTGCTTCTGGAATTATGAGATGCAATGAAATAAAGAAACCCTACCCCTATAGAGAGCATGAACAGGTATTCAGGGACTGTTTCCTATCTGTTTACAGCATGGAAATGGAGGGGAAAAGTCTTTTGACTGTCTATAAAGCCTGAAGTAGATTTATATATAAAAGGCATTAATTAACCAACTGGCCATATCAGTCTCTTTTTCCTATAGGGGACTCAAGCAAGAACTGGTGTGAGCTTCCTGAAGGGGGGAAGTGCTTTGGAAGAAGAGCCTTGGGGGAGGCCCATATGAAACAATGATCATCTGGTACTCTAATTATATCTGTTGTTATTAAGTCTATTCTCTCCTATTCTTAGATGAAAGAGAATTAGCAGTAGAGTAATTTAATGAGCTTTAAAAGGTCAGAAGAACCAATAGCATCTATAAGTCATAAATACCACAACCTATTTGATTCAACCAAGCAGCAGACTGACCCAGACATTGATTGTGTGTTGCCCTGACTAAAAGGGAACAACTCACCCATCAACTATGCCTCACTTAGAAGTGAATTTTTTGTTGAGAGGACTATTTATAGCAGGTCCCTTTAGGTTTGAGCCCACTCTCCCCAGAAGATTAGAAAATCTCTAAGGGGGTTAGATGGATCTTTCAATTCTAAAATTACAAAAGTCCCTGTGAATAATAAACCCTCACGGAGTTATAAATGGGATGCTTCAAACTCACTACTTTCCATGAGTTTCCCATCAATATCTCATAGGTTATTCTCCACACTAACTTAATCTTATCTTTATGTCTCTCAGATGGCTAGGGGAAAGAATTAATTAGTGATTAGAAAGCATTTTGCGAGTATAAATCATAGTCAAAATGCTCTATCTGAAAATTTTCAAAAACCTACAAAGAGCTGATGAATACATAAAAGTTCTGACATTAACTTTTCTGTCAGTAGCTTGGCAAAGTCTTTACTTTTATGCACTCTGAGACTTCTAAAAATCCATGTTAATACAATTACAGTTCACTGAAAAATTAGCATGAAATCCAGTTTGAAAGGTAAAATCATTCATAGCAGGGTAATACTCCATTTAATTATAAAGATTAATTCAACCTTCAGTCATTGGTGCATGTGTTGGGTCTTATCATTTTTCACTGAAAACACAAGATTCAAATACCATCTGGTGCAGTAACTGCACACATATCAGTAGCATCTCTTTGGGTTGCAGATTTCATTTCAGGCCAGAATTGATGCAAAGAGAAGGGAGGAGAAATGAAGAATGGCAATTGAGATTCAATGTGAAAAATGAGGCTTGATCCAGAGATGATGGTGATCTATCCCCTCCTCAGGTGGCCCATGTCTTCCCTATCACACACCTGCCTGAAGTCATGCATGCCACATGTGTTCACACCATTATCAACTATCTTTTCTGAAGCAGTTAGGTGACAACAGGTGTTAGGGATCCAGCTAATGGAATTTTAACTATGTTATTTCCATGAGCAGGCGGAGGTGAGCAAGCTTGATTACCTTTGGGAAATTGTTTAGTACTTTTATGACTATAAGATTGTCTCTGAAACAAAGACCCATTTATTAACATCAATACTTTTCAGGCAATGTTCTGTGGCTACAAGGCATGGAATACCATTGTCTCCAAAGAATTAAAATTGCAGGTCACCCAAAAGGCAATATAAAGACACCCAGTAGGCTTGAGTAGACAACATACTACCAACAAAGAATTACACAAGAACCATCATAAGACAGATCAAAGAGATATATGACCAGAAAAGGAGGTTGGGCCAGTCATATAGCAAGAGCAAGAGATGACTGATGAATAGACTCTCTACTCCATTGGTATCTATGTCAAGAGATCTAGAGAAAGAGTTCCAGAATATTGGGTAGAGAATTTATATAAAGATATGGGCAAGAATTACACTGAAAGATGGAGTATGGATTGGTTACAATATATATATATGTATATATATATACATATATATATAAAACAATGAGATAATTGATTCAATTAAGTAATTCCATGTTTTTAAATTTTGTGTTAACTTTTGCTATAATCATTTTTTTTAAATTACACAAAATACAAAGGTGTTTTTAATTAGGACAGCTATCTTTTTATTTGAAGAAATCAGATACCTAACTGTCCCACAAGTAACAGGGGTTTCTCACTTATAAAATAAGGGGTTGAATTAAATGGTCTCTGAGACTTTCTAGATGTAGGGTTTTGATCCTCTAATCCCAGGCTTGTTTGAAATGGGAAGAGCAGGAGAGGAGACCTGACCCCTCCTCTGATGCTTTAGGTAGGACACAAGATGAAGTTAACTCACTTTGGAAAGTTCAGGTATTTTAGTGCAGTCAATCAGATGTTCCTGAAATCAACACTGGTAGATCTTTGGATGGCCTTCATTATTCATTTACAAATAACTTCAATTAATAAAATGCCAGTAGAATCGAAATCTGTGCTGCCCACACATTTGACATGTGTGTGGTCTGTGGGCTGTGGTCTTCAGATCAGATACAGAGAGCACTACATCCTTCAGATTAAAAAAAAAGCCTCAAAAATGAATAGTGGAACATACATAAATCTACATTCTTCTCTGTCACTATTCAGAAGTGGTGCTTGTGGGTTGCCTGGATGACAAGTTTTAAAGCAAATCACGGCTCAGCTCTAAAAAGGCAATCTTAGGAGGTAAGCCTAAATTGACACTTATACTCAGGGCAAAGCAACCAACCATAGCTAGGGATGGTAGAGGCTATTTGTAAACAGAGACCTAAATGCCATCATCAATTATTCATCTCACACCAAAGTAACTGTGTAAGAGCTGACAAAGTCATTTAATTTTTATTAAAGATTTAACCTGATAAGTAAAGGAGGAAGGAGCTCTTTCCATAAGGCTGTTGAAATTAAAGTCCCTAAGGTCTAGATAAAATGAGGCTAAAAGCCATCTGAAATAAGCAAAGGAAGCCCCATTTCCCTGGTCTAGGCCCCCATTACAAAATAAATTGCTCTTCAGTCCCAATGCAAAAAAGGGGTTACCGGCATGGCGTTTACTGCTACATAGGAGAAAATAATCAGTAGAAGCCCCTCTCTTTGCTAGGATTCCACCTTACTCAATAGATTCCTTCATTTTCCTCAAGCAAATTAGAGCCGTAAGTGGACTGAACCCCTAACAACTAAATAACTCATCTTTAGTAAGGGTGGAAGGGAAACCTTCTGCCAGGTTAAAAGGTTTAAACAAAATGAACATTTATGTAAATGTGGGCTTTTTCTAGAATGTAAAATGCTTTTGAAAATATTATTGGATAAATAGCCTTTTTAAAATTCCACTTGTATTTTTTCCCTTAAATCCAGAGATGATTAATTTCTCTTCATTATAACATCTAGCCAAAGAATTTTATTATCTAATAATAGCTAAAGTTCATATAATTCTTAAAAGTTTCCAATGCACATATGTGTATATGTGTGTGTACAAAATTTCATTTGATTCTCACTCTGTGAGATATTATCATCCCCATATTACAGATAAGGAAACTGAGGCTGATCAAGGTTAAGTGATTTGCCCAGGGCCTCATAGCTAGTAAGTATCTGAGGGAGAATTCAAACTCAGGTTTCTTGACTCCAAGCCCACTGTTCTATTCACTATACTTCCTAGACTCCTCAATTCTAATAAATGCTGTTAATAATAATATGAAAATTCATATAGCTCTTTAAAGCTTAAAAATGCTTTATATATAATATTTCATTTGAACTTACCACAAGTCTGTGAGATGGGTTCTACTGATATTATTAAGCATACCCATAGTAAAGAGTTACCTAATCTATTAAATATATAGTTATATATAAGATAAGGAGAAGGGAAGATAAGATGTGAATCTAGGTACAACCATATGAACTAATAACTCACATGTATGTAATACTTCAGAGCTCTCAAAGCATATTCACTTCTGGTACCTCATTTGATTCCCACAAATCACTCATCCATAGAGGTAGGACAGAGTTATTATCTACATTTTGCAAATGAGCTTAAAGTAGTCCAATTAAGACTTCTAGTTAAGGCACTTTGATCAGAGAGGATCTTCGCTTTCCCACATATACTCCAACAAACATCTAAAATAGTGCCACACCAAATAATCATTAAGACATCCAAAGAGAAACTACAGTAAGCCCCCTTTTTCCAATCCTGCTAGGCTTTCTATCATTCTATCATTCCAATCCTAAAAGGTCCAGATGAAAGTCAAAATTCTGCAGGTCCTCTCTTCCAGGAAAGCCTGGGAGAATATAGTTAAGCAAGCCTGAAGCCTGATGGCATTTGGATGAGAGATGTTACAGGGGCACCTGAAGCCTGGAACAAGCAAACAGGGAAGCCTCAGGGGCCACACACACAGTGCTCTGATCATAACCCTGTGAGGCAGCATTCTGAGATGTCTTTGGGTGGAGGGAGAAGGCAAAAGCCCATAGCACTCTAACCTAAGACATGCCAGAGGTGCTGAAGCCTGCAGCACTGTATCCCAGGAAGGGAGGTGGGAGTTCTTGGAGAGATTGGCCCCAAGGGTATCAAAAATCCATGGTGCTGTAACTGCCCTGACTTTGGCAGATCCCAAGGAGATGACTGAGCTCTGATAGGAATGCCCCAGGAGCACAGAGGCTGCAGTTCACAGAAATCTACCCTGATGCACTACAGAGTGCTATAGAAGAATTATATGAACTATATGAAGGCAATAATACTATGAAACAGGGCAATCTAGGTGGGCCTGAAACTTACCAAGACTCTAAGTATAGACATACCAAGAGAGGCAGAAGTCTGTGGTAGGAAACAGATAATCAAGGTCAAAACCAAACAGAACTTGACCATCTCCATCAAAGGACAAGAGCAACAAGTCTAGGCACAAAGTCCAAAATCAGGAAGTCACTGAATACTATGAAGAAATGTAATAGGCCCCAAAAGTACACACAGAAAAGAGCAATTTCACAATAACAAGTCTCATAGGGAAAAAAAATGGCCCGACCATAAAAATATTCAGAGTCAGAAAATATAGGGATGGGGATGTGTAATTTGTCACAGATTAATGGCAAGATATTGTCAAGAGAAACAAAGTATGAACAGGTAGGATGGTCAGGGATGTAGAGGGTGTATGGATTCTGATGGGATCATTGCTCCATTACCAAAGGGAAGAACTTTTTTAAATGGAGCTAAGGTGAAAGGGAAGCCTATTCCAGGCATGGGACATGGCCTGAGCAAAGGCACAGGGATGAGAGAGCAGGGCAAGAATGGGAGACAGAGAGATACAGTGCTACCATCACTATAGTATTAACCTGAAAGTAGCAGGGCCCTTTTACTGAAGGTCTGTAATCCACTCAGGAATTCAAATCAGCCCCAAGGGTTCCAGATCTATGTCTATTAGGGAACTGATGTAGAATTTGATATAGCTACTGCCTTCATAGCTAGCCTCTACAGTGGGGTGTTAGTTCATTTGTTCTTTAATAAAAGTATTTTACAGGGAGTGTATTTTATTAAAGATGAATAGACTGACCTTAGATGTATGTAAAGTGTGACCATAAAAACTGGGAATTCTAATTACTCCAGAAATGATTTGCATACTGATATAAAGGAACTGGCATGAGGCCTGGGTCTTTTTTTTTTATGTTTTATATCTCTACAGATAAATATTATTCCAATTTAAATAAGTTCATTGAGTAAATGGACACATGGGGAAAACAATTCTATTTTTCCTGTTTGGTTAGCTATGCTTATATTGACAAGAATTTCTTGCTTAGCTCTAGACAAAAGAATGCCTATTACCCATTTCTCAGGTGGCTAAGTATAGGGGAGAGGCAGTTCCAGAGTCTTTAAGATAAACAAACAAATAACTCAACAGCGGTAGAAAAACACAGAGGACAGCCCACTGCACCACCCAGCTCTGAGTCAGTCTCTTACACCTCTAAGATCACCATGAATAAAATTGTTTCTATCCCTCCGGTGTAATAAGGAGCTACTCCAACAAAAGAAAAAAGAAACGCAGGGCTCAGACCCCCAGGGAAGGATCAATCCTTTTAGAAAATGTACCTTTTTCAAGGATGATTCTGTCAATTTGACACACTAAGAGTGATAACATTTAAAACAAAAATTAAATTGATTTGCAAAAGTATGGTGATTTATAGTCATTGCTTCTCTTCGTGGCCCTGCTTTCCTCCCCTCTTCCCTACCTATAAAACAAGGCAGCTGGAGGTACAGTAGATGGAGCTCCAGGCAGGGAGTCCAGGAGACCTGATTTCAAATCTGTCCACAGACACTTACCAGCTGTGACTTTGGGTAAGTCACTTAGATTCTATTTACCTCAGATTTCCCAATCTGTACAATGGGGATAATAATAACACCCAAGGTTGTTGTGTGGATCAGATTAGATAATAATTTTGAAGCGCTTGGCACCTGTTAAGTGCTCTATTTTGTTGTTTGTCATTCAGTTGTTACCCCCATTGGGGGTTTTCTTGGCAAAGCTACTGGAGTGGCTTGCCATTTCCTTCTCCAGTGGATCCATTCTGTCAGGCAATCAGAGGCTGAATGACTTGCCCCTGGTTACACAGCTAGTAAGTGTCTGAGGCTGGATTCAAACTCATGTTTTCCTGACTCTAGACCCAGTGTTCTGTCCACTAAGCCAGGAGCTGCCTCCAATATTAGCTCAAACTTTAATTCACTTTCTTCTTTTCCTTTTCTTCGTTGCTGGCTCTCTGTGCTCTCTTGGTCCTATGTGAATTTTCATCACAAGCAGTTTAGATGTTATATCTTCACTTTGACTTTACACCGTTATGTTGGGGTCTGGAAAATGACAACTCCTAGTTCCAGGTTAAAGACAATCTCTTTTCCCTTCACCCATCTCCTGCTGTCTGCCAGCATGGCCCTCGGGTTATTAATGGAACTGACATCTCTGTACAATTGACTGAGCGGTCCAGCAGCCAGATAACAAGGGGGGAAGCTGACAGGAGCAGATCTAACCCCAAAGAAAAGAGATAAGCAAACGTGCTGGGACTATTAGTTCAGCTCAGGGCAAAGAGGAAGAGCCCTACACAGAGTTAAACCTCAACACAAAATTTCCAGAGTGCTAAACGATTGTGTACCTTTTGCCATCAAATTCATGGTGGGGAGGAGGGGAGAAACATAGGGGCAGGGGCAGGACCTGCTCCAGAACAGGGAACACCTTCTACCAGAGGCAATGGTGGTGCAGGGGCTAGAAGGCTAAGCCTGAAGTCAGGAAGACCTAAGTTCAAATCTGCCTCTAGCTATGTGACCCTGGATAAGTCATTTAACATCTATCTGCCTCAGTCTCCTCAACCATAAAGCAGGAATACTAATAGCAGCTACCTCCCAGAATTGTTAGGAGAATGAAATGAGATAATATATGCAAAGTGCCTGGCATATTTTACTGTTGTTGAGTCATATTGGTCGTGTCCGACTCTTTGTGACTCTGGAGTTTTCTTGGCAAAGACACTGGAGGGGTTTGCCATTTCCTCCTCCAGCTCATTTTACAGATGAGGAAACTGAGGCAAACAGGATTAAGTGAGTTCCAGCTAGAACACAGGTGAGGACAGATTTGAACTCAGGAAAATGAGTCTTCCTGCCTCCAAGCCCATAGGAGGAACTTAATAAATTCTTTCCCATGCAGATCAGCAACTCATCATCTCATACAGTCTGGGAGAATTGCCAGGGGCACTGAGAAGTGAAGGGACTTGTGTCTGTGTTACAACCCTCAGTGTGTCACATCTGATGATCCTCAATTTATAGTTGAAGAGGACCTTGGAAGACATCTGGAGGAAATCCCTTATAATACATGAAGAACCTGAGTGACTTACCCAAGATCGCCCCTGTAAGTGGCAGTTCTGGGATTTCAAATCCGTTTCTCTGACTAGATTCAGCCCTTTTTCTTCTATAGGCAGATAACAGACATGTTTGTTTGCTTTATAATTCAAAACTCTATTTGGTCTGTGGTCTCATTCTTCTGGGTAGTCCCTTCAATGCTGTAGATCACAACCCATTCCTACCTACCCATCTCGGCTGTGTTTTCCCACAAATCCCCCTCTGGGGATGACCTCAACATTATATATAGACACCAGGAAAGAGACTTACTTAATTTGGTACAGGCTCATGAAAAAGAAAATCAAGCATTAAAAGTTTACTACCTGGAAATAAAAGCAGGGGACATTTTCCATCATTTATTAAAGGTCACTCTTTTTCCCCACTTTGAGAGGTAATTCTCAGGCCATGTGGCTGTCTCTGAATTGTTTTCCAAGGACATAATAACCCCTTATGTTTGTCTAGTGCTTTTGAAGTTTGAAAAGTGCTTTCACATGTAATGACATTTGATCCTCACTACAATCCTACGGAATCATTATCATCTCTTTACAGATGAGAAAACAGATTTTCAGAAAGGTTCAATGATATGTTCAAGGTCACACAACTTTTTAAGTGGTAGAGCCAGGTTTAGAACCCTGACCTGATTGCAAAAGCAACATCCTGTCCACCACACTACACTCATCTCAATATAATCTTTCCCTCCTCGGTCCCATGATAAAAAAAAAAATGCACACCAAAATGGCAGACTTTGATTGTTAACCAGGTTGCTAACTCTCCTATTCTTGATTTTCCTGGACTTCTCTACAATGGCCCAGAAATCTCTTCACCCTATAAGTTCACATCACCCTGGATTTCTCACACTGAAAGAACCTTTGTTTTAAAGAGGGTACTCTAGGGTACTCAGACCAAGCACGTCTTTATTCCTCTCCAGGCTGAACTCCTCACTCTCCCAGATTTTCTCTACACCTGCCTCCCTCCCTCCACCTCATCTGGACACCTTCACCTCTTATTAAGCTCTCCCCCACACTCCCTGCTCACCTCTCCCTCTTTCCAGTTTCCTTTTATGTTTAGTCATTTTCAAGGGGATGTAAACTCTGAGCACAGGGACTGTCTTTCTTTCTACTTGTATTTTTATTTCCAGTGCTTAGAATAATGCCTGGCATATAGTAAGTGCTTAATAAATGCTTGCTATTTGTTGATATAATAATAATTATAATTAATAATAAAAATAGCTAACATGTATTTTAGTGCTTCAAGTTTCCCAAAGTATTTTGCATATATTATCTCATTTGGTTCTTACTATAGCTCTATGATATATAGAAACTGTTACTAAGAAAGAAGAGAAACAGTGAATATTTATATCGATAATAATGATGGTGATAATAGAATTTTTATAACACCTACTATGGTCCAGGCAGTATGCTAAGCACTTTACAATTATTATCTCAGTTGATCTCTGCAACAATCCTGCAAGGTAAATGCTCCCATTATCCATACTTTACAGACCAGAAAGTTGAGGTAAACAGAGGTTAAATGACTTACCCAGGGTCATACAGCTGTCACAAAGACACTGACTGCAGGCCCAGCATTCTACCTACTGTACCGTCTAAGTTGCCCCATTGTATCCCAGGAGTAGATGCAGACATTTAAAAATTATAGACCTTGTGCTTGTATATGTGTGTCCATTTGTAGCAAGAAACAAATATTATGAATATATCAAGTTGGAATTAACCCATTAATCTATATTTATAAACCTTTCTATCACGTAGAGATCCCAAAAAAAAAACAAAAAAACCAAAACACAACACCCTTTTTTTTTTTAAGGGGGGAAGGTAGGGCAATTGGGGTTAAGTGACTTGCCCAAGGTCACACAGCTGGCTTTTGTGTTAAGTGTCTGAGAAGGAATTTGAACTCAGGTCTTCCTGATTCCTGGCCAGTGCTCTATTCACTGCTCCACCTAGCTTCCCCCAAAGCATTTCTTTAAGGTATAAGAAGTGACACCTGGCATTTGGTTCAAGTTCTGCCTTTGACATTTTGCTACTTTGGTAACTTTAGGCTAGTCACTTAAGCACCCTGGGCCTCAGTTTTCTTTTCTGTAAAAAGGAGTTAAATTTGATGGCCTTTGAGGTCTCATTTAGATTGAGGGTACTGTTCAATTTTACTTAGTATCAATATTTACTTAGATGGGGGAGAGGGAGGGGGGGGAGAGAGAGAGAGAGAGAGAGAGAGAGAGAGAGAGAGAGAGAGAGAGAGAGAGAGAGAATTTTTAAATCCCTTAATATGTGCCAGGCACTGTTAAGTGCTGAGGATAGAAATACAGGCATATAGGGGGCGGCTAGGTGGCGCAGTGAGTAAGAGCACCAGCCTAGGAGTTGGGATGACCCGAGATCTAATCCGGCCTCAGAAAATGAGCACCCACGCATAAATAATGACTAGCCGTGTAACCTTGAGCAAGTTACTTAACCCCCAATTGCTTAAAATAAAGAAATAAAGAAAGAAAGAAAAAAAAAAGAAATACAGGCATATAGGTGAGTTATTCCCCTCAAGGAGCTTACATTCTAATGGGGGAAGAGAATACCCTGAAGAGAACTGGAAAGGAATGAAAAGGCAAGGCTACTGATGAGGAGAAGAGAAATCCAGAGTGAGTTGAGTAGATAGTGAAGAAAGCCTGGCTGAGGCTTTCATGAAATAATTGTCCAGGCTAGAGGCTCGTCAGTCCTAATGCTGGGACTCAGGGGTGCTATGAATCTCAGAGGAATTGTCTATAATATGTCACAAATTAATATATTGGCAAAGAGTTACCCTAATGGCAATACGAAATTTAGTCCCTTTTGAATCGTCTATTTTAGTACTTTATATGCATTCTATATCTGTTTATTGACTTATAAATCCTTTGCACCTCCCCCCAGAATATTCTGTGTGAAACAGTCTATTCCATGCTCAATTTCCTAGCACTACCTTGAGTGCTTCTACAAAAGATGGGAACTCCATTTACCTTCATTTGGAAAAACCTTGAAGCAAGCTACATCCACGCCTTGTTTTAGAGATTTCTTAGCTTAAGATCAAGTAGGAACAATGAGTGAAAGAGAAAAACTGAATTTCAAGGTGTCTGTCCCCAGGACCAGACCCAGTCTAGGTGAGCCCAGAGGTCTTGTGGTCTTCCTAGGTCATGGGTCATACATAATATGAAGGGGCTAAACAAGATGACCTCTAAGGTTTCTTCTAGTTCAAGAACCTATTATGCCACTGAGGCTAGTTACTAAAATAAGAAAAGGGTCTAACTACAATGAAGATTCACATAAATCACCCATAAGGACCCCAAGGGTGAGGATCTAGTCCACCAAAGCTCAATTCAATTAAGCTTACATTGGAAAATCAAACTCAAGTGCCAGGCATGTATAATACATATATAATGGATCAGATGGAAACTACAATTTGATTTGAAGACTATATGTTGCAGACAAGTTGCCTATCTACTTAGTGCAAAGAGCTGCCACAATTAGTGTTCCAGGCATTGGTGAAATTCCAGGTCCCAGATTCCTTTGCCAAACAAAAGAAATCAAATTCTTTTCTTCTATCATTAAAATTTCTCATGGTGGTCCATGTAAAGAAGGCCATTCATTTTTAGAACCAGAGGTCTCCAAGCCATGTAGGATGGTTCCTTTTACAGACATCAGAACAATCTGCTGCCACCCACTAGTGTCCACCATTACACAAGACCACTGCACCTTACAAGGAGAGGAAAAGAGGAGAAGGGAAGGGCAGAAAAGGGAAATAGGAAAAATAAAAGTAAATTGACATCCCTAGGCTCCAGTTTCCTTAGCAGTTAAATGAGGAGGTAGGATTGGATGATCTCCATGGTTCCTTTTAGCTCTAAAACTCTATAAGAATTTTAAGAGAAGCTTATTTTGGTATTTGGAGAAATAGAATCTTAGAGCTCAAAGGGGATCATTCTTCTCCTTTATTCATCATCCTATTCAGTAAGAAAAATACCATAACCCATCCCACAGGTACGGCACAGCCAAAATTAATCTTCATTTCTCACTCCTGACTCAGTCTTCCTTATAGCTTAACATTTCTGTCCCTTGCTAAAGATGGCAGTTGCAAACCAAGAAGGAGGAGCTAAAAATCACACAGAAAATATAAAACTAGTACGGTGGGGAGGAAGGTGGGAAAGTATGTATCCAAGTGGTCCTGTCATACAACTTGTACATGCAGTAAGTAGCTCAGTAATTAGAGGCATCTATGTCTCCTCTCTGTGGATGCATGTATGCAAATACGTTTCTGTCTATGACTAAAGAAGGCAAGAATCAAGTATGCAGGTGTATTTATTTTGCATTGTTAAAGAAAGAGTTAGAAATTCACAAATTAAAGGTTAATTAGGTGCTGAGGGTCATATAAGTATTAAGGGTCAGAAGAAAAAAAAATGTAGATAGAAAGAAATACAGGGGAAAGCTCATATACTCATAGAATATGAGAACAGGAGGGACCCTGGAGATCATCTAATGCAATTCCCCTCATTTCGAAGATGAGGTAACTGAGATCAACAAAGGCCAAATTCCATGTAGATTTGGAAGTGGAGCCAGTACAAGGCACTATATCTTTATTTTTCTTTTTGGAGTGGGGAAGGCAGGGCAATTGGGGTTAAGTGACTTGCCCAGGGTCACACAGCTAGTAAGTGTTAAGTGTCTGAGGCTGGATTTGAACTCAGGTCCTCCTGACTCCAGGGCCAGTGCTCTATTCACTGAGTCACCTAGCTGCCCCCAAGGCCCTATATCTTTAGGCTCCCAAGTTTGAACTCTTTCCATTGGGAAGCATTAAATGGGTTGAGAAAGCAAATAGCAGAGGGTGAGATGCTGGGAAAAGAAACTGAGTCAACTAAGGAAGAGGGGTGGGAAACCAATGGAGTTATCTTCCCTTTTATTAAGTGATCTGTTTATGACTTCATTTTTATTCTCATTGGAATGCCCTCCTCTACCATTTGGAATTCCCATTTCTCTCCAAGGAATACAATCTTTTCCTCATTATAGTACCACCCCTCCACCCCTCCACACCCAATCCACCTCCAAAGTGAGTGTTCTCAAACTTTTGTTTGCAAACTTTTGTGTTTACTTATCTGTGAACTTATTGTTTCTACCTTAAGTCTGTTTTTTCTTTGGTTTTAGGGCAGAGATGGCTATCACATTTGTCTTTGTATCCCTAGTACCTAGTATACTGCAGCCTTGACAATACGCAAATAACTCTCTCCAAAAAGGTTTATTTCCCCCAAATGGAAGGAGATCTCATAGAGAAAGCACTGGGACGGAAGAGATGAGGTGACAGGACTGGGAAAGGCATCTTGGAAAAACTTTGAAGGAAACCAGAGAAGCCAGGAGGGAGAGGTGAGGAGAGCAGCCCAGACATGGGGGTAAACCAAAGAAGAGGCACAGAGTTGGGAGATGGAGTGTCCTGTGAGAGGAAGAACAAAAAGAGTTTGTTTCTCTATGGTAGAGTATGTGCAGAGGGGTAAAGTGGAAGAAGATCAGAAAAACTGGAAGGGGTCAGACTATCAAGGGCTTTGAAAGCCCAATAAGATTTTCATATTTGACCCCAGAGGTAATAGGGAGCCAATGGAGGTTTTTTGTTTGTTTGTCTGTTTGTTTTTATTTTACAGAGAGAGGTGACAAGATCAGATCTGTGCTTTAGGAAGATTACTTTGACAGAACTTTCATTAAATAGCTCAAGATCAAATTCACAGTCATAAAGCCCTTGAAAGTTTGCAAAGCACCTCCTCCAAAAGACCCTGTAATGGAGTGGGTAATGCAAGTATTATTCTCCCAAATTTACAGGTGGGGAAACAAACTCTGAGAGATAAAGTCAGTTGTCATAGGCAACACAACTTCGAAATGACAGAAAAAAGAATTAAACTAACTCCCTTGATTCCAATATCACATTTTGGGCTCTGCCTCTGAAGCTGTAATGGATCTGCAGTCATATCCATATATAATACAGTGAATGGGAATCATTACAAAATGACCTCAGAGGTTCTTCCTACTCTGATCAAGAAAAAAGATTCCCAAAGATTATTTTTAAAATTGTTTTTCAAGTTGTAATGAAAATAGGGTTGACCTTGGAGCTAAGAAGACCTGGGTTCAAGTCCATCCTTCTACACATAATGGCTGGGCATCCCTGGGCAAGTTGCTTAACCTCTTAGGGCTGCCAGGATACTCCTTAAGACCAGAAGTTATGGAGAAGTGGCAAATCTGCATGGAGGAAGGGAATCACCATACTATGAGCCTATGATGAAATCATAGTGCTGGACAAAAAAAAAATCAGCATCTCTTTTTGCTAAAAAAAAAATTAACAAATCCCTATGCCCTAAAATGTGTTTATAATTATTCTCTAATCCTTCACAAAATAGATGGTCAAAAAGAGGTTACACTCACTTCATAAGAGTTAACAACTAGCTAAAAAAAATACCTGGACATAAGATCTAGAACTGGAAGAAATTTTAGGAATTATTCAATCCCACCTCCTCATTTGATAGCTGGGGACAACACTGAAGACTAGAAAGATAGTGTGGCTTACTCAAGGTTATACAAGTAGAAAAGATTCAAATCCAGATCTTTTGATTACAAATTCAATACTCTTTCTACTACACCAGACTGCAGACTGTTAAATAATACAAAAACTACTCATGATCTCTTTCTGGAGGTGAGGAAGAAGGCAGAGATAACCAGTTTACTCTTCCCAGGAAGTAGGACCACCATTGCCAATTACTCACAATGATCACCTTCAGTAAGTTACAGAACAAAACAATATCAATAAATTTCCTTCTTCAAAGCAGCACCACTGTTACAAATGCCACAATAAGCTCTTGTCCATTTTCATTCCCTGTCTTTGTTTCTTCCCAGTTTCAGGACATTCGTTACTATAGAATTCTGTGGTCAAAAACCATTTCATTCCAGACAGTTCGTTGCCAATATAGAATCTTTAAACTGGTAGGAAAAGTAGAGTTTCCTCCTTCTAATTCATTACATTTTCCAGTTTTTCTTACAGGTTGCCTAGTGACTCAGCACTGATCCAATGTGTACACTGTTACTGATGAGAAATCTTCTGCATAGAGGTTATGTTAAAAAAAAAAAACCACAAGCCCAAAGAACAATGCCAAGGCCTAGCATGGGATGCTGGCAAATTATGTACCTCCACTTAAAATGTAGGTGAAAGCAAAGAATCTCTTCCTAAGGCAGGAATTATTAAATAGTTATCAGAAAGCAGAATCTAGAAAATAATCAGAGATCTCCATCTAAAACTCAAGGAATTAGTAGGTAGAGTATCCCCATTCTTGTTGGCTATTAAAAGGCAATCATGTCAGAGACAGCAGAGAAAGAATGACAAAGAAAAAATAATAATTTTCAAAAAAAACAGACCAGAATCAGAATACTGCATAAAGAGCCTTCAGCTCTTTAACTATGTATGGTCTTTTCAAGTGCCAAGAGCTCCATCCAGAGAACATCTTGAGAAATGCACTTTATTTATTCTAGAGAAAAAGAAAATCCAAATCTTTTGTAGTCCAAAATAGGGCTCACCTTCATCCTCCCCTAAGAGCCCTTTCCTTTTATTGGATGATAAAGAAGAAGCATCTGCATTTTTATTTTCATTTTTAAGTACTCTGATATTCCAAATACAATCAGCACCTCAAGATGCTGCTTGGGGCTCCCCAGGGATCGAAATAAAATGATAACTAAAGTGCTTTTTTTTATTCTTGTACCAGTTCTATTCATCTCTAAGAATTGTCAGGTCATCAGAAGAAAGCACTTTATTAAAATAATAACGATGATGTAACAGCTTCCACAGATGCACAAAGAAATTTTGAGAAATCCTGACAGCAAACAAGAACACTTTAATAAGAGTAGAACTAAGACTAGTTCTGTGTAAAGTGGGATCCCTAGTCACCTTGACTAGAATGTCAAACAGTGATGCAGCAGATCACTTGCAACCTTTTGCCACTCTCCCTGAGATGAACACTGTCTGGGCTTGTCGAAGAAGAGGTTGTTGTTCCCAGGACATTATGCTTGTATCACACACACACACACACACACACACACACACACACACACACACACACACACACACACATGCAGAGTCAGGAGAGGTTGCCTTCTCCCAGAAGGGGTCAGGCTGCTAAAAACTGAGCCCAGGTAGTTATACTGATTTTCTTTGGCCACAATATAACAGCACAAAGATTCTCTAGAAGAGACTCCAACTCCTTAAGTAAATGGGAAAAAAATCATCTCAGAACAACATCATAGTGCTGAGAGGTCCCCGTGCCTCTTCACCAGCTTCCCACCTCAGAATATAATTTAGTTTCAGCCTTTGCCCATTCCATACAAGATGATGGACAGCCTTGAATGACAGGTTTTGGGGAGGGGTGTATGAGACTTAACCTTTACTCTGTTTTCCCCCCTTTTGTTCTTCTTCACTGTCAAACACCAAGAAAGCTTTTCATGTATGTTGACAGAAATATGCACTGAGGAGATTGCAGCCCCGAAGTGGGAGGGTCCTTGCTGACACATCATCCAGTCCAAGGGCAACGAGTTGGGTGTATATAGTCAAGAGCTTTGCTAGATCCACTGAAGGACAGAATTTCCTTCAGCACAGAAAATAAGGTGAGATTATAAAGTAATGACTTGGGGAAAGGGGGAGAGCTCTATTCAGAAATGAAAGTGATGTGAATACAAAAGATGTCCGTTTAAAAATTTAAAGAAAAGAAAATAAAACGATGGGATTGATTTCCACAGGTAGTTCATGGTAATGTCTCATTACTTTGCAGTTATGCTATGTATTAGAGTACACGTCAATCAGAAGACCTCATATTTAGTGCTGGGAAAAATCTCAGAGGTCATCTAGTACAAGGCAGCTAGGTGATACGGTAGAAAGAATGCTGGGCCTGGAGTCAGGAAGACCTAACGTCAAATCCAGTCTCAAACACTTACTAACTGGGTGACCCTGGGCAAGTCACTTAACCTCTGTCTATCTCAGTTTCTCCAACTATAAAATAGGGATGATAGCAGCACCTACACTTCAGGGTTGTTGTGAGGATCAAATGAGATGTTTGTAAAGTGTTTAGGCCAGGGCCTGGCACATAATGGGCACTATATAAATAATTATTTCCTTTCCTTCCTCCACCTTCTCACCCAGGTGGTAAGTCCAGTGGTTATTCATGGAACTAATGCCCCTGGGGATTGGCACAAAAGCTTTTATCTGCTCCATTACTGACCTGGATCAGTTCATCCCTCCTTAGGTACATGGTAGGTGCTTAATGAATGCCTGTTGCCTTTCTTTCCTTAATTTACTTACAGATAAGTGAAATGGATCTCAGGAAAGTTAAAAGACTTACCCCCAATCACACAGTTAATAAACAGCAAAGCTGCAAATTAGAGCCAGGTTTAGCATGGCAAATTGGTCCCTTTCCACTGTACTAGGCTTTGATCAATTGAGGACTGTTTAAAGTGATCACAGGATCATTAACCTTGGAGTTCACCTGATCCAACCTGCCCATTTTGTAGATGAAGAAACCGGGGTTCAGAGAAGTTCAATGTCGTGCCCAAGGTCACACAGGTAGGAAGTAGCAGAACTCCTCCTGTAGGTCATGGTACTTGGGTCACTTCTGAAAAATGATGTAGCAGGATGTGTTTCATTTGCTTACAAAGGCAGCAGCAGTCATAGGACTTAGGGATAACACTGGGCATGTGGCAGGAAGATACAGAGCCAATACAGGGTTTTCCCTTTTCTTTTGTTGTTCAGGTCTTTCCTGCCAGCTGTTCCCCTTAGCTCCCTGCTGTTCTGCATTCTGCCATATACAGTAAGAGGCTTGTGCAAAATCACTGGCTAGTGGGTAATATGGCTAAATAGAACCACTTGTTAAAAAAAAACAAACTGAAGGCCAAACTATAAAGTATTTCAAAAACACTCAAGTATAAGAAGAACCAATGGTTTGGTCAGTATTGAGAACTTCCAGTGTGGGAATTCTTTGCACAGATCCATGTATGATTTAGGAGATGGGACCTAGAGTAATGGTCTTTAAACTGAAGTCTACAAAATGTATGTATATATGGTATGTATGTATACACATATATGTCTGCAAAAGTATGCAAAATGTATATATATGGTATGTATGTATATACATATATGTCTGCAAAAGTATGCAAAATGTGTGTATATATGGTATGTATGTATACACATATATGTGTATAAATATATGTGTGTGTGCATTTCAATGTAATTTATTTCCTTTGCAATCTTATGCTTTTAAAGTCACTTTTCTGAGAATGGGTCCACAGACAAAGGGGTCTGTGACAAAAGAGGTGAAAAATCTCTGATCTAGAGAGATTATGAGATATAGAGAGGTTCAGTCCCTTGCCTTGGCTCACACAAATAGAAAATGTCAGAGTTGGGATCTGAACCTGGGTCTTCTGACATTACGCCCAGAGTGCTATCCACAATATCACAACTACTATCGTTTTGAAAATCCCATTAGAAAAATGAAAGGTCAGGCCTTGTTTCCTCTCATTTCCAGAGAGCAAAATCTATTTGTACATCCCAAAATATAGTTCCAGTTTGGTAGGTTTTTAGAAGCTTCAACAACTGTGCAAACATCAAAAACGTTAAAGTAGCATCAAGTATAAAACTGCTTACAAAAAAAAATTAACATAAGATTTCTTTACCTTTTCTCTGGCTCTCCTCTTTGTCCCTGCATCCATCCACTCATTTTCTTTGTCCAGCATGTCAATGAAGGCCCAGCGAACTCCCTCAATCAGTTCCTCCATCTAGAAGAAAAAGTCAACCTAATAAGAAAGTCCAAGCATAAGGCAGAAAGCACAGTGGGCAGAAGGTAAACAAAGCAGGAACCTTTGGAAGAGAGCTTCAGGGCCATCCCCCACTTTAGAGAGACACAGATTGATGAAAATAAGTGAGAGGTGCCTCCTTTGTATCTAAGCTTGGACTGCCCCAAGAAGACCTTGCAAGGAAAGACCCTTCCTAAACTTAAAACATAACTAGAGACAGGTTGCAGTGACTGCAACATTTACCTCCACAAATCATTTCAATGACCAGCAATAAACAGATTACATGGAGAAATTACCATAGCTCCTACCTTGTAACCCAAATCTGCCTGTGGCTATCTAACTACGAGAACTCATTTCAATTTTCTATAAGGGCTGAAGGCGGAAAAACTAAAAAGCAAAAAAGTGAACAGGGAGATGGGTATTTCAGAAAAATGACTGAAACCGAAAAGATCCAAAGTTAACAGAAAGCCAAGTAGAAAGACAAGGAACCCTGAGGGAAAACTTCCCCCACATGAATCAGAATTGTTCTTGGTACCCCAGTCAGTTCTTTTTAAGTGTGGTCCCTAGGGTGAACCAAATATTTTCTCAGTATCTTTGTTCTTGGTTTCTCATTTACCCCACTACTTTCCCTTCCTCCCTCCCTCCTTCCTTCTCTCTCTCTCTCTCTCTCTCTCTCTCCCCCTTTCTGTCTCTGTGTCTGTCTCTCTCTCTTCTCTGTCTTCTCTGTCTCTCCTCTCTCCATCTCTCTCCTTTCTCTTTTTCTCTTCTTTCATCTCTCTCCTCTCTGTTTCTCTCTCCATCTCCCAAAATGATTGAAGCAAAACTGACTCTTCCTAAGGAATTTCTTCTAAAAGACCTAAAACCAAACTTCTAGCAGTTCTTTGATACTCCTATACATATCATGTCCTTGCTCTCTCTCCAGGTCCAGGAAGGAAGTAAAATAGACTAGAGAAAAAGATGTTACCTGTAAACACAAACAGGGGATTCAGGGGAGATGGCCATCCCATGTTAAACAATATAATAAACATATTCTAAACAAAATAATAAACAATATCCTGACTTCCATGTACACTAATGCCTTTATATTTCCCACAAAAAAAGACAAGGTAGGTGGTTTTTAAAAGTTGTGGCTAAAATTATCTTTCTAATTTATTAATATATAACCAATTTTGGTCATTCAGGTGAAGAAATAAGGCAAAAATTTTACTTTGTTCTGCCACAAAGTTTAGTTTTATAACTTAAAAATCCTTCTGGTTAATTAGTTTTCAGCTCTGTAATAGTTGTAAGGGAACCAATTGTAAATAGGTAAACCTGGTTATATATGGCAGATTGGTAAGTTTTAGAGATTTCTCACAGAAAAAAAAAAATAAAAGAACCAAACATTCCCCTCTTAAGAGGAAAAGCCCTGTGATTTCAGTGGTGTAGTGAACTTATGAAGAGGGAAGTTTCTCTATCAATGCAGATCTATACCTGGGGGCACTCAGAAATGAAGTGACTTGCCCAGGGTCACACTATCAATAGGTATGAGAGGAAGAACTTGAAGCCAGATTTTCCTGATTCCCAGGTCAGTTTCTATCCTCCACACCATGCAGTCTCTTGGAAGTATTATAGAATTTTGGACCCAGAAGATACTTTAAACATGACTTCACTCCCCCTGCCACACACAAACACACACATACAGACACACATTTTACAGAGGAGAAACTGAGGCCCGGAGAAATTGTCTTGCCCAAAGCCACCAAAAGAGTTAAATGCAAGAGCCAGGACTCAAACTCAAGATTTAAGGATTGGGTGTTTTTGGTTTCATTTTTCTGGAAATAAGAAGGGGACCTCTCAGGTGTCAAAGGGAAAAATATAGCACACAGGAAAGAAAAAAGGCTGATGCCTGAAATAGGAAAGCAAAAACCAAGAAAGGTATTAGAATGCTACAATGGAAGACCAAGACCTCTGATTGTAATTCAATCTCTAAAAGTAATCTATAGGGGCGGCTAGGTGGCACAGTGAGTAGAGTGCTGGCCCTGGAGTCAGAAGGACCTGAGTTTGGATCCAGCCTCAGACAACGCACACACAAACAAAAAAAAAAAACCTAGCCGTGTGACCTTGGGCAAGTTACTTAAGCCCAATTGCCCTCCAAAAAGCAAAAAAAATAAATAAATAAAAGTAATCTATAAGGGCCTATCTCACTCACAGGATTAGTACACATCTTCAAGCCCTTGTATAATCACACTCAAAGGGGTGCTTAACCCAGGAGACATGGTAAATAGTCCCTATCCAAGGACCTACCATCATATGGAATTTCTACATCTTAAAACCCGGCCTGCACCAGATCCTATTCCCATTCTCCCTGCCCAGACTACACTCTCTACTTGTTCCCTCAGTTAGTTCTAATGCCTAGACAGTATTCCTACCTATATAACTGGATGCCACTTAGGACTCTAAAATTTAGAGGAAGAAGCAGGGGAAGAGAAGAAGCATTTATATAACAGGTACCATGTACTTTTTACAAGTACTGTATCTCATTTAATCCTTACAACCAGGTAGGGGCTATTTTTATTGCCACTCTATAGTTGAGGAAACTGAGGCAAACAGAAGTCCAGTGACTTGTCCAGGATCATACAGATAATAAGTGGCTGAAACTGGATTTGAGCTCAGGTTGTCCTGACTCCAGGTCTGGTGCTCAGTCCACTGCAACACCAACTGAAAGGACTTTAGAGATGATCTATTCCAATTCTCTCATTTTTACCAATGAAAACACAGAGGCCCAAATGAGGTGAGTGTTCTCCTCCCACTCTTATTCTTAGGACTCTTATCTAAAGACCCTAGACTCCAGGCTCAGCTTTACTCCCTGGCTTTTTAGTACCTGGAGGCACTATCTTTCTATACTAACTAACCGGAATCATCACTGATCATACTCCTTACATACCTCATTATCAGCAGTACACTTCCAGTCAAGCTGGGCATCCATCCCTGGCCCCTCCTAGATGGCCTCTACTCATATATGACCCATTATTGACACTTGAGTTTCTGAGAATAAAATCTTTTTAATTAATCAGAGAACAGGATCTTCCTCAAATCTGGCTTAAGTTTGGTAATAACTAGTTGGTAAGGAGTTAGTAAGATGAAATCTAGCTACATAGATAAGAATTATCTACTCATTAAACTAAAAGTTTATCTTAAGGTAAGGTTTATCTTGCCTTTCTGAGGTATGATATTTTTACTGTTGTTAGTCTTTTTTTCTTTTTTTTTGGTTTTGGGTTTTTGGTTTTTTTTTTGGTTTTTGGAGGGGGGAAGGCAAGGCAATTGGGGTTAAGTGACTTGCCCAAGGTCACAGGGCTAGTAAGTGTTGAGTGTCTGAGGCCATGTTGTTAATCTTTAAAAAAAAAAGTAAATATTTTTTTAAAAAGGAAGCTATGCTTGAATTTGGGTTGCTGTCCAATAAGCCTATTTGCTTGGAATCATGTCTCTGACGCCTGATGGTAATTAATGGGAGGGGAAACATGGAGAGAGGAAAAAGACTTTTCATTTTGCAAAATTCCACCCTAGAACATATTAGCCAAGGAAAAAAGGCAAAAGGAAAATTCCAAGAGGCAGCAGAAAGGGAAAGAAGAGGGGCTGTTGTGGTTATCTGTCTGGTATGGCTATTCTAGGGCAGCCATCCACATATATCCACATATATGATATTTTCGTATCATAGATCAGAGCCATAACGAGGGCACATAGACCCCAGTCTTGTCCCTTTCAGTCCTTCAGCAGCATAAAAATAACAGTTAAGCATAAATACCTAATTGTTAAAAAATTGACTTAGGATATTTCAAGGTAGCATACTAGAATGACATCCTTCCCTACCCTTCATGTTCTCCCACCCAGCTACACGCAGCCTGAGAGTGGGTCTGCTAGCACCTGAGCTTCTATCATCCTCTCCCATTAGGCCAATGTTTCCCCTCCATAACTAAAGCCATGCTTTATGCTGACTGCCTTAAAACCCAAATTCCCAATTGCATCTCTGATTATATAAGTTTGGAACTCCAGTGTAATATCAGGTAAATAGCAGCTCCACCCTTCTTTGTCAACTCTGACTAGAAAACAATCCGTGTAATATTTAGTCCACACTCTGGCCACTTTTGATGAAACATCTACTTACCTGTGAAGGATCTTTCAGTTTGGGAAAGCTGCATCCTAACTGTGCCAGATAAGACTGCCCAGTATACCAGGAGGAATGGCCAACTCAATGGACCTTAAAGATGAAGTGACTTCACCTTCTGTTTCTCTCTCTCCTCCTCCTCTACCATCAATTCAGACTTATTTTATCTACTCTAAAGAATGAGAGGAGAAAATTTTGGCGCTCTTTTTTCACCCCAGAAGTATAATGGTTGACATCATTCAGCAGCTAAAATATATGGGCAGTATCAATTAGGGAATGGCTGAACAAGTTGTGGTATATGATTATGACAGAATACTACTGTGCTAAGAAACGACAAGCAGGTTGCTTTCAGAAAAACGTGGGAAGACTTATATGAACTAATACAAAATGAAGTGAGCAAAGCCAGGAGAACATAGTACATAATAACAGTAATATTGTAAGAATGATCAACTTAGCTACTCTGATTAATACAATGACCCAAGGCAATTCCAAAGGACCCACAGTGAAAAAGGCTGGCCACCTCCAGGGAGAGAACTGATGAACTCTGAGTACAGACTGAAGCATACTTTTTTTTTACTTACTTTATTTTTCTGGGTATTTTGTATGTATTTGCTTTTGCAAAATGGCTAACATGGAAATATATTTTGCACGACCACACATATAAAATTGGTATCATATTGCTTTCCTTCTCAAGAAGTGAGGGAAAGGCAGAAGGAAGGGAAAGAATTTAGAACTCAAAATTTTTTAATGAATATTAAACAATTTTACATGTAATTGGAAAATACTTAACAAAATAAGTAAAACATATACATATATGTATATATACATATATTCATATATATTTAAAATACATGGGCAATAAGGGCAGCTAGGTGGCAAATTGAATAGAGCACCGGCTCTGGAATGAGGAGGACCTGAGTTCAAACCCAGCCTCAGACACTTAACACAAAAACTAGCCATGTGACCTTGGGCAAGTCGCTTAACCCCAATTGCCCTACCATCCCCCCTCCAAAAAGCAAAACAAAAAAATACACGGGCAATTAAATGGTGCAATGGACAGAGCACTAGGCCTAGAGTCAGGAAAACCTAAGTTCAAATCTGGTTTCAGATACTTAGCAGTAGCGTGGTCCTGGACAAGTTACTTAATCTCTATTTGACTCAGTTTCCTCAACTATAAAATGGGGATAATAATAGCACCTACCTACCAGAGTTGTGAGAATCAAGTGATATAATATTTGTATGGCCCCTAGCACAGTGCCTGGCATGTAGTAAGTGCTATATAAATGTTACCTATTTTTATTATTACATACCTAGCTTAGGTGAGCTTGAACCTAAGTTTGGGCTTACCTCTTTTTTTTTATTTATTTCCTAAGTATAGTTTACTGAGTAATAATCCTGAGCCAGACAATTCCAGCCTTAGAAGGACCTTGCAAGTTCATGAGGTCAGGTATCCTGGCTTTCTCATTAAGTGATAGCAATGATTATTAGCAACTGGAGGTGTTCCAGAATTAAAGATGATCACTGATAGGAAGAGGAATTCTATGCCTGGCTGACTTGCCCAAAGACCTTGAGAGAAATGTTTGGAAAGTCCAGAACGAAGGTAAAAGGTAAAATGACTATTCAGTAGTACTGCAAACTGCTTCATTTTCTGAAGTTTCTCTCAAATGTCTAAGAGAGTATAATAGCATTTATGTCTGCTGTGACTGCTTAAGTTTTTCTGTTGATGTCAATGCACACTTATGAGATTTTTGTCTTTTTTATATTTCTTTTATGATTGGAGGAAATCAA
The DNA here is from genome assembly GCA_011680675.1 of Gymnobelideus leadbeateri. Lineage (NCBI taxonomy): Eukaryota > Metazoa > Chordata > Mammalia > Diprotodontia > Petauridae > Gymnobelideus > Gymnobelideus leadbeateri. The sequence goes on from WOXC01002551.1 coordinate 36,936, forward strand.
TAGCTGTCCAATATCTTATTTGCATATTGTACGCCAAATGTTTTTTTTTACTTCTCTGTTTGGAAGAGTCCATAGACAAGACTCAAACCTATGCTTAAGTAATTTTCCATTGGGCAAGCATATGAAGAGTCTGAATTAGAGAAAGAGCCTAATCCCTCTCATCAGAGGAAGAGCTTCCCAGGGACTGAATCTAGTACACTTTTATGCACAGATCCAAAACTGAGAGTGGAGAAGAAGAGGGTGAGCACCAGAGCTCCACCCAGCACCATCACTCCCACCTCTGCCCAACAATGCTTTGGTTCTTTATTGTCATATTAATAAGTAATTTTATTATAACATAAAGTTCCTTATTATAAGCTTTCAACTAGATCAAGGGTGAACTCATGTTCCTGAGACAGAACTTGATAATATGAGGCGACTGTTAGTCCTATCACCTAGTTGCTGTGTATGGGCTATAAAGACATCTCCTTGAATGTCTATGTTCATGCCTTTGCTGATGCAAAGTCACTCTTATCTCCTCCACATGATTCTCTATGCCAACTCTTCCCAAACATGCACATACAAAAAATCTGGATAGTTTCAATTCCTTTCTTACCTCTACTGATCAAACCTTTAAACAACTTTCAACACCAGAAACAAATGCAATCTCTCCCGTGTTGCCTTCTAACTACTGCAACCACATTGATGTCTTCCTTATTTGAATTCTTGTTGTCTTTTTTCATCAGTAAACACAGTCTAGCACTTCCTTATTCTTTGTTTTAAGTATTACTTTTCCTTTCCTAACTAACCTTTAAGTTCCTTGAGGTCAGATTCTCTGTCATCTATGTCTTTGCACCACTCCTTCCCCACCTAATGATTAATAAAGTGCCGAGGCCCTTTGTCGGGGTGGATAGGTCTGGACCTGCTATTTCACTAGTTTAGGGAGCTGCTGGTGTGGAAACACTTTCCACCTATGCAGATAAGAAATTCATTGGTAGGGGTGGCTAGGTGGCGCAGTGAGTAAGAGTGCCAGTCCTGGAGTTGGGACCACCTGGGATCAGATCCGGCCTCAGAAAATGAGCACCCACACATAAATAATGACTGGCTGTGTAACCTTGAGCAAGTTACTTAACCCCAATTGCTAAGAAAGAAAGAGAGAGAGAGAGAGAGAGAGAGAGAGAGAGAGAGAGAAAGAAAGAAGTTAGTGACCTATGATGTTTTTATTATTTGTTTGTTCATTTTTTAAAACATTTTGAGTTCCATTATTCTAAGATAAACTACAATTGACTTAGCTCTTCTAGGCAATACAATGATCCAGGACAATTCCAAAAGATTCATGATGAAAAATACTATCCAGATCCAAAGAAAGAACTGACAGAGTTTGAATGCAGACCAAAGTACACTATTTTCACTTTCTTTATTTTGATTTTTTTCCCTTTTGTTCTGTTCCTTCTTTTACAACATTACTAATATGGAAATATGTTTTACATGATTGTGTATATATATACAACCTATATCAAATTGCTTACCATCTTAAGGAGGAGGGAGAAAATTTGGAACTCAAATTTTTATTTTAAAAATGAATGTTAAAAATTGTTTTTACATATAATTGGAAAAAATAAAATACTCTTTAGAAAAACATTTTGAGTTTCAAATTCTCTCCCTCCCTTCAGCCCCTCCACTGCCCATTGAGAAGGCAAGCAATAAATCAATTATATATGTGAAGTTATGTAAAACATATTTGCATATTAGCCACCTTGCAAAAAAAAAATTAAGGAAAGTGAAAAAAAAGCATGCTTCAATCTGCATTCAGAGTTCATTGGTTGGGACAACTAGTTGGTACAGTGAATAGAGCACTGGCCCTGGAGTCAGGAGGACCTGAGTTCAAATCTGACCTCAGACACTTAACACTTACTAGTTGTGTGACCTTAGGCAAGTCACTTAACCCAAACTGCCCTGCCTTTCCCCCTCCAGAAAGCCAAAAGGAATCTGAATTCTTTATTATAAAGACCAGCTCTCTGGGAGGAAATAGCAAGACAGAAGGGGGAATTTAGGTAATATAAAAACAAGAAATATCAATAAATTTCTTTTAAAAGGGTGGGGAGCTAGGTGGCACAGTGAGTAGAGCACAGGCCTTGAAGTCAAATCCAGCTCCAGATGCTTGACATTTAACTAGCTGTGTGACCTTGGGCAAGTCACTTAACCCCAATTGCCTTGCCTTCCCCCCTCAAAAAAAAAAAAGAGTTCATTGGTTTTCTTTCTGCAGGTAAAGAGCATTTTTCATTTTAAGTCCTTTGGAAAGACCTATAGTCTTAAGGGATTCTTGGAGCACTGAGTGGCTAAGTGACTTATTCATGGACTTGAATGTAGGTCTTCCTGATTCCAAGGTGCCTCCCTATCTTATGTGCCTCTCAGGGGGCACACAGTGGGTGATTAATAATTCCCTTGTTTCAGAGCCTAGGGGACATCCAGTAGGTCTGTAACAGAAAACTTAAATCTAACTCTCTCTGGCTGTATACTAAGGTCATAAGATCATATAATGTTCTAGCTGGAAAGGACCTGAGAGATCTAATCCAATACTCTCATTTTCATGTTGAAGAAACTGAGACACAGAGAAGTTAAGCAATGTGCTCAAATTCACAAAGATAGCTGTGTCTCCTATAACCAAGCTTAGTTAGTTTTCCACTACCATTGCTTCCTATGAAGTGAAGTTTTATTCTAAATAGAAATAAACACTTAACTCTAACTCTCCTCACTTTTTCATTAGGAGCAGCCCCTTCTGTTTCTGACAGAGCTCTAATGGTAAAATATGATATTTTGAATTGTTCAACAAGGATTCAACACTGGTGAGCTGTGTCTATTTTCTATTTATTTGTAGTTCCCCTTGGGCGGTTGTTCCTTTTCTACACATCAGCTCTGAAGTACATAGCCTACTTGTACTTTCAACAAAGATGATAGTACTCATTTGTGCTTAGACTCCCTTGATCTATAATTTATTATATGTTCCTAAAGTATTAATATAGAATCACGGTGACACCATTAATGTGCAAGCCTTTGTGACATTGTTATCCTTATTGGAGATGGGTTGTTTTATTTTTAATTTTGATTTTGACTTGGTTCACATTTTTCATATTAAAAACATTAAAACCATTTTCTTTTCTTTTTGTGGGCAAACATGGCAGCTACTTAATATTTGGCATCCTAGAATATAAACCTAGATACCAGTGGCTTGTATTTCAGTACTATCGTAAAAAAGTTCTCTGTACTAGTAAAGATTGCTTCTCCTTCCTGTGAAAAGAATTCCCTTGCACACACTTGATATAAAAAAAGAGTGGGACATATAAAAATAATGTCACTCATCTAAAAATATCATTATTTTTTTATCTTCACATTGCAGATTATATTCCCAAGAATGTACATATATCATCACAAGTGGCAATGCATTTGACTAAGAACAACCTCTCATATTCAGTCCTTTCTTCTGACCTTAGTTTGTAAATGGCTAATATCCTAAAAACACACACACACACACACACACACACACACACACACACACACACACACTCTTTTGTCCTCCTGACTTCCTTCAAGTCTCAGCAAAAATCTCACCTCCAACAGAAAGCTTTTCATTCTAGTGCCTTCCCTCTCTTGATTACTTCTTGCTTATCCTATTTTTAACTTATTTGTACATAGTCATTCCCAAGCTGTCTCCACAATTAGATAGTCAGCTCCTTGAAGGCAGGGACCATCTTTTGCCTCTTTTTGTATTCCCAGCATTTAGCACAGAATGAAGATCATTCCCAATCTATATATCCAACCTGGACAGCAGGTGCTTAATAAATGTTTATTGATTTACTGGAGGTCAGAAAGACTGGGTAAGAAGGATCAGAGGATAAATATGACATGATACTCTACAGAGGTTGACTAATTGCCAATGGGAATAGTTTCAAAGGAAAGAAGCTGCCTAAAGGATACATACCTCTCTCATTCACTTTGAGTCACCAAACATAACAAGATGGAACAGTAGGTAGAGTGCTAAACTTGGAGTTAGAAAGACCTGAGTTCATATCCTGCCTCACATACTTACTAACTATATGACACTGAACAAGCTAATTAACCTCAGTCTCAGTTTCCTCATCTGTAAAACCGGGGTGATAAGAACATCAGCTACCTTCCTGATTTGATGTGAGGATTATATGAGATAACATATGTAAAGTGCTTTGTAAACTTTAAAGTGATATATATGTATACATATATGTGTGTGTGCTAGCTATTACTATTATATTTATAAGGTGCTTTAAAGTTTAAAAAGTAGTTAACATTCATTATCTCATTTGATATACCACACGTCTTATCCCCATTTTATAGGTGAAAAAACTGTTAACACAGAAAGAATTAGAGAGACAGGATTCAAACCTAGGTTTTTCTGAATCTAAGACTAGAATTTTATGTACTATACCAATCTTTTGTCCAACTATAGAACAAGCCTTATGTAATCAAATATAAACTATGTCAGGAACCTCCGGTTCCTCAGTTCATCCATTTTCACAATCTAGCACTTCTAATTCTAGATTAACTTTCCTTCCTTCATAGTCTTGACCCAACTATATATGATTCAATAATACATTGGATCCGTTACAAATGCATGCTATCTGACCTAAATGAGGCCTTGACAACTGCATCAAAATCATGTCCATTTCACAGCCAATTGCCGTCCCCACAAAAGCTGTTCTAAATCTTCCTCTCTCTCCACAAAACCCCAATTCCATCCCTAACCACATCCTCACCCAGGAGATGACCTTGACTACTAAGACTAACATCCATTGTGAGCTCCTTCATCTCCCTTCTTCCACACTTAAGAATTGCACTGCTTTTATATAACCCTCTTCTCTGAAGTTCAGGGAAATCCTTCCTTTCGAGGCTAACCACTCCCACTAATATATCTGATCTGCTGAAATGCTCATCACTTATTCCCTCTCTCACACTTTCCTTTAATCCCTCCCTATCTACTGGCTTCTTTTTTACTCAAATCACTATCCTAAAAACAGAACAAGCAAACCTGAATAATAAAACCCCAAACTTTCCCCTGGCCCAGTTATCACCATCAAACTATTATCCTTTAACACTCCTCTTATTTGCTAAGCTTCTTGAAGGAACAGTTTACCTTCAATCTACTTTCTCATCATCCATTCACTACTGAACACCCACCCACTCCTAATGTGGCTTCTAGCCCTACCGTTGCCTGATTATCTCATTTGATATAGCACACTTCTTATCCCCATTTCATAGGTGAAAAAACTGTAACACAGAAAGAATTAGAGAGACAGGATTCAACAGTACTGAAACTGCTCTCTCAATATTTACCAACAACCTCTTAATTAATAAATCTAATACCTCTCTATAGCATATGACACATTGACTATCCCTTAATTCCTGTCATGCTATCTTCCTTTGCCTTTCATGATTCTCTCCTGGTTCTATTCCTAACTGCCTTACCATTACTAAGTATCCTCTGTTCATTTATCTTCCTTTTACTACTCCTACACCATAGAGGTCCTCCAAGGTTCCTTCCCTGGTTATCCTGTCTCACTATACCCTTCCATTTGGGGAGCTCATCTACTTCAAAGACTTCAGTTAGCATTGCTATGAAGATCATTCCCAAATCTATATATCCAACCTTGATAACTCTCCTGAGTTTCAATATTGTGTTTCCAACCAGTTACTTGTCATTTTCACCTGGACACCCAGTCAGCACCTCAAATTCAACATATTTAAATTTTAAATCATGATTCTCTCTCCTCATACAAGATATCCTACTTCCTGTTCATACTTTCACCATCTTTAAGTCATACATGTTCAAAACCTAAGAGTCTTCTTTAACTCCTTCACTACCCTCATGGGTCTTTCCAATCATTTGTAAATCCTATTGAAACTACCCCCAAAATATCTCCCACATTGTCCTCTTTTCTCAATTCACACTTTGTCCACATTACTTCAGACCCTTACTTAGCTCATTGTAATAGTCTCCTAACTCCTACATTGCCTTCAGTCTCTCCTCCCCAATCTCTAATCCAGCCTTCAAGTGGTTGCCAAAATAATCTTATTAATGCACACAGGTCAAACCATGCCACTTTCCAGACCAAAAACCTTCAATGGTTTCACACATTTAGTATCTTCCCCTCTCACCTTCATTTCCTTGTGAAATAATCTCTAAACAGACTCTTAATTACCATCCTTCTACAAAATTCCTCCATGTACATTTGGTCTAATTTGACTGCTTTTTCTTTGTTTTTTTTTTTTTTTTGTCTGTTTGTTTGCTTTGAGAGGGACATTTCCACCTCCTCTAAAAAAGCATGCAGGACTATGATATCAGAGTTCAGGAGCAGTAGCCTTACTGCCCTTGGTGATGAAAAAGGCTTGGTTTTTTTTTTTTTAAGTGCAGATCTTCTCCACTTTTTTTGTCCTTCTTCTATTTTGACCCTTACTTTTCCTCAGACATTCTCATTTAGTTGGATGAAACTGACTTTAGAACTCTGATGTTTTAGAGGCTGTCTACATAGGAGCTCACTCTCAGTTATTCTTCTGCTCCCTTGAAATAGCTAACATTTATATAGTGCTTTAAAAGGTTAAGTCTGAAGTGTCATCAGGACATTCAGATGGAGATAATAATATTAACAATAGTAACAACAATAAAAGCTAACATTTATAGAGTAACTACTATGTGCCAAACATTTTATAAATATTATCTCATTTGATCCTCCACAACAATCCTGGGAGGTAGGTTATTATCCCTATTTTATAGATAAGGAAACTGAGGTAAAGTTATGGGACTTGCCCAGGGTCAATTAGCCAATAAGTGTCTGGAACTGGATTTGAATTTAGGTCTTCCTGATTTCAAGTCCAGCACATTATTCATTGTGCCACCTTACTGCTTCATAGCCTATGGGCATTTAGAGGTACAGGTCTGGAGATTAGAAATGAGGGTGAGGGGCGGCTAGGTGGCGCAGTGAGTAAGAGCGCCGGCCTCGGAGTTGGGATGACCCGAGATCAGATCCGGCCTCAGAAAATGAGCACCCACGCATAAATTATGACTAGCCGTGTAACCTTGAGCAAGTTACTTAACCCCAATTGCTTTAAAAAAAAAAAAAGAAATGAGGGTGAAATTGAGAAAGATCTAGTAATTATCTATGTAGATATAATAGTTAAAGATGAGATAATGGAGAGAGAGAGAGAAGAAAATAGGTCTAAGGATAGATTTATGGAGAGCAACCTCAGTAAGATGGCAAGAAGAGAATAAGGAAAGAAGACAAGAAGGAAGGAAGGAAAGAAAGAAAGAAAGAAAGAAAGAAAGAAAGAAAGAAAGAAAGAAAGAAAGAAAGAAAGAAAGAAAGAAAGAAAGAAAGAAAGAAAGAGAGAGAGAGAGAGAAAGGAAGAAAGAAAGAAAGGAAAGAGAAAGAAAAAAAGAGAGGAAGAAAGAAAGAAAGAAAGAAAGAAAGAAAGAAAGAAAGAAAGAAAGAAAGAAAGAAAGAAAGAAAGAAAGAAAGAAGGAAAGAAAGAAAGAAAGAAAGAATGGAGGGAGGGAGGCTAGGTGACTCAGTGCACTGGCCCTGGAGTCAGGAGGACCTGAGTTCAAATCCTGCCCCTGACACTTAACATAAAACTAGCCATGTGACCTTGGGTAAGTCACTTAACCCCAATTGCCCTGCCTTCCCTCCTCCAAAAAGCAACCCCCTCCCCCCACAAAAAAGTAGGGGCAGCTAGGTGGTACAGTGAATAGAATACCAGCCCTGGAGTCAAGGGGACCCAAGTTCAAATGCGGCCTCAGATGCTTAACATACTTATTTGCTGTGTGATTTTGGGCAAGTCACTTAACCCCAATTTCACTCCAAAAAGAAATAAAGAAGGAAGGAAGGAAGGAAGGAAGGAAGGAAGGAAGGAAGGAAGGAAGGAAGGAAGGAAGGAAGGAAGGAAGGAAGGAAGGAAGGAAGGAAGGAACAGAGAGACAGAGAGAAACCACAAAACAAGTAATAAGAAAACAAAGGATGTAAAGTATCTCTGAAACTAAGGGAAATAAATGAGATTGTCCAGTGAGAGTTCATGATCAACATTATCAAACACTGCATAGATGCCAAGTAGAATCAGAACTGAGGGGGAAAGGCAATTGATTTGGGAATCTGAAGATCATTTGGTGACCTTTGATTAGTTTCAGAGGGACAATAAGTATGGAAGCCAGATTCCAAGGGGTTGAAAAAGAGAAAAGAGTAGTGTGGAGAAACAGGCATCAGATATAGAAAACTTTTTCAAAAAGAATGGCCACTAATGGGAAGAGAGAGACAGATGAAACAGTAGGTTAGGACAGCCAAGGAAAGACTTTTGTTTTTCAGATTTGGAGTGACTTGAATATGTCTATAGGCAAACGGAAAGTAGCCAATAGTAAAGGAGATCTAAGATACAGGAGAGAGGAATATGATTGCTAGAGCTTGATTTTGAAGAACGCAGGAGGGAATGGGAAACACGTAGAGGGTTCAGTAGGAAGGTTTAGCCTTAGCAAGTCATAACATTGCTTTCTTTCTTACCAGAGGGAAGGAGGAAAGAGTGTTGAAGCTGAGAGGTTTTAAGGATCATCATCACAAAGGTGACTGAGGTCCCTCCTTGATTACATCAGTTGTCTCAGTGACATCTAAATCATCTGTTAATAAATGTAGGGATCAGAGGTGGTGTTGAGAGCTTGCAGAGAGGAAATGGTTTAAATGAGTTGCTGTGGGGAATGAGTCCATAGGACAGAAGCAGTTAAGGCCCGGATGATGTAATGCTCTATGAATTTGTAGTGAGTGAAATTAATTGCATTTTGTGAATTTAAACCAGAGTGTTTAGCAGTCAGAAAGGAGAAGCAGAAGAATCAGTTGCTGAGGGCTAACAGGTAAGAGCAAGTAAAGGCCTATTTCTTATTCATCTCTAAGGAACTGTAATGAGCAAAGTGCCTTGTAAATAGTAGACACTGAATGAATGTATAATATAACATAATGATTTCATTATATTACAAACACTGCTTAAAATGAACAAACTAGTCAAAATTTTTGTGTATTTTTGTTTTAATGCTACCTGTGGTAACAGGATTTGACCTGTCAAGAATTATAAAAACCTGGACATGACACAGAAATTATAATCTCCTTTCTTGCTAAAAGGAGGAAAGTGTCAACATTTTATATGGGTTTTTTTTTTCAATTTATTTTGGGTTGTTTGAATGGGTTGTTTCCTACCTCACCTCCTCTTAGAATTTAAAATCCCTGAGGGCAGAGACTTCTTTTGCCTTCGGACATTGTCTGGCTTGTGGTAGATGTTTAACAAATACCTGTTGTTCAGTCATTTCAGTTGTGTCCTTTCAGTTATGCCTGACTCTTTGTGACCCTATTTGGGTTTTTCTTGGCCTGGATACTGGAGTGGTTTGCCATTTCCTTCTCTAGCCCATTTTACAGATGAGGAAACTGAGGCAAACAGGGTTAAGTAACTTGCCTAGGGTCACACAGCTAGGAAGTGTTTGAGGCCAGATTTGAACTCAGGAAGATGAGTCTTCCTGACTACATGCCCTGCACTCTATCCACTGCACACCCAGCTGCTCCAACAAATGCTTACTGAATTGATTGTAAGACAGGATCAAGGACAATAAGGTACTGGAAAGGACAGTGAGCTGAATTACTAAACTACATCCTTTATGTACTGTTTGCCCTCTCCTCGCCTCCCCCCCCCCCATTCCCCAAGCTTGCAGGTGCAGCCTCTAACTTATCAGAGGGAGCCACCTGGGTGTTCTGCACTCACCAATGGCATTCTGTTGGGATACCCATTACTTGAATGCTGGTAGCCTGGATGCAGTCTAGCACCCAGTTGTTATGAACCCTGTCCTATCATTTAATACTAAGTAGGAAAGCTGGAGACAGGTGGCTCATTGGGGAGAGCACTGGACCTGGAGTCAGAAAGACTTGAGTTCAAATCCAGCCTCCAACAATTAGTAGCTGTGTGACCCAGGGCAAGTCACTTAACCCTGTTTGCCTCAGTTTCCTCATCTTTAAAATGACCTGGAGAAGAAAATAGCAAGCTACTCCAGTATCTTCACCCAGAAAACCCCAAATAGGGTCACAAAGAGTCAGACATAACTGTAAAACAACAACAAAATTCCCCCAGAGGGAAGAACTAGGAGCTTTGGGTAAAAATTGCAACAAAGAAGAAGTAGGCTTAAAGTAAAGAAAACCTTTCTAAAAATTAGAGCTTGCTAGAAGGGGATTGGGAGGCTCCATGTATTGAGTGCTGGGTCTGAAGGCAGAAAGAGCTGAGTTCAAATTCAGCCTCAGATACTTACTAGTTGTGTGACCCGGGGCAAATCACTTACTCAATCTCTGTTTGCCTTAATCCACTGGAGAAGGAAATGACAAATCACCCCAGTATCTTTGCCAAGAAAAACCCATGGAATGCTATGGTCACAAAGATGTGAACGCATCTGAACAACAACACTGCCTGTAAGAGATGTTCATGATACAGCTCAAGAAGCCAGATGTGTTTTCTGTCTCACAAGTTTCATAGCTGTCTATAGACCAAATCTCCCAGCAAACCAATGCAGCAGACAGATTTAGCTGATGTGCAGGGGGGGGAGATTTCTGCAGCTAAGACTGTGATTGTCACTAAGCATCAACATCTCAGACAGTTACATATGGTGACTGCAGCCTTTTTCTGTGGGATGTCTCACACGCGGAGAAGCATTGCTCACACCTTTGTCTTTCCAGTCATATCCATAACACAAATAGCAATCTCAGTTGGTAGCATCATCTTTCCCACATCACTTACAATTTTTGGAGGGGATAAGACAGGACAATTGGGGTTAAGTGACTTGCCCAAGGTCACACAGCTAGTAAGTCTCGAGTGTCAGAGGGCAGATTTGAACTCAGGTGCTCCTGACTCCAGGGCTCTATTCACTGCACCACCTAGCTGCCCCTGATCCCTTAGAATTTAAAATTATCTCTTGCAGCAATTTCGATCTCTCCTTTACCTTACTTTCCATAATGCCTACTTGTACATCTGGAATATCCTTCCTCCCTACCAGAATATAAGCCCCTTGGTGTCAAAGTCAGTGTCATTTTTTTTATCTTTTTATACCCCCACAATGAGCACAGTGCCTTATCCATTTGGGGAAGAAAGGAAAGAGGTTCTGGGCCTGTGATTTCATCAGTGTGGGGAACTCTCAGTACAGAAAGTCCATCTACTCCATCATTTGATGATAGCTTGCAGTCTTCAGGAACTGCCAGAGCCTCTGAGAAGTTAAGGGACTTGCCTGTGGTCTCACAGCCACAATGTATCTAGACTTGAATTCAAGTCTTTCTGGCCAGCTCACTTGAGTACATTAGACTGACTCTCATAGCAGACCCTTAATAACTATTTGCTGAACTGAATTGAATCTTCAAAAGATGAAGGATAGCCTTTATAGCCGAGGCTATAAAGTAATAAAAACTGGTTTTCACATGTGACTTGCGGATTGCAACTCATTGCTTTATAGCCACCCCTCAGACAGACAACTGGGGCAAACTACATCCCAGGGAATAGGGTGACTTAAAGGATATTGATGGCAGAACTGCAACTCAATTATCTTCCAGCCCTAATGAGGTGAACTCCTTGTACTTGGAGGTTGCAAGTTCAAACTCCACCACTGCAATTGGACCCAGGTGGGCACTTAGTTTTTCTGCAACAGCTGCTACAACATGGGGTACAAGGAGAAACCTGCTCTGGCAGGAGACTCATTGCTCATACAGAGCCATAAGGAAAGAGTGCAGAAGAGACTGCAGGTCATCTGCAGCAGGACAAGAGATTCAAAGCCACATCTTTTCTCATAATAGAAGGGAAAACAGAATGAAGGAGGCATTAGCGCAGTAAGCTAGACTATTTGCAATCTCCTTCAAATTTAGCCTAACTCAAAGTTATTATACATTTTTTCCTATTTAGTTTTATTGCCCTGCTGGAAGCAGCAGGAAACGTATTCATCCATAATAAAAGTGTGTTGAATAAAGACGGACCAATAGTGTGGCTTACGGGAAGACAGTCAGATTGGGAGTCAGGAAATCAGGGCTACCACTAACTAGGTATTTTTCCTGGGCCCAAATCACTTCACTGCTTGGGGCTTTAGTTTCCTCATCTGTAAATTAGTAGATTGGGTTATCTCAAAGGTCTCTCTCACTCTAACATGTCATTTTTTTTTGCTTTTTTTTTGAGGGGGGAAGGTAGGGCAATTGGGGTTGAGTGACTTGCCCAAGGTCACACAGCTAGTTATGTGTTACGTGTCTGAGGTTGGATTTGAACTCAGGTCCTCCTAACTCCAGGGCTGGTGCTTTATTCACTGTGCCACCTAGCTGCCCCAATCTAACATGTTCTAATCCTAAATTTATCAAATAAACTTTTTTTTAAGGCCTCAGTTTGGATCTCCAAATTTTAGCTAGCATGCAGGACACTGAAGGCAGCTAAGTAGCCCAGAGGATAGAATGTGGAACCTGGAGTCAGAATAACCTGAGTTCATATCCTACCTCATAATTTACTGGCTATGTGTCCCTGGACAAGTCGCCTAATCACTGCCTGACTCAGTTTTCTCCTTTGTAAAGTAGGAACACTAATAGCACCTGCCTCCCAAAGTTGTTATGAGGATAAAATGAGATAGTACTTTTGCAAACCTTAAAGTGATCCATAAATACTAGCTACTATGAAAATGCTACCAATTGAAAAAGCCTACAGAAATTATTATAGGTTTTTGAAAGAGGAGCTCATGATGGAAGGCAAGGATTTGAGGGGAGTAGAATATTTACTGGAAGAACTGAGGAATCGTTTAATATAGTGAAACCACAATTAACTAAGTGTTCAAAAATTGGATATTGTGGTTAATTGAATTTTTGGTTAAAGCAAAATACCCTTTTCCCATTTTAATTTCAATTTCTGTTGAAAATCCTTCTGAAATACATCAATTTGCTTTCCTGACATTTGTAGGTATAATGCATCTAACTTTTTGTATTGATCTAACTGTAGGCCCCTCCCAAACGGAACCTTAACCCTAAAGTGAGATCTTTTTGAAAGAAGCATGTATCTGTGTGTGCTATTATTTTTAAGGAAAAAAAAATTAGCAAGTTAATAAGAAAGGTTCTTTAAATTTAAAATAATTTCTTCCCATTTTTATGGAATTATCAATGTGTTTTCACTAAAATAGCTATTCTTTTAGTACTAGTATAATTAGAATTAGGGCAGCTAGGTGGCACAATGGAGAGAGTGCAGGTCTGGGGTCAGAAAGACTCATCTTCCTTAGTTCAAATCTGACCTTTGAATTTGTTTGAAATTGTTCTTTTAACCAAATACCTATCAATTTGCTCTCTGGTTATTTACCAAGTCCTCCTTACCTCTACCTTCCAGTCCAGATAATGAACCATTCTAGTTAGGTGAATCTGTATTATTCAAGATTTAATTATAACTGTCTTCAAGAATTATCAAGATGGACATAAAACATTTTCCATCTCCAAAGATCTTAAATAAAGTTTTAAAATGTGTTTAAATATAACAAGAGATCTTTTCTTCATATAAAGGTAAAATTCCCTGATAAAGTAGATTTAATAAGGAATATTATCTCTTCCTCCAGGCTATTCAAATATAAAATTGACCAGGATTGAAAAAAAATTTGTCACCAGCCCTGAAACAATTACATTCACATAAATAACTGCATAGTTCTAGCCCCCTCCCAGGGCAGTTAGGTGGTGCAGTGGATAGAACTCTAGCCCTGCAGTCAGGAAGACTTGAGTTCAAATCTGGCCTCAGACCCTTACTAGCTATGTGACCCTGGGCAAGTCACTTACACCTGTTGGCTTCAGTTTCTTATCTGTAAAAATGAACTAGAGAAAAAAATGGCAAACCATTCCAGTATCTCTGCTAAGGAAAACCCCAAATGGGGTCATGGAGAGTCAGATACTACTGAAATGAACAACAGTCTCCTCCCACTATTAAATTTCCTTAGTTCCCTTCCAATGTTCTCTAGATCATGGGCAAAGAGACATCCATGTATACAAAATTATACTCACAGATTCTCCACCTGCATTAATGAAAAACAAACCAATGAAAAGAAAAGCATAGTTCAGTGATTTTAGGCTTACTGCTTAATTCTTGCTCAATAACCCTTTTCTGATTTCTTTAAGGCCATGGGCATATGGAATAGTGTATATTTTCATAAAATGAAAAAAAAATCATGCTCTAAATCATACCATGATTTCAATGTGAGTTCCTAATTGGAATCAGTCTATATAAATCAGTTCTATATAAATTCCTTATTTCCTTTCCAACATTTGAACTCCATAACTTATCAAAAGTGCTATTCTACTATTTCCTATTTAATTGCTGGTGATAGATTACCCTAGACATCATAATATGAAGAAAAGGAAAAAGACATTTTTTAAAGATGATATGATATGACAAATTATATCACCAACATTTCCCCCAACTCAGGCTAGATAAACATCTGTATAAACAATTTAATATATTAGTAATTCCAAGTACCCATTTCGATACTACCCATGCCCTTTGGGAAATTATTTACCTGGGCATCAGTTTCTTCATCTTTTCTAACCGTAATTTCTGCTGGGCCTGGGGGCACTATACACCTGGGGGTACACTTGCAGCATCAGGAAAACTATCCCCATGTTGTACTCTGTTGCAATTTTCTTCTTTACTAAGGGGACCTTTCTGCTCCATATCCACACTTATCCCTTCGTTGCTGGTCAGCCACTCCTTGACCACTCAAGTAGTTCCTCAGTCTCTTCTCCCTTGTGTTGCCTGTTAGTTCAGACCAAAGCACCCAGAAGTCTACTAAACCTCTCAAACTGAAAGGCTCATTCCCATGCCTGATAATCATCACTTACTCAGAAAGGGCCAAAAAGGGCCAAAAGAGAAAAGCCCACCAGGGGCCTGGTGCTGAAATCCACTAGCTGAATTCCCCTCCCCTAGATGTAGGACGGGCAGCTATGTGTACAGAAGCAATGGTCCTGGAGTCATGAAGACATGGGCTGAAATCTAGTCTCAATACTTACTAGATGTATGACCCTAAGCAAGTCATTTGACTCTGCCTCAATTACTCATCTGCAAAATGAGCTAGAGACAGAAAAGGCAAAACCACTCTAGTATCTCTTCGAAGAAAACCCCAAATGAGGTCACAAAGAGTAGGAGACAACTAATCGACCAAAAACAACAAACTGCAACATGGGAACCGTCTTGATGCTGCCAGTGTGGAAAAGCACCAGCCCTTTTACCTCTCACTGACAGTCTGAAGTGATGCTACCAGAAGGGTAGCAGTAAAAAGGAAGAATTGACAAGTCATTTCCTTTCTCAAGGTCCATGGTTTTTTTCCAGACAAATACGGCCAAAAGGGTATTTATTGCTTCACTAATACAAAGCTCTGACCCCCTTCAGCACAGTCACCAGACATGTGGTTGTCCAGAAATAAAGAAGGACTCCACAAGTTCTCTAAGCAAACCCATGACATGAAAAATAAGGATCTTTTTGGTCTCTTTGGTCTTTTCCAGCTCTAAATCTATCATCCTGTAATCTGGGCAGAGCATGCTGGAAAGCCCTCATAAGCAGCTGAGACTGACTTCCTGGGAAGAGGAAGGTTAAATACTCCCAATAGCAGTCAGATGCCAAAGTGATGCAGCAGCAGCAGTACCAAGAGGAAAGTATGCTCTTGCTACTCTCAAAGCAAGCTTCTCCCACGCCCTTCTTCCAGGCCAATGACACCAGCAGGCAAAGGCTATGAGGGTAAGTGGTATACTGGTGCTCCCAAAACCCTCCAGTAAACACATCAGAATTCTTCCTGAATCCAGGCCAGGCGCTCTATGCCCTGTGGCACCTAGCTACCCCATCTCTCAAATAAGAAGAGGTTAAATCTATGATCATAAGCTTCTTCAAGCCTTTACTACAGCTAGGAGGCACAGTAGAAAGAGTGCCTGGCCTAGACTCACCTTCCTGAGTTCAAATCTGGCCTCAGATACTTACTAGCCATGTGACCTGGGCAAATCACTTAACCCTGTTTGACTTAGTTTCCTTGTCTTTAAAACGATCTAGAGAAAGAAATGGCAAACCACTCCAGCATCTTTGATAAGAAAACCCAAAGTGGGGTCATTGAAGAGTCAGACACAACTGAAACAACAACAACAACAACAACAAAAAAAAAAAAAAAAAAAACGAAATAGGCTTCCAAATCCAAGAAAGGAAAAGGAGTTACCCATAAGGCCTGTCACAGGGGCCATAAAGTCATAATTAGAATAATATCTTACTTTGTTGTTGTTAAGTTGTTTTTTTTTTCAGTTTTTCTTACTAACCATGATTAATTCAGGAACAATTTGTAGACAGCCTGAATTATAGAATTTTTTAAAACCTCTCCCTATTTTCTAGTAATGTAATAAACTGAATTAACTGAACATAAGCCACTTGTTGAATGAAGGGTTGAGATTTTACCTGGTCTAATTTGAAGAATAAATAAGACATTTTTCATTTGTTTTGAATCCATTATTTGCAAATATGTAGAACTGTAGTACTGGAAGTCTAACCTACTTAATTAAGAGGGGGGAAAAAAACCACTCTGCCTGGTAGTCCTTTACTATTAATTGGCTTAGCTTGGCCTTTCTACTGGGGGAGAACAAAGGCATACATCATCCAGCCCCAGTCAAAACACCATGAATTCTGAATCAGTGTAGTCTAAGTTAATGGTTCCTTATTTAATTGTAGTTTCTTAAAGAATATTAACAGGGCCTCCAGGCAGTTCCTGGGTGGGGACTATAAGAAGCCAGAAAGCTTGAGAGGCCACTGCCTTGGCATATCTGAAGCTGTTGTTCTGTCTTTTTTTTCCCCCCACCCCTATCTAATTCTTCATGACCCCATTTGGGATTTTCTTAGCAAAGATACTGGAATGGTCTGCCATTTCCTTCTCTAGTTCTTTTTACAGATGAGGAAATTGAGGCAAGCAGAGTTAAATGACTTGCCCAGGATTACATAGCTAGTAAGTGTCTGAGGCTCGATTTGAACTCAGGGCTTCCTAACCCCCAGGGCCCCTGCTCGATTCACTGTGCCACCTAGCTGCCCAATCATGCAGAAGAACAGGTGAATATTTATACAGCCTCCATGCTCTCCCCAAAATGACAAAAAGTATGAAAATATTACAGAAATAAGTTTTATTTTAGGTTGTATAATAATAATTATAGTTAGCGTTTATGTAAGAGCCGATGGTATCTCATTTATAATAACCATATAGGCTATTATTGTACCCATTTTACAGATGAGGAAGCAGAGGCTGAGAGAGATTATGTGATTCTTCAGGGTCCACAAAGCTAGTCAGTATCTGAGGTAGAATTTAAATCCAGGTCTTCCAGACTCCAGCCCAGCACTCTTACACACTGTACCACCTGTCAGCTGACACTGTCTAATCTTGACATATGGCAGAGACACAGAAGGAATTTTCATGTAACTTAGAAAAACATCTTTAATAATTAATACCTTAGGGGTGGCTAGGTGGCGAAGTGAGTAGAGCGTCGGCCCTGGAGTCAGAAGGACCTGAGTTCGGATCCGGCCTCATACACTTAACACACACACAAACAAAAACCTAGCCGTGTGACCTTGGGCAAGTTACTTAACCCCAATGGCTCACCAAAAGGCAAAATAATAATAATAATAATTAATACCTTAGATATTTAATTTTTGCTGCCAAAGATCCATGAATGCAGAAAGGAATTGTGGTTTTTTTTTTCTTCAAAGGAGACTCCTAGTGCAGGGAATCCCTTCACTAGGGCAAATTGAAACTTCCCTGTATCTTGAAACTATTTAAACTCTAAGAAGTATCATGAAGCACAAGGAGTTAAATAATTTACTTAGAGGTAATATAGCTAATTATCAGAGCGAACATTGAACTAGCTCTTTCTGATTCCAAAGATGCTCTTGCTAAAATGTTTTTTAATATTTTAATATTCCTTAGTTTCTTCCATTGCTCCAGAAGTCATGATGCTACCACTTACAAGTGTGATACACCAATACCTTCTCCCTCTATTTAATGTTTTCTAAAATCTTTTGTTTCGGGGCAGCCAGGTGGCCCAGTAGATAGAGTACTGGGCCTGGAGTTGGGAAGACTCATCTTCCTGAATTCAAATCTAGCCTCAGATACTTACTAGCTACAACCATGGGCAAATCACTTAACCTTGTTTGCCTGAGTTTCCTCATATGTAAAATGAGTCAAAGAAGGAAATGGCAAACCATTCCAGTATCTTTACCCAAATAGGGTCATGACTGATACAACTGAAAAACAACAAATAAAAATATTTATTAATATTTACTTGTTATAAAATATTTATACCATAAATAAACAATACTATATTGGTTAAATATTATTTAATAAATATTTTTATTCACTAACAGGTATTTTGCCAAAACACTTTTAACATACTCAAAATAGAAATGAATTATTTGTCATGGTGATTATTTTTTTTTTTTTTTAAAGCAATTGGGGTTAAGTAACTTGCTCAAGGTTACACGGCTAGTCATTTGATTTATGCGTGGGTGCTCATTTTCTGAGGCCGCATCTGATCTCGGGTCATCCAAACTCCGAGGCCGGCGCTCTTACTCACTGCCGCCACCTAGCCGCCCCTTTAGGGCAATTGGGGTTAAGTAACTTGCCCAAGGTTACACGGCTAGGTTTTTGTTTGTGCGGATTAGGTGTCAGAGGCCCGCTCCGAACTCAGATCCTTCTGATTCCAGGGCCGGCGCTCTATTCACTGCGCCACCTAGCCGCCCCTATGGTGATTATTTTTAAGGGAGAAATCTTTGGTTTTAAACATAGATCACAAGGCATAGTAAAGAGAGCAAGATGCAGAGAACACAGAAAAAAGAATATTTTGTCTATTTTATAATAATTTGTAGTGTTTCAGTGCACTGCAGTCTTCCCCAAACTACCAAGTATGACTCACAAAGATTTAGTAAAGACTTTATTATCCTTTTGCTTTTAACTCAATGGGTTCCTGTGTTTGGACATCCAGACTATAATAAGATAAGGTTTTTATTTCTTTTCCTTTCTTTCCAGCAGGTAAAAATTATATATTTGTTTGTTTGAATTGCTACTTGTGGGTCTATCAGCCATTCTCAATTTAAAAGGACAGAAAAATTTGATCCTAGGCACATGTCCACAGAGAGGGAACCAAAACCTCTTCCTCCAAAAAAAAAAAAGTTAAAAAAAACCAATCCTAAATTCAAAAAATCAATTCCTAAAGAGTGGCTGTTATTTTTACATGTTGGCCCTAGCTAATAAATCCTGAGCATTTTACTTGAGATCATTTGAAACACCAAAACAAAAACAAAAATACCAAAAGCCTAGATACTAGGTAGATTCAGTCTGCCATATCAGCAGCACAAGAATAAATGTAAAGTCTTAACAATTAGGTTCAAAAAATCAACTTCAAAATACAAGATTAGAAAATGCAAAATTAGTATATAGGTAGATAGCAGTTAATCTGAAAAGTAAGGTTTCATGAACTCCAAGTTCAATGAGTCCATAGTATCATGTGGCCAGAAAATAAGTTAATGCAACCATGGACTTCCTTAAGAGAGACATCATTTCCAAGAATAACATTAACATACTCTGCCTTTGTCAGACCTCACTTAGAGTCTTTGTTCAAGGCACCATTGCTTATACTGACAACCTGTAGAGTGTCCCAGAAGATTACAAATCAGGATGGTGAAGGCTCTTGAGTCCCTGTCACGTGAGGATTAGTTGAAGGAACTAAGCTGAAGAAGGGCATACTGGTGAGGAGAGGCAGAGTGGGAAGAGACACATAATAGCCAACTTCACATATTTAAAGGAAGGACACCTCAGAGGGTAGGACCAGTTGCAATATTGATTGTTCTTTGTTGTCGAAGAGGACCAGTGACATCATGAGGGTGATGTCTTGACTTCCAAATAGACAGTAATTAAAAGAGATAAATTTAGGCTTCCTAAAAAATTGGAGCCATCCAAAAGTAGACTGGACTCTCTTGAGAGGTGGTAGATGATACTTTCTTGGAGGTCTTCAAGCAAAGACTATATAACCAACTAATGAGTTTCCATTAGTAGGATTTTCTTTGGGGTATGAGTTGGACTTGCAACTCTCAAATTCTCTGATTCTGTAATACTACAATGTTTCTGTACTAAATACTAGTGTTTCTGTCCAACTTGGGTTTCATACAGGAATCAGCAAATCTAAATTCTAGTCTAAGCAGTGCCAACAATTAGCTGTGGACAAATCCCTTTATCTTTCTAGGCCTCAGTCTCTTCATTTCTAAATTAAGGAGAATGGATTAGAGGATTTCAAGGTTTCTTCTAGCTCTGAAACTCTGTGATTTTGTAAATGAAAATGATGGATTATGAATTAGCCATATCTTTTTCACTACTTAGCTAATTCTTGGATTCCATATGCAAGAGGCACAGGAATCAAAGCTTGGCTCGGTAAAATATGATTTAGCGTTTCTTTTTATTCCCTCTAAATTTAACCCAATCCTAGTTATGTTGCTTATTTTCTATGCATAGGGGATAAGTTTCTTCTTCAAATCAAAGCTGTCATCTCATTTAAATACTGTAACAGTTGGGAGGAAGAAATTGACCAAAAATCTCAAATTAGCAGAAGAGCTGCCAAAGAAAAATAATATTAATATTGTACTCTGAGTTTTAGATACAAGTATGCCAGAAACAATTTTATTTAATATTAATATAATACCCAAGGTATTTCTGGATTAGAAAAAGAGAGAGATGTCCAAAATGGAATAATTTCCTCATGTTCTCTAACAGCCCTCTCTCCCCCAAGACGATTTGAGGTAAACATTCATAGTAATCTTGAACAAATTAATATCATAATATGTTAAAATAGAGTTTTGAGGTTAGCATTAAAGAATTTTGAGTAACAAAATCAACATCCCATTTCTGTGGGACCATTCCCTACAAGGAATCAATGGGACTCCTCTGAGAGACCAGTAAGGAGAATTTCTTCTGAATAGAAGAGAATGAATCTTGTCTGAATAAGAGAAGAGGGTGTTTACTTCCCTTTGAATAGAATCTAGGGCACTTCCTTGGGCAAATTCACCTCAGGGAATTAAGAAGAGGAAATTGCCCTTCAGATGGGTCAATAGCCCACCAGGGGTAGGCTAGGCAATATTCACAGTGAGAGCTATTCTTTGTTCTAAATTTTGGTTACCATTCTTAATCTATTTCCCTAAGAAAGGCCTTTTCTCCTTGACCTAACCAGCGTCTGAAGAGAACATATAGAAAGAGCATTTTTAGACCAGAAGAATATTACTTAATATTTCAAGAAGAGCTAAAAAAGAGGTTTTCAATGCGCTTCCACAAAAGGACTGGCCTTACCATTTCCTTCTTATCTTCTTGGAAGTGAACATCCACAAACATTTTTCCAGCAACATAAGGAAGGGCACTTTCAATGAAGTTTACACATTTGTCCCACTGAGGTAACAAAATTGTAGTCCCTTGGATTACCTGTTGAATATAAAAATGGATGTCCCTTTGAAAAAGCTATGGATTAGAATAACACAACCCACCACATTAAAAAGAAAAAACATCACAGGATCTCCTAGATATAAGAAACTCTTAGCACATAGCTAAATGACATGACTTTTTCTCACTGGTATTTTCTTTTTTTTTTTTAAGCAATTGGGGTTAAGTAACTTGCTCAAGGTTACACGGCTAGTCATTATTTGTGTGTGGGTGCTCATTTTCTGAGGCCGGATCTGATCTCAGGTCATCCCAACTCCGAGGCCGGCGCTCTTACTCACTGCGCCACCTAGCTGCCCCTGGTATTTTCAAAGATGCCTCAGGATCAAGAAATACTTCAAGTCTCCTTCCAAGTACAAAAGACCTGTCTCATTTTAAAAGTGAAGCTTTAAAAAAGTGCTCTCCACTAATATCACAGCTTTCTCTGGCCATCCATGTTATTCTGATTGATCAGTTAAATCACTCTGTCAATCATTCCATATAATTGATTGTTTTTTTAACTGTTTCAATCCTTCTAAAAGTTTGCACATTTTCTGTCCTTACATAAATAACTGCTCTCTTTTGCCCAGATCATTCCACTTATGTCCAACTTTTGTCAAAACTTACTTTCAGAAAAGGTTCCATAAATTAATTCACACTGCTACATAAATGATAAATAAGACTTTAAATGTTATCGTTTCCAACATATTACCATTTTAAGAGAATGCAAAGTTTTAAGCAAATTGTTTAATTTTTAAAAATAGAATTCAGGCATCATTACCCATGAGGTAGAGGTAAGTTGGAAGACAGGGAAACCTTGATTATTTAACTAGCTCCAAGAAGTGATACTTAGTGGATTTATATCCACCTCAATGAAAGTTTCTACAAGAGTTTTTTCTTTCACCCTGTTCTGTTCAATATTTTTATCACTTACGTAAATGATGGCATAGATGATATGCTTTCAAATCTGCAGATATCACTAAGCTAGGAAGAATAAACTAATACATTAGACAATGGAATCAAGAGCCCAAATATCTCAGCAGGCTGGAAAAGTGGGCTCAAACCTGCTCTTGGTCTAAGAACTGAAATTCTGTAATGATAAAGTCCTACTTAGTGAGGTTTTGGTTAGGTTTTTTTTTTTTTGTTTGGGTTTTGTGTGTGTGTGGTATAAAAACAGAATAGGAAAGAGATCACTAGAAAGTATTTCATGGGGGAAAAAAGACCTAGAAATTTTAGTAGACTAATGCTTAATATGGGGCAGTTAGATAGCACTGTGGATAAAGTACAAGGCCTGAAGTCAAGAAGATTTGAGTTCAGATCTGACCTCAGATACTAGCTATGTGACCTTGGACAAGGCACTTAACCTTCTTGGCCTCAGTGCCACATATATAAAATGAGCTGGAGAAGGAAAGGGCAAAACATTCCGATATCTATGCCAAGAGAACTCCAAATAGGGTCACAGAGAGTTGGACACAACTGAACAACACATGCTTAATACCAGTTCTCAGAGTGACATGGCATCCAAAAAAGCTAATGCAATTGTATACCTTATATTTTTAAGGATGGATGGATGGCTTTTTGGTGTGGTTACTGCTCCTAAATGAGGTCATGGAAAGTTGAACATGACTGAAACAACTCAACAACAACACTACCTCTAACTAAAGCAGGTCACAACTCCAGAATACCTCTGTAGCCAGCCTTAATAACTTTTGAAAGACTGTGAAAGTCTCAGTTTAAAAAAAAAAGTATCAGCTGGTGGTCATCCCTTAGGTGATAGTGTTGGACACAACTCAACCTCCCCTTCCCCTAATTGATCTGTAAGCATACAGCTCCACCCTTTCCTCCCCCGACTGATCAGTGAGCAGGAATTTCAGGCTAGGGTAAACTCTCCATCACCCCTCGTCCCCTGCCCCCTTCTAATCACCTGATCAGGATGTCTTCGGCCCCTCCTAATCATCACCTGATCTTGATATGTCTCCATCCTTGGCCCCTCCTAATCACCCCATCCTAGGCTTCCTGTCTCTCAGCCTAGGGTGAACTTCGCACAGGCAGGAAATTCAAATGTACACTGACCAATCACTGATTGTAGTTTCGGCTTACTTAACCTGGATATTGAATCTCTATAAAAACAGACACATGGTCTGTGCTGACCCACTGTCTAATTTGGGCAAGTTACCCTGACAGTCCCTTGGTAATAAATCCACATCCAAATTCTAATCTCGGGGATCTTCTGTCAGTCCTTTGTGCACTTCATTAGGACTTTCCATACTTAGTTAAGCTTGAAGGCATCCAATGGTTTACCCTCGGTCCAATCTGGGATTATGTTCCAGATTGTTAGGACCTTACCACATTAGTCTTTCCCTGGCATAGCTTCTTAAAGTGTAAAGTCACCTTCACTCCTCAGATAAAATCCTCGCCTTCGAGTCCTAAGAGTTCATAGTGGTGGGGCTGCCAAAAGAGCTAATGTCATCTTAGGTTGCATTACTAAAGGAATAGTTCTCAGACCAATGGAGGTGGCAATCTCACTGTACTTTGCCCTGGTAAGCCTTCAGCTTCTGTCCATTTCTAGGTATCGTACTTTAGAAGGGATATTGGAAAACTGGAATGAATCCAGAGTTGGAGTAAATGATCATTTATCATTCTAATTCCTCTGCACCTGTGATGGTAAGGGGAACTAGAAACCAAAACTAATGAAGACTGGCTGAAGGAACTGGAAATGTTTAGACTAGAGAAGGGATGATTTAGGGGGCTACGATAAGAGTTTTCAACTATCTGAAAGACTGCTATACAGAGGAGGGTTTGGGCTTATTCTGTTCAGTCTGATAGGACAAAAATAAGACCAGTGAGGGGAAGTCATAGAGAAACAGGTTTTAGTTCAATATAAGAAAAGTGCCCTAAAAATGGAAACTATATTTGGAATACCTCACCTTGGGATGCTGAATTATTCATAACAATGATAATCATAGCTACCAAGAATTGTATAGGTTCACAAGGTGCTTTCTGAAGTATAGAACAGCAAGATTTACTTATAAAGTGCTTTCCCCACAAACCTCTGAACCAAGTATTATAGAAATGTTATTATCCTTACTTTGCAGATGCGTAAACTGAGGCCCTGGGAATAAAATAGCATGCCTACAGTTACAAGGTGAGGCAGAATCAAATGTGGGATTCGAACTCAAATCTTCTGACCACTTATTGACCACAAGAGTATACAATGCCATTCTAGAAGCTTATCATCACTATAGGACAGCTAGGTGGCTCAATGCTTGGTCAAGAATCAGGAAGACTCTTAAATCACCCAACCCCGTTTGTCTCAGTTTCCTCTTCTATAAAATGAGTTGGAGAGGGAAATGGAAAACCATTCTAGTATCTTTGCCAAAATAATCCCAAATGGGATTACAAAGTGTAAGACACAACAGAAAACAACTGAACAACAAAAATCATGATTTGGTCATTTTCCCTTGACAGGGAGAAAGTCCCCCCCAAAAAATACAGATAGATAGATAGATATAGATAGATAGATAGACAGACAGACAGACATATAAGTGTGTGTTTGTGAATTTCCAGTCTTTTAATTTGAGCTGATACAGCAGAAATTGTGTTTCTCACTTTGGGTCAATCCTATTGAAAATCAGCAAAAATAGCAAAAATCACATCATAAATAATCATAAGGGAAAGCAGTAAGTTGCAAAGGCAAATTCTAGAATATCTTCCTCTTCCTACACTATTTTGACCCAATATAATGATTTGAACTCCCTAAGCTTCAAGTTTATTAATGGATATGATAAGAATCATGGGGTGTTAGACTAGGTCATCTAGTCCAGCACCTTTATGTCAAAGAGAGGAAACTGCTGCCCAAGAAGACCAAGGAACTTGTTCAAAGTCACATAATGAGGCAATGACAGGGTGAGCCCTTGAATTAAAACTCTGTCTCCTTATCTTTCCACTATTTCATGCTTAATGGGTGTGGCAATACACCTTAATGTTACCTCACAATGAAAACCGCATTGGTTGCTGTTCAGTTGTTTCAGTCATGTCTGATTCTTCATGACCCCATTTGGGTTTTTCTTAGCAAAGCTACTGGAGTGGTTTGCCATTTCCTTCTCCAGCTGATTTTACAGATGAGGAAATTGAGGTAAACAGAGTTAAGTGATTTGCCCAGGGTCACACAGCTCATAAATGTCTGAAGACAGAATTAAACTCAAGAAGATGAGTTCCTGACTCCAGGCCCAGTACTCTATCCACTTCTCCACCTAGCTTCCCATATTCCAAATATGGTTCACTATATGCCTTTAAAAGAGCAAATCTGGCAGATCACTTGAAAAAGGGATTCATTTTTCTATGAAGAGATGTTTTATCCTTCAAATCACCCACTAAAAAGGATTCTCCTTTCTTTGGTCTCTCTTCCCCCTCAATAAATCAATAAACATTTATTAAGCACCTACTTCACGTTAAGAACTGAGGATACAAATACAAATAAAAACAAAGATAGTCCCTGCCCTCAAGGACCTTACAATTTAAATCTGCATTTTAAAATTTGTCATTGAGAAAGAGTTAGTCACCACCATTCCAGGCTCATGTCACATCAAAGGAACAAATCAATAACTATTAAATCAGATTAGGATTTTATATATCTACTTTTTTTGCATAAATAAAGACGGTCTCTATTTTATGCAATCTATTATGTGTGTCATATATCTATATTTTCCTTATAAGTGATCATGTAGAGAAATAGAAATGTCTTTATGTACTTAGTGACTTATTTGGAAATCCACTTTTGCATTTGAACATTTCCACAGAATACCTCATGCTACAAAGAGTCTTTGGTTCTGCCTCTTCCTACTATGTGCTATTGGTCAAGTGACTTCATGAGTCTTAACTTCATTTACTATATCTATAAAACTTGAATAACAAAGCTAGTATTCTATTTGCCTCACTACCTTCACAGAGGAGTTGAGAAAAAGCATTTTATAAACATTTAAGTGCTATAGATGTGTGAGTTATTATTATTATATAAATGACAGTTAATATTCTTATTTTACTTAGAAGCATAGCAAAGTGGAGAAAGAAATATGTTCAAAGTTAGAAAGATCTGGGCACAAATTCCACCTCTGACCTGTACTACATGTTATAGTGGCAACCACACTGGCATGCCCAGGATGGTTCCTAGCATAGGTTCTTGGATCTGCTTTGCTAGGAAAGATAGTTGTTCAAGGAGTCAACAATCTTTTTTTGATTACATTCATTAGTTCAGGGGAAAAGTCAGCACTCTAGACTTCAGAGAAAATCCAAACAAAGAAAATAGAGAAAATACAAGCAGAGGGATAAAGACCAACAGACAAGGCTTTTAACTGTCTAAGAAATTAGGCCAGATCAACAGACAGATCCAACTCTCTGACCAAGGCAATACATACACAGTTACCAGAGAGAGAGGCACCAACATCTGGGTTTTTCAAAGCCAGGGGACTCCTTAAGGGCTACCCAGAGTCTCATCTGGTCAAATCACAAGAACACTCTTCCAATGAGTGAGCCCCAGAGCAAAATGCTAACCTCAGAGTATATATACCCTTTTTAGAGCCAGAGGGCATCACAACGCTCATGACTCAGTGCCCAATTAGAAATTAACAAAAGATATGAAAGTCTTCCCACAAGCCAGCCTCCCCTAAGCCAACTTCCTTAACGGGCTCCACATGAAGCCTATTAATTGGCAGGGAAGATCTTAAATCCCATTAATGATTAAGTATGTGTGTGTGTGTGTGTGTGTGTGTGATCATGTCACTTCTTATTTGTTCTTGTTTTTGAATAAGACCCATGATAGTGTTGCAGTCAGAGTATGTACAATATGTTCAACTGTGGCTGATCAGTCCAATAGAGTCTGGGAGGCACTGCCACAGATTAGGCACATTGAGAGGAGAAGGGGCCACAGATTAGGCACATTGAGAGGAGAAGGGGCTCTGGATATTCACAGCTCAGGTTTCTGTTTCTCTTGTGTCACTTAACCTGTGTCAGGCAATTTTCTATGAATATGTTAAATAGGCAAGGTTGTGTTCTGCACTGCCTCAAATACTTGCTAGCTGTGTGATCCTGGGCAAGGCACTTAACCTGTTTGCCTCAGTCTGTAAATGGAATAAAAAAAGCACCTGCTTCCCAGGGCTGTGGTGAAGACCAAATGAGATCATTATAAAGCACTTAGGACAGTGCCTGGCACAAAGTAAGTGCTCTATAAACGTTAGTTATCACCATCATCATCATTATTACTGAAGGAGGGAGTTCATTGAGATATTGTTATTGGTATGGGGAAATTACGAATATTGCAGCTCTTACCCTGCACTGCAAAATATCAGATCTGTTTACTGTTTAATCTAGGGTGTTCAGGACTCACAAAAGGTGCTGACCCCAGAAACCTTCCAGACCTAACAGTCAGCATACCTTGCTTTCACATAAAGATTGTGTGCCATATTTGAAAGTATCTCTCTGTTAACACGTAAGGGTCAATCAGCTCGATTTCCTTGACTTCCTTGTTCCTAAACTTGGACCCTGTCTAACATGTAATCCATAAAGGTTCAGGGAAGCTGGCCACTTAATTTGGGTCTCCTCTCTGCTGAACAAATTAAAAATTCAGAATTGGGACCCCTGATGATTGATTCCAAAAGCTCCAAAATTCAGCAAGACAGTCTATAGCCCTGTGAATTTCTTTACAGACATGGGATATAAGGTAAGTTTCAAGAAGTTCCTGGAAGCCCTTTCCTCAATTCATTTACCATTTCAAAGGCTCAGTGATGTCCTAGTCCAAGTGATTGCCAATTTATAGCTGCCCCAAGATAAGAGAATTGTGAGCCATTTGGGGGAAGACTGGCTACTGTGGATACCACCATTTTACAGCCCTAGGAAAAAACTTACTACTACAGACATCCCAGATTACCTGCTCCCATGCTCTCCAGAGGCACAGGAGACACTCGCTCACATCAGGGAATTTCCTCCTAGATCCTCCTACCCTAGACCTCTCCAATTATAACAAGCCCTTTATGCTCTTTATTCATGAAAAACAAGGATTTGCCTCAGGAGTTAAGCCTGTAGATTATTACATTCTTCCTTCTTGACCCAGTAGCCAGGGACCCCTTGCATTGTAACTGTAGCCCCAGAAGAAAAAGTCCAGTCTTTTTTTTTTTTAATTTATGGAATAAAAGAAGAATTTCCATAACATAGTATATTTTTTTTTAAAAAAGATACTTGCACGTGAAACTGCAAATCTATTGTGTACAATTTACTATTCCTTTTAAATATATAATAGTCACGGGGCGGCTAGGTGGCGCAGTGAATAGAGCGCCGGCCCTGGAATCAGAAGGACCTGAGTTCGGAGCCAGCCTCCGACACTTAATCCGCACAAACAAAAACCTAGCCGTGTGACCTTGGGCAAGTTACTTAACCCCAACTGCCCTAAAGGGGCGGCTAGGTAACGCAGTGAGTAAGAGCGCCGGCCTCGAGTTTGGATGACCCGAGATCAGATGCGGCCTCAGAAAATGAGCACCCACACATAAATAATGACTAGCCGTGTAACCTTGAGCAAGTTACTTAACCCCAATTGCTTTAAAAAAAAAAAAATATATATATATATATATATATATATATATAATATATATATATTATATATATATATATATATTATATATATATATATAAATATATATATATATATATATATATATATATATATATAATAGTCATCATGTAAATTTCTTTTTTTCCCTTTTTTCTTCCCTCCCCCACACTAGAGATGGCGTGTGTGTGTGTGTGTGTGCGTGTGTGTGTGTGTGTGAACTATTCTATACATACTCCTATTTATCAGTTCTTTCTATGGATAAGAATGACTGAGCAAATAAGTCATATGATTATTATACTTACTCAAATTAACTACAGAGAAAGTCTAATCTTTGGTCCTTGGATACCCCCTTATGGTGCAACTCCCACATGATACTTGGCAGTTTTTACAACATGAGACTACCCAACACCTCTCTTACTCCTGCTCTAACAACTCTCTAAGTCATCCCACCCCATCCCTTCCTAGCTAGCCAGATCTGAGCTGCTGCTCACCCTTTCCAATACCCCGTCCTCAGCCCAGCCAGGCTTCTCCTGATCCCCCTAAATCCTGAGGACATCCTTCCAGATTATGACTACCTCTCTATCTATCAATAAGCCTCTTCAACCTGGCCCCTTCTCTAGGATGTTCTCTTTGCTTGTCTGGCCCACATCTCATTTGTGGGTGACTCATGCCTTAGGGAAAAGAAGGGGTTTATGTTCTGTTTCTTCACCATCATTTTGGTTTCAGAATCTTTGCCTAATTGCTCATTTACCCAGGTCACTCTTGGGAAGGCTGGCCATTCTTCACAGAGACAGATTGACACCATTTACACAGATAACAGATATGCCTTTGAGGTAGTGCATGATTTTGGCCACCTTTGGAAGAATCTCAGAGGTTTTTTAATGGCAGTTAAAATGCCTATCTGCAATACTGTATATTGACACCCTCTTGCAAGCTGTACAGCTCCCTTCCTCCCTCACTATTTGCAAATGCCCAGCTCATACATCCTCAGCTGCCTTTATCAGACAACGGCATGCCCGCCACTGACCATGCATCAAAGAAGCACATTCCTTTGAACCCCACCTTTTTTTTCAATTCCCTATTTCCCTGTTTCTGTGACATTTGCCCCTCTTCCACTTCTGGGGCCACCTAGTGACTGTCCAGGCAAACCCTAGCAAGACCATGCAAGCAACTCGGAGGAAGTTTGTTTTGGCTCCTGATAACATTGGTATCTTGGTCTCCAAACAAGGCTGTGAGGTCATCCCTGTGCTCCACTCCTGACTTCCCACTGTCTGTTCCATGAAGTATGCAAACCAAACAGGGTAGTGGAGGAGATACTAAAGGTTTGGAAGCCCTGGGTTCACACAACCAGCTGAATTAATTTGTCCACAATGCTACATCTGCATGCTGTATAATCCAGTGCTTAGAATTCAGACCACCCTAGGAGCTCATCCCCTATCCCGGGGACCTTTTATTAATATCCAGATAGCTTTCATTGAATTTCCCCCTAAGGAGGTTATAATGGACATACTGGACATGTTCCCTGGATGGACAGAAGCCTCTCCATGCAGAAAGGCCAATACCAATACTGTCACAAAAAGATTGGTCACAGAAGTCAACCCCAGGTTTGAAGTCCCACTGATCAAAAAGTCAGACGGGGGGACACATTTTATAGGTGTGGTCATCATCGACAGAAAAGAGCCTGAGTATACTGCAGAAGCTACATTGTGAATATCACCAAGACTTCAAGGAAATATGAAAAGAAAAACCAGGATATTAAAATGGCTGGCTAACTATGTTTAACACACAGCATGCAGTTGCGTCAAAGCCCTAGCACTAATCCTTATGCAAGAACAGAATCTGGTCAACAGCACTATTTCTCCATGAAGTTCTTTTTGGAAAGCCCTTAAGAATGCCCCACACTGGCCTAGTCATACCAGATCTTAAATTGTATTATAAAGCAGCAATCATCAAAACTAATTGATACTGACTAAGAAATAAAGTGGTGGGACAGTAGTATAGGTTAGGTACACAAGATACAGTCAATGACTCTAGTAATTTACTGTTTGATAAAACCAAAGACTCCAGTTTCTGGGATAAGAACTCACTATTTGATAAAAACTGCTGGGAAAACTGAAAAACAGCATGGCAGAAACTAGGCATAGACCAACATCTTACACCCACTATCACGATAAAGTCAAAATGGGTACATGATTTAAATATAATACTATAAGCAAACTGGAACTTGTCAGATGTATGGAGAAAGAAGAATTTATGTCCAAACAAGAAATAGAGAACATTATGAAATGCAAAATGGATGATTTTGATTACATTAAATTGAAAAGTTTTTGCACAAAGCCAATGCAACTAAGATTAGAAGGGAAGCAAAAAACTGGGAAACAATTTTTACAACCATTATCTCTGATAAAAGCCTCATTTCTAAAATATATAGAGAATTGAGTCAAATTTATAAGAATACAAGCAATTCTTCAATTGATAAATGATTAAAGGATGTGAACAAGCAGTTTTCAGAGGAAGAAATTAAAGCTATCTCTAGTCATATGAAAAAATGCTCTCAATCACTATTAATTAGAGAAATGCAAATCAAAACAAGTTTGAGGTACTATATCATACCTATCAGATTGCCTAACATGATAAAACAGGAAAATGATAAATGTCAGAGAAGAAGTGGGAAAATTGGAATATTTATGCATTGTTGGTGGACTTGTGAACTGATCCAACTATTCTGAAGAGTAATTTGGAACTATGCCCAAAGAGCTATAAAAAGGTGCCATTAACCCCGCAATACCACTTCTGGGTCTGTATCTCAAAGAGATCATAAAAATAGGAAAAGGACCCACATGTACAAAAATATTTACAGCAGCTCTTTTTGTGGTGGCTGGGAATTAGAAATTGAGGGGATGCCCATCAATTGGGGAATGACTGCACAAGTTGTAGTATATGAACGTAATGGAATATTATTATTCCATAAGAAATGATGAGCAGGTGGACTTCAGAAAAACCTGGAAAGTCTTATATGAACTGATGCTGAGTGAAGTGAGCAGAACCAGGAGAACATTATACATAGTAACAGTTACATTGTGCCATGACCAACTTCAATAGACTTATCCCTGCTTAGCAATGCAAGGATCTAAGACAACTCCAAATGACTCATGATAGAAAATGCTATCCACATCCAGAAAAAAAAAAAACAAAACCCAAAAAACAAACAAACTATGGAGTCTGAATACAGATCAGAGCATACTAATTGCTCTCTCTCTGTCTGTTTTTGTTTGTTCTTCTTTCTTGTGGCTTCTCCCAGTGGTTCTAATTCTTTTTTTTTACAACATAACAAATGTGAAAATATGTTTAATATTAATGTATATGTACAGCTTGTATTGGATTGCATACCGTCTTGGAGTAGGGGGAGGGGAGGGATGGAGAGAAAATTTGGAATTCAAAATCTTATGGAAGTAAATGGTGAAAACTAAAAATAAATAAATAAATAAATAAGTGACTTTTTTAAAAAAGAAGAATTCCTCACACCAGGCCTACCCTGAGTGGCTTGGTAATTGATGATGACTCTACTATCTTATTGCTCTTCTTTCCAGGTAGCTTTCAAGCACCTCATCAAAATCATCACAGCTATTTCATCACAGCCACTCACAAAGCCAAGCTACTCACAAAGCCAGGAAACTGGAGGAGTTTCCTGGAGGAGGAGGCATGATCTTGAACACCACTGGTCTCAACTTGTCCAAACGATCCTTACCACCCATGCTGCAGTCAAGGTATGACAGAGACCTAATTAGGTGCATACCAGCCAATGCAAACAAGTCTTCTCTGACTTCAACCATACAAAGTTGTAGTCAGAGGGGAAGGTCTACCCCACTACAACCTGCAGCAAATGAAAAGGAAACCCCCTCCTTGTTGAGCCAAGAATTCCAGGGAGGCAAGTGCCTGGAGGTGAAGAGCAGGTATGAATAAGAACTATCCAGAATGGCAAGTGTACCATTTCAGGGAGACTTGGAGATGGGTCATGATCACTGTGCTCCTCCTAGGGCTAGAATAGGACAGATGTTCTGTCACTAAGACAATGGGTGGACTTATTACAAATGTGGACTCTGATTAATAGTTCATGAACTTACTATGGCTCTAAGTAACTGTCATCATCATCCTCATGGCATGCTTCATTCAGGAGGGCAAAGGATTCACTATTACCCTGAACAATTGCCTCTTCTGAAAGGAAATATGTGGGTAATGCCATCTCACAGTGTTTTAAACAGTACTGACTTTTTGACTTTGACAAGCTGTTCTAAACCATTCCTTGTCACTTTACCAGCTAAAATACACAAACATATTTACTACTAATTTTACTATAGTAATCTTAGTCTACAAATGCCATCATTCCTAAGTATGATGTATACATTTATTGTTGTTGTTTAGTTATATCAGTCATGTGCAACTCTTTGTGACCCCATTTGGCATAATCTTGGCAAAAATACTGGAGTGGTTTGTCATTTCCTTCTCCAGCTCATTTTACAGATGAGGAAAATGAAGCAAAGAGGGTAAAGTGACTTGCCCAGGGTCACACAGCTAGTAAGTGTCTTAGATCAGATTTGAACTCAGGAAGATGAGTCTTCCTGACATCAGGGCTGGCACTCGATCCACTGCACTACCTAGTTGCCCATATATTACTAAACTGAGCTTACTAAGGAGTAAGCTCCATAAAGCCAGAAGCCATGTCTAATTTAAACTTTTTATTTCTTTTTTTTTTTTTTGGAGGGCTATTGGGGTTAAGTAACTTGCTCAAGGTCACACGGCTAGGTTTTTTTGTTTGTGTGTGTTAAGTGTCTGAGGCCGGATCCAAACTCAGGTCCTTTTGACTCCAGGGCTGGCACTCTACTCACTGCACCACCTAGCTGCCCCCGAAACTTTTTATTTCTACCAGTGAGAAGCAGCATGGCATAGCAGATAGAGGATGGCCTTAGAGACAGGAAAACTTGGGTTTAAATATTGCCTCTGGCTAACTGTGTAACCCTGAACAAATCAGTTAACCTCTTAGTATCCCCTAGACAATATTCTAAGGCTATAAATTCCAGATAAGTTGTGCCATAGTTAAAGAGAATGCCCTAAACCAATAGAAATCAGAGGTCCAGACCTAGAAAGAAAATTCCTCTAGTACCTGTCACAATACTTTGCCCCTGATAGGTACTTAGTATTTTTTTCCCAAATGAACCAAAATTGAATACAGTTTTAGTTGGTCTTGAAAGGATTTACAAAAGTTTTACTTGGGGAGTAAAAGCAGGAACTTGCTTAAGCTCCCACTCCAACCACCTCCAATACCTATAAAAAATTACTCTAAACATATTTTAGAACTAAGAACTCACAAAGTGACAGGGAGAAATAAATCTCCTGCTGAACGTAGCCTAGCAAGTCGACAGGAAGGGTCTATCACAGCAGGTTGGGAGCCAAGCTCAGTCCCCTGTGAGCCACATGGGCCCAGACTGGCCAGAGCAGACTTCAGGAGAGTGAATCACCAGCAGTTATGGCAGTTTCCAGACTTCTCAAGCCATAAATGCCAAAGAGAAAGTAAAAGGTCAGTAGGGAACTCTATTGGAACAGGGTGACAGAAGAGCACAGTCAGGTCCCTGCCCCAGGGTGGAGGTACAGTGACTGCAGCTGCTGCCACATGGCTGCCTCTGGAGCTCCTGGCTTGCAGATTGTAGGGGAACCAAGTCCATTCAGAGGGTAATTGCTCTTGCTTTGGCCTGGTTAGATCTGAGTCACAATCTTGGGTGGTGGTCCTGGGGTGAGGAATGATAGTGTGCCAGAGCTTGTGGTGGCTGTGGAGAGGGCACTCTCCTCATAGCTCTGACAGCAGCTCTGTCAACAACTGTGAAAACCCCAGCACTTTGGGACACAGATCTCTCCACTCTGGAATCAGAGTTCTACCATGGCAAAGAGCTTAAAAGTCAAGTAATTGGCTGGCAAGATGAGCAAACAGAGGAAGCACAGTCAGACTATAGAATCCTTTTTTGAGAACAAAGAGAATCAAAACATGGAACCAGAAGAAGACAACAAAATCAAAACTCCTGCATCAAAAGCTTCCAAGAAAAATATGGACTGGTTGTAGGTCATGGAAGAACTAAAGAAGGATTTTGAAAATCAAGAGAAGTGGAGGAAAAATTGGGAAGAGAAATGAGAATGATGCAAGAAAATCATGAAAAATGAGTCAACAGCCTGACTAAAGAAAGTAACACCTTAAAAAATAGACTAATTCAAATGGCCAAAGAGGTCCAAAAAAAATTATGAGGAGAAGAATGCCTTAAAAAGCAGAATTGGCCAGATGGAAAAGAAATTTCAAAAATTTACTGAAGAAAATAATTCCTTCAAAATTAGATTGGAGCAAATGGAAGCTAAGGACTTTATGAGAAATCAAGATACTATAAAATAGATCCAAACAAATGAAAAAATAGGAAGCAATGTGAAATATCTCATTGGGAAAACCACTGACTTGGAAAATAGATCCCAGAGAGATAATTTAAAAAAATTTTGGACTACCTGAGAGCCATAATCAGAAAAAGAGCCTACACATCATCTTTCAAGAAATTATCAAGCAAAATTTCCCTGATATTCTAGAACCAGAGGGCAAAATAAAAATTGAAAGAATTCACTGATCAACTCTTGAAAAAGATCTCAAAAAGAAAACTACTAAGGATATTATAGCCAAATTCCAGAGTTTCCAGGTCAAGGAGAAAATATTACAAACAGTCAGGAAGAAACAATTTGAGTATTGTGGAAACACAATCAGGATAACATAAGATCTAGCAGCTTCTACATTAAGGGATCAGAGGGCTTGGATTATGATATTCTGGAAGTCAAAGGAGCTAGGATTAAAACCAAGAATCACCTACCCTGTAAAACTGAGTATAATCCTTCAGGGGAAAATATGCTCATTCAATGAAATAGAAGATTTTCAAGCATTCTTGATGATAAAACCAGAGCTGAACAGAAAATTTGACTTTCAAATACAAGAAGCAAGAGAAGCATGAGAAGGTAAACATGAAAAAGAAATCATAAGGAACTTATTAAAGTTAAACTATTTACATTCCTACATTGAAAAATTATTATTGTAACTCATGAGACTTTTCTCAGTATGAGGATTGTTGAAGGGAATATATATGTATGTATAGGAGGGTATATATGTGTATAAATATATGTGAGTGTGTATATATGTGTATACATGTATATATAGACAGAGGGCACAAGATCAGTTGAATAGGAAAGGGGTGATATCTAAAAAATAAAATTAAGAGGTGAAAGAGGAATATATTGGGAGAAGGAGAAAGGGAGAGATGGAATAGGGTAAATTATCTCATATGAAAGAGAAAACTGTTACAATGGAGGGGAATGGCAGGAAGGTGAACAGGAATCAGTTAACCTTATTCTCATTGAATTTGGCTTAAGGAGAGAATAACATACACACTCAATTGCGTATCTTTCCCTACAGGAAAACAGGGGGGAAAGAGATAAGGGGGGCGATAGAAGGGAGGGTAGATTGGGGGAGAGGGTAGTTAGAAGCAAACACTTTTGAAAAGGGACAGGGTCAAAGGAGAAAATAGTGGGGAGGGACAGGATGGAGGGAGATATAATTAGTCTTTCACAATAACTACTATGTAAATGTTTTGCATAATTACACATGTACAACCCATATTGAATTGCTTGTCTTCCCAGTGGGGGTGGGTGAGGAGGAAAGAAGGGAAAGAATCTGGAAATCAAAGTTTTAAAAACAAATGTTAAAAATTTGTTTTACATGCAACTGGGAAACAAAGTATATAGGCACTGGGGTATAGAAATCCATCCTGCCCTACTAGAAAGTTGGGGGAGTGATGGGGAGGATATAAGAGAGAACAGATTGGGGAAAGGGGCATTCAGTAAGTTGGTTATCTTGGGGTGGGAGAGTAGGAGAAAGATGGGGGGAAATTTTGTTACTCAAAATCTTGTAGAAATGAATGTTGAAAATTAAAAATAAATAACTTTTTTTTAAAAAGAATACATTAAAAAATTTAAAGTTTTACTTGGGTTGGCTCTAAGTCCAAAATAATGTAAATAAATGATAACAAAATTATAATTTGGTATCAATTATAACAAATCATTTTTCATTTGAAATATGTAGATGATTGAAGCAAAATGAGCTTTGGGTCTCTAATTATCTATGCAGTTTATAATTGTGAGTCCATGCCCAGCCATCTTAAGTTGCTCAGTGGCAACCTCATGATGACAAAAGATTCTTGTCTACCAAAGATAAATGTATCAAAAAATCATAGACTCTCAGGGTTGGAAGAAATATTAGGGGTCTTCTAATTGACTCTCTATCAAAGCCTAAACAAGTGGTCATTGAGTCAAAGCAGGGAAAAACCTATTAATTAACCCAATATGTACATATAAAAATAATTTATTTCTAGTTATGAGATAGGAATACTTAGTGCCTTTTACTCTGTTGTTGAATTCAACATCCTGCCAGATTCAGCCCATATTTGGTTACAGCAGAGCTAGGGAAAATATCAGAGGAAAAAAATATTGCATCCCCCCAAATGTCATGTTGATACTAAAATGAAAATGTTTTGACAGTTGAGGATATTACATTCTTCCCCCTTTTTCCATTCCATCTTTCCTGCCTTATGTCTTCCTTCCCCTATTACTAGATTTTCAGAATAGCATGAATTCTCTGGTGTAATAGAGGATGCTGGGCTTGGAGTAAAGAAGAGCTGAGTTTAACTTCTCCACTTACTAGCTGTGGGAGGTTGGGTAAGTCATTAAACTCTCATTTTTCAGGCATCAATTTAGGATTGACTTAGCTAGTCATAGAAGCAGACTTCTCTGCCAGTGGGGGAACTCCCCAAGCTGACAATCAAAGACACTTCTATTGTTTCTCTGAAATTTACAGTGCAGTAGGTGAACTCTTTGGTGGCTGGCTTCTTCCCAAAAAGAGAACTCTGGTTTACTTAGGGGAGTCAGATCCCTGGAGTTGCTGTGAAGGTTCCAACCCAGAAAACATTTATAATATGTCATTGTTATGACAAAATATTTCCTAGTAACCAAGCAAATGGCAGATACAAACATTTATCAATCTGGCAGGAAGTAGAATAAGTAAAAGAGCAATGAAAGAGCACTGGATTTTAAGTGAGAGGACCTAGATTGGATTGGTTGAAGTGAGAGGACCTAGATTGGATTGGTTGATGCTTTCCACCTGTGTCATCATAGACAAGCTGCTTAACCTCTCTTGAGCTCAGTTTCCCCCTCTGTAAAAAGAGGGTTGGTAATCTCTAAGGACCTACTCTGGACAGTTACATAGCATGGTGGATAGAGGGCTGGACCTCAAGTCCAGGAAGACTCATCTTCTTGAATTCAAATTTGGACTCAGACACTTACTAGCTGTGTGAGCCTGGGCAAGTCATTTAACCCTTTTTGCCTCAGTTTCCTCACCCATAAAATGAGTTGGTGAAGGAAATGGCAAACGTCTCCAATATCTTTGCCAAAAAAACCCCAACTGAGACACAAAGACTCAGACACAACTAAAAAAAGTCTCAACAATAGCAAAAGACCCACTCAACTATAAATTCTGTGATCCTTATAGTAAATTTTTCTAAACAAGTCAGAAAGTTTCTAAATCAAACTTGAAGATATGAGAGATGTGGCTTTAGAATTACAGATGGACATACAGCCCAAGCAAATCCTGTAGCCTCTGGAGTCCATCAATCAAAAAACATATATTCAACATCTACTTTATGTAAAACTTAAACAGCAGTTTGGGGGAGACCAACACCTAGCAGTATGATTTTGGAAAAAATCACTTCATTCATTCATTCATTCATTCATTCAGTAAGAATGTATCAAGCACCTATTAAATGCCAGGTATTATGCTAGGCTCTAAGGATACAGAGACAAAGGCAAAACAACCCCTGCCCTCAAGAACTTTCTATCTTAAGGGACTTAGGGAGAGGGAGCAATAATGTTGTCAGATAGAGGAATATACAAAACCCTTACAGAAAATATAAGGTAACTTTGAAGGAAGTTGTTCAGAGCAAAAAGGAAAGGCCTCATGCTGAAGGTGGTACTTAAATTGAGTGTGTGAAAGAAACCAAGGGTTCTAAGAAGTAGAGATGAGCTGGGAGAGGAGCAGAGAAGCCAGATGTACAGTGAAGGTAGCCATGAAGTTGTTGGGATAGACAGGCTTTGCAAAATTGGGATTTTCAGGAGCCAATCATAATAACTCACATTTACATAATACTTTATGGCTGTCAGAGCTGCAATGATCAGTTTTCACTTCTTGGGCAAGTGTTTTGCAACATGCCCTTAATTTTGGAAGGAGGAGAGGTGGGGTCATGGCAAAGACCATGAGACATAGTGAGATGGAATGGGTGAGAGAGAGAGAGAATAGAGCATGGTTTGGACAGGGGAAGAGTTCATGAGAGATGAGGCCACCTCTGGGAGCGTCCCATTTTAACTAATTCTTCTTGCTAAACTCATTCTTTTCTAAGTGGTGAAACTATAAGCACTGTCAGAAGCCCCGGGACAAAATCCCAATGTCCCTCCCAATTTATGGCTCAGAAGGTTACAAAATATAACCTCATTCGAGGTTACTACAGCCCTGAGAGGGAGTCATTCCTATTTTATAAATGAGGACAGTGAAGTGAGGTTTAGAAAGAGTAAATGATTTGCCAAGTCTCACAGCTAGTAATATATTGAGCCAAGATTGAAATCTTTTTTTATTCTAGGGATCATTGGGATCAATAGTTATTTAGAACAATGCTTTAAGGTTTGCAAAACACTACAAATAGTACCTCATCCTCACAGCCCTGGGAGGTAGGTGCTATCATCACCATTTTACAAATAAGGAAACTGAGGCAGATAGAAGTAAGTGACTTGCCGAGGGTCACCCAATTAATAAGTTTCTGAGGCTTGATTTGAACTTGGATCTTCCTGACTAGGTCTAGCACTCTATCTAGCTGCTTCTAGATATAGATTTTTAATAGATCTTAGAGCTCATCTAATTAAATCCTTCATTTTACGGCTGAGTAGACTGAGGCCAGGAGAGGTTAAGTCACTTGCCAAAAGTCACATTGTGAAAGGCAGGATTTAAACCTGTCTTCCTTCTCTAAATCCAGTCCCCTTTTCCACCCTATCACACTGCCTCTAGTCTAGTACCATTTTTACCACCGTGGATTGCCTCATTCACTCCTCATCTATCTATCCTTAGATCATACAAACTATCATAGACAGACAAGAATTAATGCTCATTTTGAAATCACACACACACAAAAAAAGATTCCATAACCTTCTTTGACAATACAATCCAACCAAGGTTTAGCAATACTGACCCTCAGAAAATTCCACTTTTACATTGAACTAAAATTTTCAATGTTTTGCAACTTATAGTTCTCATTTTATCCTTAGTGGTGATGGAAAACATCTGGTCACCATCTCCTACATGCATCTTAAAATATACACACACAGAATCTGTTTTGTTTCTCAAATTTAACCCTTTTGTGTGGCAAAAAAATCTTTAAGCGATAACAAACTTTTTGTTAAATGGATCAATAGAATGGAAATTCCTTGAGGGCAGGAAGTTTAATAATAACAATAGCATTTGGTGCTATTTATATAGCACTTTAAGGTTTACAAAGAACTTTCCAAATATTGTCTCATTTAAACCTCACAACAATCCTATGAAGTAGGTACTATTATTAGCACTATTTTATAGATGAGGAATCTGTGGCAGGCAGAGGTTAATCGACTCTCTCAGGGTCACATAGCTAGACCAGATTTGAACTTAGGTATTCCTGACTCCAGGTCCAGTGATTTTTCATTTTTATTTTTGCATCCCTGGCATTTAGTGAAGTGATTTGCATACTGCAAATATTAAATTTGCTCATTACAATTGTGTTCTCATTAGTTTGAGACCTCTGCCTTACTAGTACAGGTGTGAAATGCTCCATGCCTTCCCTTCCAGGGCACTCCTCATCCATGTTTTTCTATAAATCTTCAGTAGAGGGTCCAGTCCACCACTGGTTCTTTTAAAAGAACTACCTTGGAAGTGCCAATGTTGCAGTTAGACTATACATCTATTTTCTCTTGTTTTCAATATTCAATGCATCCATTTCCTTTTCTGACCATATATGTCCTTGCTGATGTATTTTATTCTACTTCTCAGGCGTAATTCATTATTAGTAATATAAAGGAAATGGATAAAATATGTATACTGTCAATTTGGGGAAAACATCTTCTTCCCAGAAAAAGCAACATTTTAGATTTTTTTTAAAATCCACTGGAATATATAGAGATCCCCAGATTGTCAAGGATAGAATAGGTCTAATTGATTTCTATCTTGAAGGGAGGCTTCCACTCTCCTAGAGATTTCCTGCTTCACCGGGATATTCTGATAATACTAACTTCAGAGAAATGTACTCTCTCTCTCTAACAAACCTGATCTTTTACAATTTTGGCTAATCAGTTCTCAAGGTTAGTTAATTCTCCCCCAAATCAATTGATATCTTGTCCCTGTTACTCAATCTCCCCAATAAGGAAACTGTCTGAAAAGCCTCACCTAACAGACAACTTTTTTCACCAATAATGTTGCCCTCATAGTTGTTCAGTCATGAACAAATCTTCATGACCTCATGGACTACAATGTGCCAATCCTATTCATAGAGTTTTCTCAGCAAAGATATTGAAGGGGTTTGTCATTTCCTTCTCCAGTAGATTAAAGCAAACAGAGGTTAACTGACTTGCCCATGGTCACACAGCTAGTAAGTGTCTGAGGTCAGATTTAAACTCAGGTCTTCCTGACTCCAGACCCAGAGCTCTGTTGACTAAGCCACCTAGCTACCTCAGTGGTCCTATAACTATGTAAAACTATATACATACATTTATGTGTGTGTGTGTATATGTATATATATATATATATGTAGCTATAATATATAGAAACATACATATATACATGCACATGTATATATATGCATGTAGATTTATATATACATATAGATTTAAATATACCTATATATTTGCATGTGGTTATCTCTCTTTGTTCCATGGAATTGCTATCTACTTGGCAACTGTCTATCATCTGATGCTAATTAAACCAATTATCTTCTAGACTTGCCTCTTGATTTGTTGCCCTCCATCTAGTCAAACAGTTCAAGGTGAGAGGAATTACTGCCCAGCAGAATCTTGGGACCTCTGGATTGAGGAATTTCCCAGCCATTAAGATGATATAGCCCCTTTATACTTGTCATGCTTATTTCTACTACTGTTTAAATTATTTGTAATTTTAATTCTAAGGTGTCCACCAGATTTTGGCCATGTCAGCCTCTGAAAAGAAGTAAACTTTTCTCCATTAACTTTAGTAGTCTCCTTACATAGAAGAGCTAACACAAGACTCAGAATTAATCCCTCTGTCTAGATACACTCTCCTCTCTTGGCTTCTGTGACACTATGCTCTCATGATTCTCCTATCTCTCCAACTACTTTTTTTGCTAGCTCTTCATTTTTCCACTCCTAAACACAGGTGATCCGTAGACGTCTTTTTTTTTTTTGACGTGGAATAGCAAGGATCACATTCATGCACCACCAAATAGTTCAGATCCTTAAAATGTGGCTCATTCCTTATCTCTCTATATAAACTCTCTCCATTGGTGATCTCACACACTCACCATTATCACCTCTATGTAGATTACTCAACCCTGTCTTTTCACTTATAACCTCTTACTAGAGCTCTAATTCCATTGTCTTAATTTCGTGTTGGATACCTTTAGCTGTTTGTTCCACTACTACCTCAAATTCAGCATGTCTAAAACTGAACTTGTCATCTTCCTTGCCCCACTCCTTAACTCCTTCATTTTTGCTCATAGTACCTTCAACCATCCTTCCAATCACACAAGTTTATAATTTTGTAATTATCTTTGACTCCTTGTTGTCCCTGAACCAGACCTCCATTCATTTGCCACATTCTACCACATTTCTTACCCCTACCATTTCTCTTGCATCCATATCCACCTCTGATTTCCACTGCACCAGTCTTAGTCCAGGTTTTCATTTCTTCCCATATTGACCACTCCAGTAGCTCCCTAACTAGTCTCTCCCCTCTCCTATGCCACAAGAAGTAGCTTATCCTCCTCCGTCGTCGTTGTCATCATCATCGCCGCCTTCTTCTTTTTCTTTTTCTCCTTCTTTTTCTTCTTCTTTTTCTTTTTCTCCTTCTTTTTCTTCTTCTTCTTTTTCTCCTTCTTTTTCTTCTTCTTCTTCTTTTTCTTTTTCTCCTTCTTTTTCTTCTTCTTTTTCTCCTTCTTTTTCTTCTTCTCCTTTTTCTTCTTCTTTTCTCCTTCTTTTTCTTCTTCTTCTCCTTCTTTTTCTTCTTCTTCTTCTCCTTTTTCTTCTTCTTCTTTTTCTCCTTCTTTTTCTTCTTCTTCTTCTCCTTCTTTTTCTTCTTCTTCTTTTCTCCTTCTTTTTCTTCTTCTTCTCCTTCTTTTTCTTCTTCTTCTTCTCCTTTTTCTTCTTCTTCTTTTTCTCCTTCTTTTTCTTCTTCTTCTTCTCCTTCTTTTTCTTCTTCTTCTTCTCCTTCTTTTTCTTCTTCTTCTTCTCCTTCTTTTTCTTCTTCTTCTTCTTCTTCTTCTTCTTCTTCTTCTTCTTCTTCTTCTTCTTCTTCTTCTTCTTCCTCTTCCTCTTCCTCTTCTTCCCTTATCACATGTGATCACTCTCTCCTTCTGGGGTGTCATATCCTTACATGTAGGTGTTCTGTCCATAGGAATATAATATGTTGTCACTTATATTTTATAACATATTTGGGGGGCTACATATTTTTCTTTTTCTTTTTTTATTATTTTTTTTAAACTGGAACAAATCGTTTCTGTCCTGTGCAGTTTTTGTTTGTGATTTCTTGAAATATAATTCTGAAAAAACAGAATTTTTAAAAATCCATTGTTTCTCAAATGGAGTTACATGACTAAACCTTTAAACCCAAATCATCCTGGCTTTTATTGAATAGACGTTAATAACCCCCAACCCAAGCTTCTATGGCTCATTGTTTAGGTTCTAATGGCTTAGAATGAGTATAAATAACAATCATTTTCTGTTTTGAAGGTCTTCCACTCTCAGACTGATATTTTTGAGATGATAAATTAGGCTATCTTTTGTCTCAATTCTTACGTAACACTTAGTCATTGAAAGCATGTTTCCTCAGACAAAGTGAGTCTTGGGAAAGACATTAATTTAAAAAGACCAAGGTCACCCACTGCATCCCCACCCAGTCATATTGACTTTTGTCACTGGACTCTGATGACTCTGGAGAAGAGAGTGAGGCTGACAACTTTGCTCAACTCTTCCTCACTTAAATCCAATTCATGCACAAGTCAAGAAATCACCTTTTTGATGTCACTAGTTCTCTTGGAGAAGAAGAGTGAACAACAAAATAATTCATCCTACCCTTTCCCATCTGTAGCAACAACCACACTGGCATACCCAGGGTGGCTGCTAGCACAGG
Organism: Gymnobelideus leadbeateri; assembly: GCA_011680675.1. Classification (NCBI taxonomy): domain Eukaryota; kingdom Metazoa; phylum Chordata; class Mammalia; order Diprotodontia; family Petauridae; genus Gymnobelideus; species Gymnobelideus leadbeateri. The sequence goes on from WOXC01002551.1 coordinate 81,585, forward strand.
TTCTTAGATCTGCTTTACTGGGAAAGACAGCTGTTTAAGGGGTTAACAATCTTTTTTTTAAATCACATTCACTAGTTCAGGGGAAAAGTCAGCACCCTGAAATTCAGAGAAAATACAAACAGAGAAATAAAGACCAAGAAACAGGGCTCTGACTGCCTGAATCAACTATACACTTTATATACATCCCTGGATCAAAAGAGCCTTTACATCTGAGCAGTCAGGGAGGTCTAAACATACAGCCACTCAGAATCTCAATCAGGGAATCACAAGATCCTTCTCATAAGCAAGCCCCCAAAGCAAAATAGCAACTCAGAGAATATATACTTCTCAGAGCCAGAAGGCATCACGACCCTCATGACTCACTGCTTAATTACAAAGTCACAAAAGTTATGGGCCTTCCTGAAGAACAAGGGCCCTCCCCCCAATGAAACTTCTCTTGTTGGGCTCCAGGTGAGGCCTAGTAATGGGTGGGGAAGATCTTCAGCTCCCATTAACATTACACCATCTTGATGCCTTTCTTTGCTCAAGTTATTCCTCCCTTCTGGTATCTGTCAAGGTCCTTCCTTTCTTTCAAGAGTCAGATCAGAAGACTTTTCCCCAATGAAACTTTCCTCAGATTGTCATGAGGATCAAACGAGATAATAAATATAAAGCATTTTTTCAACCTTAGAGCATTAAGGAAATGCTATTTTTATTATCTTCATAATTATTATTATTATTATTACTGTTAAGTAAAATTTAACTTTGTGCTTTAATTGTAACTATCAAAAGTAAAGGAAAACAAGAAAAGTAACTTTTAAGTTTGCTTGGTTTTTACTTTTTAAAGACTTTTGAGAAGACATCAAGTACTTTCAGGTTTTGTACAATATAAATCTTCAAACCAGTATTCTCAGAAAGAAAGGGAAAATCTCTGTAGCTAGGGATATAAGTTCAAATAAGAAGAATGGAGAGAGTAGGCATTGAGAGTGAGAGGAGTCTCAAAAGAGATTAAATTTGGATCTGAACACCTCCAACAAAATCCAATGGGACAAACTGATGCCATGGAGCCAATTGATGCCTGCAATTCTGTGAGGTGATACAAATTCATTGGAACTATAGGTTATGTCTGATCTGCCCCATATCTCCCAAGAACATTAACCCCACAACTAGACAGCATAAGATTAGAATACTGTTGTGGTATAGGAAATGACGAGTTGGTAGACTTGGAAAAAATATGGAAAGACTTGAACTTATGAAGGAAGAGGCTATCCACCCTCAGAGGAACAAAGGACAAATAAATAGGGTATGGTCGTATGTAGATACATATGAATGTATATGTCTATATATGAGTATGTTATAGATATCTAAACATATGTATGTGTAAGTATATGTATATAGTTAGATGTGTGAACACGTATCTCTTTGTATGTATAAGTCTATATATGCATGTGTATTTGTGCACATATATACCTATGTGTGTATATACAATGTATATGTCTATATATGAGTATGTTATAGATATCTAAACATATGTATGTATAAGTATAAGTAGATGTGTGAACACATATCTCTTTGTATGTATAAGTCTATATATGCATGTGTATTTGTGCACATATATACCTATGTGTGCATATACATGTATGTATACATATGTGTACATGTATGTGTGTGTATTTATAGCCTTTGGGGGCAGGAGGGGAAAAAAAGAACAAAATAAAAATTGCATAGCAGAGAGCAAAAGAAAACTTACAAGGAAGCAAAGGAAAGATGGACAGCTCTCAAAGCAGTGCATAGTATTTATTATTTAGGCTTTCTTGAAATGGGAATTTATTGCTGTATATTTTGAATCCTCTCTCACATTCTGCTATGCACATGGCAATGCTTTTTTTCTTTTCTTAGTTTGTTTTATTTTAGTTTAGGTATTTAAGTTTGCTTCTCTTTTTCTTTTCTTATTTTGTACTTTAGTATTTTTAAATAAACAAGATTTTTGAATTTTAAAAAAGAACATTAATCCCTATTTTTTAAATCTACTTTTACTCTTTAATGTTTAGAAATGCTAACAAACTGATCAAGTTAAAATTATATCACTAATTGTTCTTATATATAGTAAATATATATGTACATATATTTATAATAAATATATATATTAAAATCATTGGGAAGAAGAGACTAAAGTGATAAGGAGCCTTTTTCATAGTGTCCTGCACATGATAATCTTGTCACCTACCCTGCTGCTGCTCCTCTTCTCCCCATCTTGACTCCTCCAGACCCTGGATCTCCACAGACAATGCCCCTCCTCTTCCCCAGAGGTACCAAGACACTCAATTTTAAAACTCTATTCCAGGGCATAGCTGTCCTCACTGTTGAGTGATCACAAATTCACTTCATCCTCTCCATATAGATCACCAATCCTGTCACTGAGAATACAGCCCTTCTTTCCCCCTCTCCCCAGCAGTAATTAAATCAATCTTACTATAGCTTCTGGAAAATGCATGAAAATCAACTGCCCTGTGGCTCAAGTCATCATCCCTGGGAGTCTCCAAATCAAAGCTCCCTTCCCAGGCCATCACTCCCCCATATATTGACTTCCTCTATTACAAACAAGGTAATAGCAGGGGTAAGCTCAGAGGCATTTTTATATTTGTATCCCCTGTGCCTAACGTGCAGTGCCTGGTACATGGCTGATGTTTAATAAATGCTATTTCTTTCTTCATTCCCAAAAGGCACTTAATGAATTATTATTGAATCGAATATAATGGCCCCAAATATAGTTCTGAAAATGCCTAAACATTGTCCTCGATAAATTATAACATGGCAGCTTGTAGTATAGAGTTCAATACTTCTTCAGTATAGTCCCTAAAGATGCATTCTTACTGGATCTGCGAACAAATGGGAGTGTTTTGAAAGGATATTCAAGCTATGATGTCATAATACAAATTTCTTATACTTACCCGAGAGAATTCAAGCCACCTATACTGAAAACGTCTGCTAAGGTTTAAAATTCTTGAATAAACCATTCTCCACACCAAATAGTTGGCAATGGTCCTGTTAAGCATGAAAGAGACAGAAACACATGAGTTCTCCTTTAATTAAGGCCTGGATATACTGCAGTCTACCCTGGAAATCCCTCCTAGAAAAGTTCCACCAAGTTTCTTAATAAAAGGACACAGACCTTTTGCCTTGGGCAGGAAAAGTTATTTTTGAATGGTTCAAACTCAATAAATGAAACAAACAAACAAATAGTCCAGTACTGATTTGATTCCCCCCACTTAACTACTTTGGATACTTTTGTGAACCTATTGGTCTGGATTAAGTAGCTTGTCTGTGATTATGGGACTGAAAATTAAGATAATTAGCTTACATTCAGGCTTCAGGATGCTATTTCCTAAGGGCACTGGTTATAGACTTCCTCTTTGGATTGGATTCAAGACTATATATATACACACATATACACACACTCATATACACACTCATATGTACACATATGACAATTATACATATATATACACACATGCACACGTACATATGTATAGTTTGTTCCTGTATAAATTTTGTTCATACCTAGTTGATTACATTTTGGCTCCACCATTGAAATGTAAGTTCCTAGATGGCAGGAACTTTGACTTTCTTTGTGTCCCTAGCACTAACAAATGTGAATGTTTTGAAGGAATATTCAACCTATTACATCATAGCATTAATTTTTTTAATATTTACCTGAGAAAATCCAAGCACATTGCATGGAACCTAATAAGCACTAAATAAATTTGATTGACTGTCAATATCTAACATAAATTTTTTGACATGGATGATGTGGGAATTATTTTGCTTAACTAGGTATATTTGTCTCAAGGGTTTTGTTTTTCTTTTTTTTTCTTTTCACAGTGGATGGGGAGTAGGAGGGAGAGAAAATGACCATTAAAATTAAAATAAAATAAAATTTTAAAAAAGACTATAGTTAAGAATCACAATTTGTCAAATAGACCATTAGACCTAGCACAAAATCTTTTTTTTTAACTTTTTAAATTTAAATTCAAAATATACTAACTCTTACTGTGGAGAAAACTCTATGATTCATTGTTGTTGCTGTCATTCAGTCATTTTTCAGTCATGTCCAACAATCCGTGATCCCATTTGGGGTTTTTGTAACAAAGATACTAGAGTGGTTTGCCATTTCCTTCTCAAGCTCATTTTACAGATGAGGAAAGTGAGGCAAGTAGAGTTAAGTGACTTGCTATTGGTCACACAGCTAATAAGTGTCTGAGGCCAGATTTGAACTCAGGAAGATAAGTCCTCCTGACTCCCGGGCCCCCACCTTATCTACCATGCCACCTAGCTGCCCTGAGCACCACCTAGCTGTATGAGATTGGCCTTCAAATCCTCCACTTATCTGAGCCTCAGTTTCCTCTTCTATCATAAATTAGGTGGGGTCAGACTAGATGATCTTCAGGTATCCTTTCAGCTGTAAATCCTTTCAAGACAACATGGTATAGTGAACAAAGTACTGAAACTGAAGTCAGAAAGACCTGAGTTCAAATCCGGCCTCAGACACTTAATACCTGTGTAACCCTGGGCAAGTCACTGTTAAGTGACTCTGTCTGCCTAAATTCACTGGACAAGGAAATGGCTCACCACTCTAGTGTCTTTGCCAAGAAAACCTATACACAGCACTGGCATGCTGTGGTCTACGGGTCATGAAGAGTTGGACACTGAACAACATGGCTCATTAGAGATGCTCATTCTTAAGAAGCCAGATATATTCTGTCTCACAGTATGGTCCACAGGGTCATGGAGATTTGGACACAGCTAAATGATTGAATAACAACAAGCAGAGGTACTATGTTAAATATTGAAAACACAAGAAAAAACATGAAATAGTCACTATGTTCAAGAAGCTCACATTCTATGAATGAAACCTGTATAGATGTTCTACATGTATGTTCATATATGTTCATATGCACATGTATGTTATCTCCATTAGAATGTAAGCTCCTTGAGGGCAGGAATTATTTCAGGTTTAGAACAAAAATCGTTCTTAACCGATTCTCATTGATTAATTGAATCTGTGATGACATAGCAGATAGAGTGTCAGACCTGGAGTAAGGAAGACTCATCTTCACCAATTCAAATCTGGCCTCTGACACTTACTAGCTGTGTGGTGTTGGGCAAATCACTTAACCCTGTGTGCTTCAGTTTCCTCATCTGTAAAATGAGCTGGAGGAGGAAATGGCAAACCACTCCAGTATCTTTTCCAAGAAAACCCCAATGGGGTCATGAGGAGTTGGACAAGATGGAAAAACAACTGGACTACAATCCCTAAGTGGGGCGGTGGATTGTGAGAGTAGTGGTGTGTGAGAGAAAGGGGCTAAAAGGCATCATGCAGCTGGGTCAATTGTGGGTTTTTGCAGTACAAATTAGGGTACTGGCCCCACACAAATTTCAAACAATGTGAAAGGGAGCTCCGAACAACTTCTGGAGCCCCAGCACCCCTAGAATGGCACAGAGAAGCTAACCTCTTGCTGAGGACAGCCCAGCAGCCCTGCAGGGAGCGGCCAGCGCAGCACTCTGAGAGCAGGCAGCACAGCGTGCTGGGAACTGACAGCACAGTGAGCAGAGCCGAGCCCAGGTCCGAGGTTTTAGCCCCAGGGCGGCCGGGCCTTCAGCCGGCTGGAGGGACCCCAGAACACCAGCAATTGTGGCGATTCCAGAATTATCAGCACAGATATGCCTAGGACAAAGTGAGAGGTTAGTGCCCTATGGACTTTGGGACCAGTATTTGGGGAACACGTGGCTTCCTCCCCTGGGGGCAAAAAGCTGCTGAAGAAACGGCTGCAAAGAAGCCATTTTGCAGAGTCAGTAGTGGCTCTAGCTCCTGGTCTTCGAACTGTAGGAAGATCCAGCAATCAGTCTGGGGGTTAATCGCTTTTGCTTTAAACTGCCTGGATCTGGATTGTGGTCTGGGGGGGAAGTTTGGGGTGGGTATTCAACTTGCCAGAGTGGGTGGAGGCTTTACAGAGGCCACCCAACTGGCGGAAGTTGTGAAGACCCCACGTTTGGGCAGAAGCTCCCCTGTCTGGTGGCAGAGTCCTACTGTGGCAATAAGCCCCAAAATCAAGTAATTAAGTGGCAATATGCCTAGGCAAACGAAACAAAATAAACAGAAAAGTTCAACATTGGACTCCTATTTTAGGGGCAAAGAGGCTCAAAGCATGGAGGAGGACTGTGAGGTCAGAACTCCTGCACTAAAAGCCCCAAATGAAAATACAAGCTGGCTACAGGCCATAGAGGACCTTAAGAAGCGGATAAGAGAAGTGGGGGAAAATTTGGGAAGAGAAATGAAAAAGATGCAAGAAAAGTATGAAATGACAGTCAACAGCCTGACTGAGGAAAATAACACCTTAAAAAGAGACTAACTCAAATGGCAAAAGAGGCTCAGAAAGGCAATGAGGAGAAGAATGCCTTAAAAAGTCGAATTTGCCAGATGGAAAAAGAATCTCAAAAGTTCACTGAGGAGATTCATTCCTTCAGAGTTAGACTGGAGCAATGGAAGCTAATGACTTTATGAGAAATCAAGATGCTGTTAAGCAGATCCAAACAAACGAAAGATTAGAAGGCAATGTGAAATATCTCATGGGAAAAACCACTGACCTGGAAAATAGATCCAGGAGAGACAATTTAAAAATTATTGGACTACTGAAAGCCATGATCAAAGAAAGAACCTAGAAATCACCCTTCAAGAAATTCTCAAGAAAAATTGCCCTGATGTTTTAGACCCAGAGGGCAAAATAGAGGTTGAAAGAATCCACTGATCACCTCCTGAAAAAGATCCCAAAAAGAAAACTCCTAGGAATATTATAGCCAGGCTCCAGAACTCCCAGATCAAGGAGAAAATACTACAAGCAGCCATGAAGAAACAATTTCAATATTGTGGAAACACAATCAGAATAACCCAGGACCTGGCAGCTTCTACACTGAGGGATCGAAGAGCACAGAATATGATATTCCAGAGGGCAAAAGAGCTGCGATTGAAGCCAAGGGTCACCTACCCAGCAAAACTGAAGATCTTGTTTCAGGGGAAAATATGGTCATTCAGTGGAATAGAGGACTTTCAAGCATTCTTGAGGAAAAAACCAGAGTTGAATAGAAAATTTGACATTCAGACACAAGAAGCAAGAGATGCTTGAGAAGGTAATCAAGGAAAAGAAATCAAAAGGAACTTATCAAAGTTGGACTATTTACATTCCTACATGGAAAAACAATAACTGTGTTTGATGAAACCTTTTTCATTATGAAAATAATTGAAGAAGGGTACATGGCATATGTTCACAGGTATACAGCTCGGGTCCTTCTGGCTCCAGGGCCAGCGCTCTGCTCGCTGCGCCACCTAGCCGCCCCAAGGAAGGGATGATTCTTAAGGGGTGAAGTCAAGAGGTGAGAGAGGAAAGTGGCAAGAGGAGATGGAGACAGGGTAGGGTAAACTATCTCATGTAGAAGAGGCAAGGGGAAGTAGTTGCAGGGGAGGGGAAGAACAGGAAGGCAAAAAAGCAAAAGCATATTCTCATTGAAGTTGGCTCAAGGAGAGAATCACATACATACTAAATGGAATATCTTACCCTCACTCACTCTCCTGAGTAGGGGAAAGGGGGATGAGAGGGGGGATGATGGAGGGGAGGGCATTCTAGGGGGAGGGGAGGTTGGAAGTACCCACTATCAAAGAGGAACAGGATCAAAGTAGGGAATGGACCAGGTGGGAGGTGAGACGGGTGGGAGGGAAACATAAGCAGTCTTTTACAATATATCTGGTATAATTTTACAATATATCTGGTAATAATTACAATAAATCTGGTAATTACAAAGAAAAAAAACAAATTAGGGTACTTCCTCTATGAAAACATTTAATAAAATGTGCAAATTGTAACTCACTTATAATCTTAGAAAATTGCCTCAGCCTCTCAGGCCTAAAGGACTAGACTTGCCCAGGGTCACATAGCTATGAAGTGTCAGAGGAAGGATGTAGGCCCAAGGTCTCATTCCAAGTCCAGCATTCTACCCACTCTGCTAGCTGCTGATTCAATAAAGACCATCCACACAGACCCAAATACACCCTGAAGAACACATGTGGGCAAAGAAGAGAAACAAATGATGTATGGGGTACATTAATAGCCAGTGTAGTGCTAGCATAGTGGCATAACAAGGCCTGTGCTATTTAGCATATGGTATATGGGGATATTTACCCAGTCAGACACGGAGCTGATGAGTTTCCTCTGTGTGTTATAAATATCAGAAAAGAATGCCATCAAGCACAGCTTCTGAGAACTCATATCACCATGTCTGCAACAGTTACTACCCTAATGATTGAGTCACTGCAACCTAATACTCTGCTACACCAAACAAATAAAAAAAAAGCTCAGCAATAGTCAATAAAAATTGCTATAATTTTTTCAAAAAAGCTTTTTCAACAGTGTGTTTATTTCCCCAAATGGTAATAAATAAAGTAATGGAAAACAAAAGTACCCAAGAAGAGGGTACTAGACAAAAACTATACCATTGAGATTACTTCCTAGGGCATCCAATTTTTTTACATAATAGTCCCTAGTTATCAATGTTCATTTTGAATACTCTTTTAAAAACTGGCAAAGCATGACTACCATGCACAGGTCCTTTGAGGCTGTTTCCTCATAGAATACCCAATTATTAGAGACAGGCACGCAGGGAGACCCCACACTGTCAACAAACAACCCTTTCCTGAGCAGTGTTTAAGAGCCTCAGACTGGTAGGAGTCTTCCTTCTTTAATGTGTTTACTTTGTATTTAGATCGTACTGTAGGCCAAGGAGAGGACAGATATGCTGGAATCTCAAAGGGTTCACTTAAGGTCAAGGCAAGGGAAAAGGCTGATTGGGAGAGTTTCAACATGAACTAGCTCTGGGTGGGATTCAAGGCTCAGGGCAAAGCACACGACTAGACTTTCCCCAGGTTAAAACAGATATTAAAAGCAACCTTAAAGCCTGAGAAGTGTAGGAAAAAAAGGCAATTTGTTTCAATTTAGTCATCGTCTTTTAAGCACCTACTATGTGCAAAGTGCTGCTGGAGATACAAAGAAGCAGTCCACATTGTCCTGTGGGTGCCTTGAGAGCAGGGACTGTTTTTTGCCTTTCTTTGTGTGCCCTGACCTTGGTACAGTTCCAGGCATATAACAGGTGTTCACTAAACGATGGTTGACTGACTCATAGAGCTTACGGTTGAATGTGGGGACAAGGGCACAAGTGTTTATATTATGATGAAGAGTGAGACATACCTGCAAAATAGGTCCAGGCAAATGCTAGAAGAGGAATTTGAGGGAGAGACCATTTTCACATTGGGGAGAGGAGGCTTTGCCTTAGGGATGGTGGTGATTTATGAGTCATATGATACCTTACTGGCTTAAATGTAGGCCATCCTCCAAATAAAAAACACCTCTATTCCACCCACCATGAGAACATTTTGAAAGGAAAAAATAGATACCCATATACTGACAAATAAATACACAAATTACACAAAACCCCCATAATAGTGGGACACTGAGAGAAACCTGTTGTTTTTCCTAAAAATAATGGTTTTTGCTATACACAATAACTGGGAAATTAAAATGGTAAAAATCAAAGAAACAAACAAAATGGATAGCTGTGTCTGTGAGAACCTGAGGACAATAATTATAGGCTTCACTCAAGTTTTATACCAGTCAAATTTGTAGAAATGTGGAATTGATGACCTCGTGGATGGAATACTTCCTTCAGAGGCAGGAAGACCTGAGTTCAAGTCCATACTTTGATATATTGTGGCTGCTTGACCTTGAACAAAGTATTTAACCTGCTTTTGGACCTAAAATCAAAATCTCAGTGTCCCTAACTCTCCAGAACTATCTACTAGCAGCAGGGCAGGGAAAGATTTCATTGGTATGAACAATTTTCTCATCAAGAGTTCCTTATACCAATGAAACTACCAGTCCACCCCAAAAAGAGAAAATTGATGATAATAGTAATTCAATAATTATATTATTTATGGCTTACAAGGCACTTCCCTTCCAAAGACCCTCCAAGGAAAGAAGTCCTCTTGTTAGTGCTCCCATTTTACAGATATGGACACTGTCCCATGCCTAATAAGTGACAGAGCAGGGCACTCAGACCCAAGCCCTCAAAGCCCAAATCCACAGGGTTCTTTCCACTACAGCCTAAGGGTCTCTCTTATGTGCAAAATCCTCAAATCTCTCAGCAACATGTGATGGAGCTGCATCCTTTTCTACATGTTATTCCCTCTACCCTCCATCCCCTTAATTTGTGCCCAATTTCCAACCACCTTTGGGACCAGAATGGTCAATTAAATCCACCAAAGTCAAGGTATACCTCTACTCAATTTACCATCTTACCTGTTGCTCAACTGCCACCAGAGCCACTGCTACCATGATCACAGCAGTGACCAATGCTAGACAAAAGGCTTTTGCCTACCACCAAAGATTCAGTAGTAACTGGTCCAACAAAGTCACAGCTACTATATTGCTACAACAGAACTAGGACCAGCTTCTTTGAAGGGTCTCAGCCACTATCATTTACTACTATTATATTGTCCTCTGACTTCCAGGTCCCCCTTTCCAGCCACCTGCTACATCTCTCTACCTGGTTTCTTGAGGACACTTTAAACTTTTTTTTTGGTGCTTTTTGGAGGGGTGAGGGCAGGGCAACTGGGGTTAAGTGACTTGCCCAAGGACACAACTCTAGTAAGTATTAAGTGTCTGAGGCCGGATTTGAACTCAGGTCCTCCTGACTCCAGGGTCGGTGCTCTATTCACTGCACCACCTAGCTACCCCAGACACTTTAAACAACAAGAACATAAGTTATCATCTTTCTCCTGAAATCTGCACTTCCTTCCAACTTCTCTGTCTCTACTGATGGCTTCATTATCTTTCCAGGTACCCAGGCTTGAAACTTCAGAAGTAGCTCAACTCTTTCCTGAATCTCAGGAATAAACATATACAAGTTTATTCCTTTTCCTACCCCTTCCCTTCCATTCATCTTCCATAGCATCTCTCCCATCTGTCCTCTCTATTCATGAAGCCACCACCTTAGTTCAGGAGTTCATCCCCTTTTGCCTGGATTATTGCAATAAACCCCTTATTGGTCCCCCTGTCTCATTCCTCTCCTCTCTCAAAACTATCTCCCACACAGTTCAGCTTTCTCTAAAACACTGGTCTGACCATGTCACTCCTCTGCTTAGTGAACTCCAACGGTCTCCTACTGTCTTTCTGATCAAGTACAAATTCCTCTGGTATTTAAAACCCTTCACAACATGGACTTAATCTGCCTTTTCAGATTTATTATACATTATTGCTCTTCACATAATCTTAAGTCCGGCCTGACTGGTCTTCTTGCAGTTTATCACACATAACTTACTCTCTCATCTACAACCCACACCACAGAGGACACTTCCTTACATGGCAGTTCCCTATATAATGAAATATCAGGTCTGCTCTCTCGCTCTCTCTCTCTCTCTCTCTCTCTCTCTCTCTCTCTCTCTCTCTCTCCCCCTCTCTCTCCCCTCTCTCCCTCTCTCCCTCTCTCTCCCTCTCTCTCTCCTCTCTCTCTCTCTCTCTCTCTCTCTCTCTCTCTCTCTCTCCCTCTCTCTATCTGTGTGTCTCTCTCTCCATACATATATAAATACATACATATACATATGCATGTATATATGTACATATACATATTTCTAATTATCAGGCCTTCCCCTGCCCCTTCTACCTCCTAACTAGAGGGGGGAGGACCTCCAAATGACATAAATACAGTAAAAAAAAAATCCTACATTGGTCACATCCAAAAATGCCTTCCTCATTCTACATATTAATCCACCCTCCCTCTGTCATGAGGTAAGCAGCATTCTTCTTTATCAGTCCTCTAAAATAATGACTGATCATTTAATTGATCAGAGTTCTTAGGTCTTTCAGTTGTTCATTTTTATAAATATTGATATTTTAGTATAAATTATTCTGATTCTGCTCACTTTACCCTGTATTAGTTCATAAAAGTCTTTCCACATCTCACTGACAATTTTACCTTTGTATTTCCACCAACCCTGACGCTGAAGCTTAAATACTTTAGCCACACAATGACAAGACAGGGCTCATTGGAAAAGACCCTAATGTTTGGAAAGATTAAAGGCAAGAGGAGAAGGGGAAGGCAGAGAGAAGGTAATTCTGCCATACTTCCAGCATAGATAGTAGTTGAATACCATGTGGCAAAATTCTGTGGTTGAGAGACAAGTTGATCCAGGTTCTAGTCTCAATGCTACAACTATCTCTCTGTGTGACCTTAGTAAGGTCACATCTCAGTCTCTTTATCTGTAAGCCAGACATAATAATACTCATTCTATCTAATACATAAGGTTCTTACAAAGACAAAATAACATGAGAAGTGCAAAACTGCAAGATAAATGTAAAGTCCTACCATTACCTTGAGTAATGTGCAGTGAATAGGAATTTCACTGAAATACATAGAATCTAAATTATTTCTGTCTCTTTTGAACCTGCTCCTGGTCGATGCATAATTTCATGGAAGCATTTTTTCGCACATATTTAAGATTAGTTTTGATGCATGGAATATAGTTCTCTGGGTAAATTTTCTGTCTGTGTTTTTCCTATTGAACTTCACTGTGTTTACATTTGTTCAAGTTATCATCTTGACAAGAACCAGATTAAATTCCTCTTTCATTCAATTCTTTCACCATCTTTCTTTGTCCTTTTTTAAAATAAAAAGAGCCCTGAAAATCTAAAGTATAATCATTATTACCATATAGATGAATTTTCTAATACATCTAATTCCCCCAGGACCTAGTCTAGCCACTGGTTGTAAATTAGACACCTTTAGAAACTATATTAATACAATTTCCCAAAGTTCCTGTGAACTTGTAGCTGATTAGAGTATACCCAGGAACAAGGAGAAACTAATCCAGTAAGCACTAAAGCATTATTGTGGTAGGGAGAGCTGTAGCTTCCCATTGAAATGCCTAGGTAAGCTAAAAATTAAATTAAAAATCAAGTTACTCTATTGTCACAGGAAGAGTAAATGTGTCTTAGTTGGGTTTCAAAGAATATTAGATGGGCAAAGGATATGAGAGTACAGTGCTTTCATTTTGCACTGAGGTTAAGTGACTTGTTCAAGGTGATATAACTATTTAAGAGCAGAGATCCACATCACTCCCTTTCTCTGGACCCCTGTTTCCTGATGATACAATAAAGAAATTGGGCTAAATTATCTCTAAGGTACTTTCCAGTTCCAGCATTTTATTTGTTTCCTAACACCCAATCTCATGCTCTTCCCTCTAAACTATACTGCTTCTCCTACAGATGTCTGGTCAGTTATAGCCATTGCATTTCCATTTAGATATTGTACATGTGTATAAATGTTTGTTGTATGAATGGATAAACAAGTTGTGGCATGTGATTGTAATGAATATTACTGTGCTATAAGAAATGATGATCTTAGAAAAACATGGACAGACTTGAACTAAATAATATAATAAATAATAATATATTATGTGTATATTGATAATTAATACTATTTCTATAATAATATTAATTATTACATTAATATAATATATAATAATAAATAATGAAGAACAAAATTAGCAGAACCAAGAGAATATTGTATACAGTAACAGCAATATTGTTTTAAAAGCAACTTTGAGTGACTAAGTCATTTTGACTATTATAAATAGAGAAATTAACTATAAAGGACATGTGAAAGAAGATACTACCTGCATTCAGAGAAAGAACTGAGAAATAGAAGTATATATAGAATGATCTTACATTTACATATACATATACATACATGTTTGTGTCTAATAGTAGCCATCTGTAGTGCTAGGGCAGGGTTGGGGGGAAAAGCAAGTTACATGATAAGTTTATTATATATATGTAATATAATATATGTGTATTATATATACTATATATAAGGAATAGCAAGTTGTACATAAGAGATTTGCAATTCCATGTGCAATCATCTTTTTTCTTCTATTCTACCATGTTATGGAAATGCTTGTTTTATTTATTAAGTTCAGAATAAAATAAATTTAAAAAATATGAACATTTGTTTTGTTTTGTTTTGCTAGGCATTGTGCTATGCAACAAAGGAACTGTCTTACCCCTCAAGGAACTTATGTTCAGGTAAATCAGAATAAATTTTCCCTAGGAGGTAAATGGGAGATAACCAAGGGCTGCCTTATACACCAGATATTGTATAATAATGTTTGATGGATTTATAGCATCATAGATTTAGAGCTGGAAAGGCCATTAGAGATCATGGGCTCAGTGCCCCAGTGGAGAGTGTACTGAACTTGGAATCAGGAAGTCCTCCCCTCCTGAATATGTTTGTTACCCAATTATTCCTCCTGTCCCCCAGAAAGGATCACTTAACTTTTCTCAGCTTCAGTTTCCTCATTTGCAAGATGGGGTATAATAGCCCCTAATTCCCAGGGTTGCTGTGAGGATCAAATAAGAGCATATCTATAAAGTATTTTACTAACTTTAAAATGCCCTATAATTCCTACCTGCCCAGCCCAACCCTCTCATTTTATAGATGTGGAAACTAAGGCGACTTACTTAGCCTTTGACAAGCAAGTGATAGTGCCTAAATTTGAACTTGGGTCCTCTGACCCTTAATCCAGTATGCCTTGTGTTGCACCACACTTGTGTCAGAAAGGTTGGCAAAGAAAATCTGAGTTCTAATCCGGGCTCTTTTTCTGGCTGAGTAAATCATCAATCAAATACGAACAGCTTAAGAGGTATGTGGGACGCTATTTCCTAGGGATCATAAGGATTTGTAGTTACTGCATGCAGCTACTACATTTAGTTTTGTACTAAAGTTACAAGGTAATACATCCTAAATCTTATTTTTTTAAAAAAAAACTGACACTTCCTGAAATTGCTTTGTTGCTACCTGTACTCCCCTTCCCATCACGCGCGCACACACACACACACACACACACACACACACACACACACACACACCCCAAGAGGTTCCCATAATGTTTTTCTATCTTTTCATTTTTAAGGATGTTTAATGTTGCAAAATAGCTGACCCTTATAAAACAGGTTTGGCTTCAAAAAAATGAAAGAAAGAAGCAAAAAAACTTGGACAAAATGAAATGAAAAAAGAATAGTTCTGTAGAAAGCACAGGAAAAATAACATCATTACATAGCTCATTCCATAAACACCAGGGGAGATAATAAACAATTTAGGCCATCTAAGTAATTTTTACCCAGGAGGGCTGTGAATTGGGGCAGAAACATCATGGGTGTGTAATCGTTGCCATGAGCACATTACTTACACTCATGTTGTGTTAGAGGCCTAATCTCTCTTCCTCAAAGGGCCACACATTTTTCCCTATGACTTTTTTTTAAGTTCACTAAATTTGATCTTTTTTAAAAACTTTTTTTCAAGGTGACATGAAAGAGATTTGAAATTTAGCACTGAACAAAGTAAAATTCATAAGGAAGTCCTTACTTTTTCCTCTCGGATCCTAGTATCCTGAATAGATCCTTAAAATATTGTGGTACTCGGACCACCACATTTTCTGATGGGCCTATATCCTTGAGGTCAGGGTAGAGTTTCGTATCTATGACCTTTTGGATATAACTCAGCCAGTCAAACTGAAAGGAAAAGCGGGGGAGAAGGCAGAGATTAGTTACTGAGAAACATGAAAAGAGAAAGGCAAGCATTCTGACAACATGTATTCAGTTGTTTAAGATAGACCCCGAACTGGACAAGACCTCAGATACCATCTAGTTCAATCCCTTCAATTTACAAGGGGGAATCTGAAATTTCTCCCCAGGAGAAAATTTGATATAAAAATGAAATTCAACCTAGCAGTACCTCTCCTCCAGAGGTAATAAATCCAATCTAAAAAATGAACTCCGATTCCTTAAAATCTATACCTGTTTGTTACATAAAACAGAACACGCTCCTGGGGACTGCACAGATTTTGGCAGCACATAGGAATATCATTTTTCACCTTTCTCTTGAGTATCCTACCAGGCAAGTTCTAAAAGGATTATAGGAGCATTAGATTATAGGATCAAATATTTGGATCTGCAAGGAACCTCAAGGATTATCTAATCCAACCTCCTCATTTACAGATGAGGAAATTGAGGTCCAAAAAAAGATTTAGCTAAGGTCACACAATGGGACACTCAGAATCTGAACCCAGGCCTCTGAGTTCAAATCTGAATCTGTCAAATAGAAGTAAATCAATTACAAATACTTGCAACACTAGGAAAGGTTATATCTTCTTCATGTGCCAGGATCAGTACTGAATCACCCAAATCAATTAAGCCAGTGGACATCCTATTTCTCTAATTGCTGGAAGAGATGGTGATATGGAGAGACCAAGATGGCATTGTTCCTTAACAAAAAATCCACACATCTTGCTTTTTTAAGCAATCAGTTAAAATGAAAAATTTTCAGATTATATTTTACCAACCTGTGGTATCATGGCACTCAGTTCAGAAATATTCATTTTATTGTACATAGCTTCACTGGTTCGATTTTCATGTGGGATCATTATCTGTTGGAAAAAAACCCAAATTATTTTTCTAAGAGATTTTTTTTTTGTTTTACTATGTGACTTCTGAGAACCCAGCTATGGCTTCTAATTCTCATTCCAATCAAATTAAAATTCTTCAACATCGTGGGTTTTAATGATAAGCTCCTTGAGGGCAAGAGCAGCTTCATTTCGGTCCTATTTTTTCCTCAGTGTCTAGTAACAATACCAGGCACATAGTTGAAGCTCAATAAATACTTGCTGGATTGAATTAAACTGATCCCCTCAAGCTAAGCTTGTCTTCCTCTGTGCCAGTCACATATATGTCATTCTCCCCTTCCTGGAAACCCCTATCTTGCCATCTTTTCTTTTATATAATCTTTTCTTTTCAAGACTTCTCCTCCCCTACACTCTCTCCTTCCTCTCACAGTTGGACACCACAAAACTTCATCTTAGGTAGAACTAAACTAAAAAAGAATTCCTGTTTATTAAGTATGAAATTCGGTTAACGAGAGACTTTACATTTTAGAATAATCTAATCCGGAATGCTGACGATGACAGCCATAACTTAAATAAGACTAGATATCAAAAGCTAAGTGAAGCTAGGTGATTCTGGTGAACACCCCTCTTGCACCTGAAAATTTCTGGAAGTGAGATAAGAGGGATGGTGAGTGACTGAGATCTGTGATTTTATCAGTAAATGAATAGTATAGTTTCCCAGCATTGAAACTCTCTGGAACAATACACATCAGCAACCAATCTACCACCTACAGTCTTAGAAATTTTCCTGGGTCCTGAGAAGTTAAGTGACTTGCCCAGAGTGACACAGTTCATCTATATCAAAGACAGGACTTGAACCCATGTCTTATGACCAGTATCTTACTATAACACTCCTCTTTATCAGAATTATCCAGATACTTATGATGTCAATATATCATCAATATGACAATAAGACCATCCCTTTTTCCTAGAATAGGAGAAAATAATTTTTGAATAAGAGCAGATTTTCTGGAAGCTGTTTCCCAATATTTCTTTTTTTAAATTGTTATACTCACTAATTCCTCTTTTTCCAGAAATTCCTATAGACTTGAGATTCCTACTAGACCCCTCTTCTAAATATATGGTTTCCATTTCCATCTTTCCACATACTCCCAAATCTCTATCTCTGGCCCTGACCATTCATACTCTCTTAAGTCTCATTGCTTGTAGTCTACACTAGGGTTTCTTAAACTTTTTCCACTCGTGACCCTTTTCACCTAACGACAGCATTTATTATATTGTATGGCCTAGGGGCATGTGCAGTGCAAAGTGTGAATGCTTTGTGTTCAGAAGCAAGGCTGCAGTCAATAGTTGAGCACAGTCAGAGACACTTCAATTTCATTACACGTATGATTTTTAATTAATTTTTGGTCATTGTGCATTCAGAAACCTTTTCCTCTTGCCAAATTTTTTTGCAACCCCAAAGTTTAAGAAACACTGGACCCTACATGACTTCATCACCTGCTTGCATTGCAACCAAACTTCCAGCCCTTTGTATATTTAGCATTTTGTATATATCAACATCAACAATAATAGGAAGACATTCTTTATCATACCACCCACTTCAATATCTCACCATAACTCCCAGGACTCCTTTGGAAAAAAAAACATATTTTTATGAGAGCCTTAGAGTCTTACATTAAGGGGATCTCCTTATACTAAATTTGCCCTATTTTAGCTCTGAAGTTTGGTGTGCAAGCCATTCTCCCCTCCTAGACATGTACTCATACCCATCCTGTCTATCACCACCTTTTCCCCCCTCCCATACTTAGAAATTTTGTTCCAGGGAGATGCATTTTAATTTCTCTGCAGTTTTACACTATGGACCATCTTCTTATCCAGGATTATTTCTCTTCCCTGGGTTTTTGTGATATTTCTATGTCTTGATATTTCTTTTGATCTTGACTTTTTGATCTTGATATTTCTTTCTTCCTGCCTGTCTCCTTTTCAGTCTCCCTTGCAGGAGCACCAGCCACGTATCTATATGGTATCTCAGGTCCCAGTACCCAAGAATATGTGCTAGACCAAATTCTCCACTCTCTACACCCTCTCTCTTGGTGATCTCATCAGATCCTGCAGGCTGAACTAGTATCTCTGTCCAGATGCTTCTCAGATCTATATATCCAGCCCTACTTTCTCTTCTGAGTTCCAACAACTGACATTCCTACAAAGTTGCTCAATTCAACTTGTCCAAAATGTAATTCATTATTATTCCCCTTCTGAACTTCCCTATATCTGACAAAGGCACTAGCATTGTTACAGTTGCCCAGGGTTACAAACTTATAGTCATCTTCTTCTCATTCATCCCCCTCCCATATCTAGTCAGTTACCAAGTCTTATCAATTCTATATCTACAACATCTCATGTCCATCCCCTTCTTTCCACTGATATATCTATCTTAGCTCAGGTAAGCATCACTACTGTAACTGGTCTCCCTAAATCCAATCCCTTCCCTCTCCAACCCACTCTCTACATGGTTATCAAATTCATATTCCTAAAGGACAATTCTGACCATGCCTACTCATTCCAATGTCAATAATCATAGATTAAAGCTGGAAGGAAGCCCAGAGGTCATCATGTCCAAGAGCTTCAGTGTCTCTCTATTGCCCATAGAAAAAAGTACAAACTCCTCCCTTTGGCCCTGAAAACTTTTCATAATCTGGCTTCAACCTATCTTTCAAGACTGATCTCACACACCTTTTTATGTACTCTAAATTCCAGCTAAACTGAACTATACGATATTCTCTATAAATGGCATTCCATCTCTCACCATCAGGCTTTTGCTTTTCAGTCTCCCCTGCCTGAAATATTCTCCCTCCTCACCTTGGTTTCTTAAAATCTCTCACCTTCTTCAAGGATCAGTTCAAGTACTGCCCCCTAAAAGAGGTCTTTCCTGAACCCCCTCCCAAATATTTAGTACTTATTTTGTGCATTTTATATCTATGCCTCCTAGAATAGAAGAAAATAATTTTTGAAGAAGAACACATCATCTGGAAACTACTGCTTGCATTACAACTTGCAATATACCTATATGTATCTGTAGGTCTATTGCTATGTTGTTTCTAAACTGCCTTTCCCATGATGTAAGTTCCCTGAGAGTAAGGACTATTCCATTTTTGTCTTTGAATCTTTAGTACCTAGCATGGCTCCTGGCACATAGAAGGCAACTAATATTGGAAGGAAGGAAGAAGGGTAGGAAGCAGGAAGGGAGGGAGGAAACAAACGTTTATTAAATATCTACTTGTGGTGGGAATTGTGCTAAGCACTTTGCAAATTGTTGCTGTTTGTTCTCCATTCTCGAAGAGGATCAATGACATCATGGGATAATATCTTAACTTGCCCAGGAATTAGATTTAAGTGAGGCAGAGCTGCACAATGTCATCAGCCTCTCTCTCTTCTCTAGAATCATCAAAGTCCAGCAACAAGACAAAAGTCAAGATGACTGGTACTGGCCTGGGGTGCAATGAATGAATATTATCTCATTTAATTCTCACAACAGCTTTGGCAGGTAGGTGCTATTATCATCCCTATTTTACAATTGAGGAAACTGAGGCAAACAGAAGTTGAGTGACTTACCCAAGGTTACAGAGCTAGTAGGTGTCTAAGGTCAGATTTGAACTCAGGTCTTCCTGATTCTAGGCTTTGTACTTCAGTCACTATGCCACCTAGCAGTCTCAATGAATGAATAAATAGCTGGCTGGCTGGCTGGCTGGCTGGATGGATGGATGGATCTTGTCCATGAAGGCTTTTTCATCCTAAATATACATCTGCTATTGGTCCTGTACACACATTTCTATAATTCTGTTTAAAAGGACTTATTTGTGCTACACTGTTTTAACCTCCCCCTCCCTCCTCAGCCTGTAAAGGTCCTCAAGAGGTATGATGATAAGTTTTATTTCCCTTTTAATTACCTAGTGGTACAAAGGGCAGTAGTTAGGGATAACTATGTCTAGGCAGCATCAGAAAATCAGACATTCCCAATAGAATGCAGTCAAGTTGCCCATGTATTTTTGGAAACAGAGCATAGAGTGGGGGGAAGTGGCAGCCAGCTGCCAAGTTCTGCCCCTGGTGGCCTCTGATGTAAATCAGAATCAATCACACTTAGACACCTGCAGTTACAATATAAGCAAAGGCCTATACACATTTAGTAGAAAATAGAGGGTAAACCAGAAGGTCAAAAATCCATGACACAAAGGCTTGGCAGATTATCATTCCTGGAGCAACATAGGATTATGGAGGGAGATGTGCTCAGGTCATGGTGGGGACTGGAGTTGTGGCAAGCCTGTCAGTGTCCTCTCTGTCCCTCACAAGGGAATGAATACAAACTTGATAGGTTGCCAAAAAAGGTTTCCAAACCCCAAAATAACTGTAACAAACCTTTATTCAAAAATCTGCTTGTTAAAAAAAATCTCTCTTTTCCCCCTTGGAATCATAGGTGTTCTCTATAATTAGATTTAACCATATTGGTTCCCAGGGGACTTGAGAGCCATCTGGGTCCAGTGGCCAGATATGGATTGTGACAATTGGAGATGGCCTGCCAGCGTCTTCTTGAATACAAAAGGGATGCTACGAGGCACAAGGTTGATGTCCGATAGGTTCTTTGAACAGGTATGTCTCATAAATTCAAGACCTATTTCTTAAACTAAGCTTTTTAGCAAAAGTACCAATGCTATCCTTTATTTACTCACCTCAGCTATTTTAATTTCCAGTCTGAGCACTGATTTCATATCATGCTCTGCTCGAGAGACATTAGCACCCCAAAAGCACTGCAGTATCCACCATGAACTTGTAAAGGGCATCTCGGTACTGGGGAAAAAACAGAGAGCCAAGTGACCATGACAACAATCTCTTAGGATGTCTGGATCCAGAACGAGGGAGGGCAGAAATGCCAATTGAAATAAATACCTTACGCTTTTCAGTCAGCACTCACAGTGCGCTGTCAGCCTTAGGTAATAGCACCCACCCACCCACCACAGTGGAAAAGAGACAACTGATAACCACTCCTGGACTGTTGCCATGGGAGACGGAGCAGCCGGCCATCACAAGTCAATGAGAATTATTTTTATAGAAATGTATGATACTTGTTATTAGATAACACAGAATTGGATGAGACAGTTTTGAAAAAAAAATTTTTAATCCAGAATAACCAAAAGTTCAAAAATCTTCTTTTCCAAGAAAGTGAAACTTTAATAAAATTATGAAAATGAATGACAATGTCTAAAAGGAAGCATGATCTAACAGCATGGGAGACTGTGGGAAACTGAATCACCAATCACCAATACATAAACTAAGGTTGTAATTTGTTTTCCTGGTTTATTTCTTGGTGGTTTGGGTTTGTTTGGGTTTTGTTATGTTTTGTTGTTTGTTTTGTTTTGTTTTGTTTGCTCTGTTTTTGTTTCAGTTTGTGAGAAATTCATTTTCACAAAAAATCTAGTTCTCATCTCAGAAGAAGCCAAGAAGAAGGTAGACCTCCATTGAAACATTAAAACTTACTGGGGGTGGCTAGGTGGCGCAGTGAGTAGAGTGTCGGCCCTGGAGTCAGAAGGACCTGAGTTCGGATCCAGCCTCAGACACTTAAAGCACACACAAACAAAAACCTAGCCGTGTGACCTTGGGCAAGTTACTTAACCCCCAATTGCCCTCCAAAAGGCCAAAAAAAAAAAAAACTTACTCCATGAATATCCATAAGAGCTCCATTGTGTTCCTGGTGTGTTATTTTGAGATAACTTAACAGTCTGACAAATAAAGGAGGAGGTGTCTCCTAAGTTCAAGTGGCTACCTTCCTTTCTAAATATGGGGTTTCTTACTTTTGAAATCCTTTCTATCCAGGTAAAAGGCAACATAAGTCATTATATAAGTTGTGCTCCAACAGACCCTCAGCCAAAAGGTGAGATAGCATTTTAGTGTATTTCATGAACATTGAGGGAAATCACAGATCAGCAGATGTTCATTCCCTTCAGTTCCAAAATGAAAGGCATCTGGTCCCTGCCTTTGGTCTATGTCTGGTGAGTCTGGGATTTGAATTCTTTCTCTAGACTAGAAAGCAACCTCAGGAAAGTGAGGAGGAGGGAGTGTGGGGGAAAGCAGAGCTTTTATTGCGCTCAAATTCAGTTCTGTCTTACACTAGGACCTGTAACCCTGAAAATTTAGGGGTGGGGAGGATTAACAGGGAAAGAAAGATTAAAAATCTTCTGGAGGTGTTCAATTCATTCGGAGTCTTTGAAAAATCTTCCAAAGTGTTTAAAATTTTTCCAATTCTAACCCAGTCTTGAGGAGCTCCTCAGAGTAGGCTGACCAAGGAAGTTCTGCCTAGTTAATATCACCTGACTCTTCCCTGCTCTATTAGGACTTCCCTTAGCACTTAGAAACTCATTTTCTACTATGTTCTCATTTGTATCTGCTAATGGACTCTGCAATGGACTCTCATCTATTCCATTTA
Organism: Gymnobelideus leadbeateri; assembly: GCA_011680675.1. Classification (NCBI taxonomy): domain Eukaryota; kingdom Metazoa; phylum Chordata; class Mammalia; order Diprotodontia; family Petauridae; genus Gymnobelideus; species Gymnobelideus leadbeateri. The sequence continues at coordinate 104,600 of WOXC01002551.1, forward strand.
TTTGGAATAGATGTTTCCTGTTTCCTGGGTAGGAAAAAAGTCCTCTAGTCATGGTTTCCTATAGAATCTTTTTTTTTATTCTGCTGTGTGTATGGAAAGGAACCTTTCTTTAGGGGAGGGGGGTCATGTTTAAGTTTAGAATAAAATGATAAAATTTTAAATTTAAAAAGAAAAAGAATCTGAGGAAAGGGACTAATATAATTCAGATACCCATGTCTTCTAAAAGGTCAAAGCCAGAAAATGCCAACATTTCTTCCTACACAAAGAATCTAGAATTGTACGTTCTACTGCTCCCAGTTCAGGATAGCTGCACAGTCCATTTCTAATTTTGAACTATGAACTTAAAAAGAGGGTTCCATTTGGCAAAGACAGGCAATGAAAGGTAAAAACGACTTACAGCTTTGGCTTCTGTGCTGTTATCAAGGTAATCTTCCCTCACAGCTAAGGAGAGAGTTGCTTGGTCTAGCTGTTAAAATAAAAATATTACCAAGTTAGGAATTCACTGCAATTTCTTTTATTGTATTATAGACACCCTGGCTATGTTGAAGACTTTTTTCTATTATCATTAGAAATGTATTCAGGGGAGGCTAGGTGGTGCAGTGAATAGAACACTGACCCTAGAGTCAGGAGGACCTGATTTCAAACCCAGCCTTAGACACTTAACACTTACTAGCCGTGTGACCTTGGGCAAGTCACTTAACTCCAAATGCCCTCCATTCTCCCTCCAAAAAGCAAAAAAAAGTATACAGTGTGGTGTGCAAATAGGAACTCAACAAATGACAATTTTTATAACTTGATAAATTATCATTATAAGTCAATCAGTCAGGGGCGGCTAGGTGGCAGAGTGAGTAAGAGCGCCGGCCTCGGAGTTGGGATGACCCGGGATCGAAACCAGCCTCAGAAAATGAGCACCCACACAGAAATAATGACTAGCTGTGTAACCTTGAGCAAGTTACTTAACACCAATTGCTTTAAAAAAAAAATAAGTCAATCAGTCAATAAGCATTTATTAATCACCTACTAGTGTTAGGAAACTAGATGGTACAGTAGAAAGAGGATTGGGCTTGGAATTAGGAAGATCTGAGTTTAAAATCTGCCTTCAGACATTCATTAGTTTTGCGACCCTGGGCAAATCATTTAACCCCTATTTGCCCCGGTTCCTCATCTATAAAATGGGGACATGTTTGAAAAGGAAATGGCAAACCACTCCAGTACCTTTGCCAAGAAAATCCCTCACATAGATGGCAGAGTAGAAACAGCACATCCAAGGCATTCTCCCCGAGATCACCTCCAAACTATGTAAAAGGGGACTCTGAACAACTTCTGGAGCCCCAGCACCCACAGAATAACACAGAGAAGCTAACCTCCCGCTGAGGACAGCAGGAAGGACCAGCGCAGCACTCTGGGAGCCCTGCTGCAGTGCAGAGCCGAGCCCAGGTCCACCTGAGCCACAGTTTTAGCCCCAGGGCGGCCAGGCCAGCAGCCAGCTGGAGGGACCCCAGAACACCAGCAGCTGTGGCGATTCCAGAATTATCAACACAGACATGCCTAGGACAAAGTGAGAGGTTAGTGCCCTATGGACTTTGGGACCAGTATTTGGGGAACTCATCGGCTTCCTCCCCTGGGGCCTAGAAGCCACTGAGGAGACATGCCATTTTGTAGTTTTCAGTGGTAGCTCCAGTTCCTGGCCTGCGAACTGTAGGGAGATCCAGCAATCAGTCTTAGGGGTAATCACTCTTTCTTTAACCTCCCTGGATCTGGATTGTGGTCCGGGGTGGAGGTTGTGGGGTGGGTATCCAGCTTGCCAGAAACGGATGTTGTCCCCCCACATGTTCAGGATGGAAGCTCCCCTGTCTGGTGGCAGAGTCCTATTGTGGCAACAAGCCCAAAAGTCAAGTAATTGAGTGGCAACATGCCAAGGCAAAGGAAACAAAATAAACAGAAAAATGCAACATTAGACTCCTATTTTGGGGGCAAAGAGGATCGAAGCATAGAAGAGGAGGAGGGCTGTGAGGTCAGAAATCCTTCTCCAAAGCCCCAAAGGAAAATATGAGCGGGTTACAGGCCATAGAGGACCTTAAGAAGAACTTTAAAAATCAAATAAGAAAAGTGGAGGAAAAATTGGAAAGAGAAATGAGAAGGATGCAGGAAAAGCATGAAATGAGGGTCAACAGCCTGACTGAGGAAAAAAACACCTTAAAAAATAGACTAACTCAAATAGCAAAGGAGGCCCAAAAAGGCAATGAGGAGAAGAATGCCTTAAAAAGTCAAATTTGCCAGATGGAAAAAGAATCTCAAAAGCTCACTGAGGAGATTCATTCCTTCAGAGTTAGACTGGAGCAAATGGAAGCTAAGATGCTGTTAAGCAGATCCAAACAAATGAAAGAATAGAAGGCAATGTGAAATATCTCATGGGAAAAACCACTGACCTGGAAAATAGATCCAGGAGAGACAATTTAAAAATTATTGGACTACCTGAAAGCCATGATCAAAGAAATCACCCTTCAAGAAATTCTCAAGGAAATTTGCCCTGATGTTTTAGATCCAGAGGGCAAAATAGAGGTTGAAAGAATCCACAGATCACCTCCTGAAAAAGATCCCAAAAAGAAAACTCCCAGGAATATTATAGCCAGGTTCCAGAATCCCCAGATCAAGGAGAAAATACTACAAGCAGCCAGGAAGAAACAATTTCAATATTGTGGAAACACAATCAGAACAGCACAGGACCTGGCAGCTTCTACACTGAGGGATCGAAGAGCATGGAATATGATATTCCAGAGGGCAAAAGAGCTGGGAATGAACCCAAGGGTCACCTACCCAGCAAAACTGAGTATTTTGTTTCAGGGGAAAATATGGTCATTTAGTGGAAGAGAGGACTTTCAAGCATTCTTGAGGAAAAAACCAGAGTCGAATAGAAAATTTGACATCCAGACACAAGAAGCAAGAGATGCCTGAGAAGGTAATCAGGGAAAAGAAATCAAAAGGAACTTATCAAAGTTGACCTATTTACATTCCTACATGGAAAAACAATAACTTTGACTGATGAAACCTCTCTCAGTATGAAAATAATGGAAGAAGGGTGTATGGTCATTTGAATACATATGTGAATGTGTGTATATATGTTTACAGTTATACATGGATAGAGGGCATAGGTTGAATTTGTTGGGAAGGGATGATACTTAAGGGGTGAAATTATGAGGTGAGAGGAAAGTGGCAAGAGGAGATGGTGAGAGACAGGGTGGGGTAAACTATCTCATGTAGAAGAAGGAAGGGTAAGTGGCTGCAGGGGAGGGGAAGAATAGGAAGGCAAAAAGGCAAAACCACATTCTCATTGAATTTGGTTCAGGGAGAGAATGACATACATACTAAATTGGATATCTCAACCTGCAACAGAATAGGGGGAAGGGGGATGAGAGGAGGGATGATGTATGGGAGGGCATTCTTGGGGGGAGGGGAGGTTGGAAGTACCCACTATAGAAGAGGGACAGGATCAAGTAGGGAATGGACCAGGTGGGGGGTGGGATGGGTGGGAGGGAATTATAAGCAGCCTTGTACAGTATATCTACTATGGTAATGTTTTACATAGCTAGACGTGTACAACATATACTGAATTACTTATCTTCCCAGAGGGAATGGATGACAAGGGAGGAAGGGAATGGATCTGAAATTCGAGGTCTTAAAATTAAATGTTTCAAATATATATAAATACTATTATAAATACTCTTTTGCATGTAATTGGGAGATAAGATGTGCAGGCATTGGGGCACAGAGATTCACCTTGCTCTAATGGAAAAGTCGAAGGGGGTATGGGAGAAGATATGGGAGAGAGCAGATTGGAGGAAGCGATATCTTGTGGGACTGCAACTCTTGGAGGGTGGGTAGGGGAAAAACAGGGGATAAAATTGTAACTCAAAATCTGGTGGAAATGAATGATGTAAAACAGAAGTTAATAAAGCATTTGTTTAAAAAAAAGAAAAGAAAATCCCTCACAAAGAGTCAGACACAACTGAACCACAACAACAATAAAAAATGTGTTAGGGGCTGTGCTAAGGACTGGGGAGTACAGAAGAAAGCAAACAACCAATCCTGCTCTCAAGGACCTCACAGTCTAAAGAGGGAGTCAACATGAAAACATATATACTATATGTGTGTATATGTATGCATATATATTCACATACACATTCAAACATATATATATATATATTTTTTTTAAAATAAGATATATACAGGAAAAACTGAGATGAATGACTTTCTGTTTCTGTACTAGACTAGGAAAGTGCTTGTATAGCTGGGGTCCTTTGAAGATAAGATCAACATCCTATCTTCATAGTCTAGCAGTTCCCAGAGAAAAAGAATGAGGCTTTTACCACTGTCTTCCTCTTCCCCTTCTGGGCAGGGGGTCCTTTTCCCACCTTTACAATACCTTTCCCATTCCATGCCACTCCCCTTTATGCAGAGATTTCTGGTATCTCCTCCTTCCTTTATGCTGCTGTTATAAAAATTCAAAATTTTGTATGGATTATGAACTTTTTGGGTTCCACATGCACGTTCATTTCACTTTTAATAAATTTAATTTTCATGTAAATTTTCTGAAGCCATGATTGCCTGTTGACAACTGTAAATAATCTCAGAAGGAAGGCACGAAGATTAAGACACTAGTGTGCTAGTCAGGTCCCAAGTATTTGACAGCTTGTTAAATTTCCAGAGTGAGCATTTACACCTCAGAAATCAGGGCTTGATTTATTGTTTTGCTGATTGTCTAGACTTAAGAAATTGTTAATTATGCAGCATAAACTTAAAAGTGTATGCCTGCTTTTTTTTTTAAGCCAGGCTGTTACATATTTAACAGTATACCCTTGTATCACAATAAATATTGCTTGCGCTCAGCAGGAGTACAGTAGAAGGCTCAAGGAAAGGAGTAAACATTGGCCTAGGTAGTAACTTTGGCTAATAATAACTGGTATTCATATAAGGTTTGCAAAGTGTTCATTATATCATTATATATTCATTATATCATTTGAGCTTCTCTACATCCCTGAATAAGGAAGACTGGGAAAAGCATTTGTATAAGGTGGGACTTTAGTTGAGACCTCCAGGAAGCCAAGGAATCTAGGAGGTGAAGATCAAGAGGAAGACAGTTCTAGGCATGGCGGACAGCCAGTAAAAATGGCCTTAGGAGATGGAGTGGAAGGTGGAAGGTAAAGCTGCCCTGGCTCTCTAAGCTACAGCTTCCAGTCCGTATATATAGCTCAGGTCTCCCTTCCAGGAAGCACCAGGCCTTTCCTAATCTCTTTAGTCATTAATACTCACTATCCCATTTCTATTCCAGATGTTTTTTTGGAGGCATTTGAAGTTAAGTGACTTGCCCAGTATCACACAGCTGATAAATATCTGACACTGGATTTGAAATAAGGTCCTCCTGACTCCAGGATTGCTACTCCATCCACCATGCCATGTAGTTGCCCTGTCCCTATTACATTTAAGGGCACTATCCTACTAATCACCAAAGCTCCAACCCTCAATGTCTTCCTCAATTCATCATATATATGTATAAAATGCTACCAAATACTATCATCTTCTTCTCTACATTTCTCAGATACAATCTTTTTGCCTTTCTCACAGATACCTTCACCATGTTTTGCTTAGACTATTTCAATCACCTTCTAATTCCTCCACACTCTAATCTACCCTCTATAAAGGAATCAAAATGATTTCCAAAAGGCCTGCTCTCATCACATCACTCTCTATTCAGTAAACTCCAGTGGCTCCCTATGGCCATGGAGAGCAAATATCAACACCTGTTCATCACATAAAGCTCTTCTTCCTACAATTCCAATATTCTTATACATTATTGTCCTCTAAATAAGGTCCAGTGACACTGAACTAGTTTCTGTTCCTCCCATACAATATTCCATGTTTCCTTTTTGTAGGTTTGTATTGTCTCCCATCCTTGGAATACTCTCCCCATTAACCTTAGCATGGCTGGCTTCCTTCAAGACTCAGCTTAAATGATACTGTCTGCAGGTGGCTTTTCCTGGTTCATCCACTTCCTAATGCCTTCCCCTCAAAGGGTACCTTCCTTCTATATGTCGTCTAGCCCTTTAGAATGTAAGTTCCTTGAGGGTAGGAGCCTTTTTTTTTTTTTGCTTTTTTGTCTCCTCATCCTCACCTCCTCAGTACTTGAAACAAAGTAAGTACCTAATAAATGCTTGTTGGTTGATTAAGTAATAAAATAGGGGAATTCTAGAGCTTTAAGGGACACTGGAACTCTCATTAGGAAGGTAACCCCTAATTTTTCAGGTGAGAAAGCTGAGGCTTGAAGAGATGAAGTCACTTGCCTGAAGTCCCACACCTTTGGTGGTGCTAGCAGTAGGACTAGAACACATTTCCCACTTCCTAGCCTGGTACAGTTACCCCTTCCACATTGAGACTTTCCCTATCGAGGTTTCAATATATGACAGGTGGGCATAAGAAATTAAATGGAATTTGGGAGGGAGTTTTATGGAAGCAGCAGATGACACACAAAGGCCAGCAGATGACACAGGAAAAAGTTTAGAAACTCAGAAATGTATAATATATAGTGTTGTAGAATATCAAACCAAATTTTACAATAAAGCACTATAAACATCCCATAAAAGAAAAAAAAATCACATTTCTCTGATACAAAGGGACAGCCAAAAAACTTTACAGATTTTCCAGATCTCAGGGGTGCCATGCCCCCCATGATGTGGAAGGGATAACTATACTCTTTCTCCTGCTTTCACCAATTCTTCTCCTTCATTTGCCTGTGAAAGCTCAGTCACAGAGCCAGTTACTGAAATCAAGCCGACATTCTAGAGTTTCTTCAAAATCCTCAGTGTAATCCTGGACCATTAAATATAGAATTACATATATGTTACCTTGGCTTTAAATCTAGCACATTCAAGACATTTGGCATTTCTCTTGAGCAAAATTAGTCTCATAGAAAGGAAACACCCAAGGAACCAGAAAACCAGTACCAAGAAAGGCAGTATTAATTTCAAATCTAAGTGCCAAATGTCCCATACTTCAAATGAAATTTAGTTGGACTTATGTTTATGATTTCAAGAAAACATTTAAACAGATTGAATAAGACTAGTTAAGTAATGTCGCAAGAAGCTTTTTTTTTTTTTTAAAAGCCCTCTGCGTTGGTGGCAGTCATTTCCAACCTCCTTATTTTACAGATGAAGAAACTGGATAAGGCAGCACCAGTTGCTTTCTTCATCCTCCAAACCATTTTCAAGCTGGGTTTTTTGAAAGGGTGTGAAAAATGGGAACATCCATTAGGTATCAGTCAGAACCAGGATGCTTCCCAGGTAGTACTAAATTGACATAAGGAATGTGTATATTTTTAAAGTTCTTATATTTATAACAAATCTGAATATTATAGTCTAAAAGGAAAAAATGTAGAATCTAACACATTCCAGTGGAAATAAAAGACTTTTCCTTAAGTTATACATGAACTGATATTTTAATTATAATAAATCCCTTGATAGGAAGCACCCAGGGACTATGGAAAGAAACATCTGGCAAATAATGATGTAGGGAAAGGTGGGAGAGAAAAATGAGAGAGATTTCATTTCTAATAAAATAACTCTTTGCCATCTTCATGCATTTAGCTGGAGTGTCAAACAAAAGTGGGAAGCCAAGTGATAATGATTTTACATCATTGTTTTCCCTAAATAACACAAGCTCAGGCAGCCCCAACCATCCAAAACATTCAGTCAGGATCAGATTTACACAAGATTTCCACTTTCCTTTAAGTTATAAGTCTTACTGTCCCCTCAGATAAAGCAAACTTGAGGGTATTACAGATAGGCTTTTTGTTCTGGAAGTTTGGATTTATCCCTAATGGATATTCCAATGTCTCACCTACCCATACACACACACACACACACACACACACACACACACACACACACACACACACAAACACATATACATATATGTATATATACACACACAATACACACAATGCATATAAACACATGTTACACACATATACACATCATGTGTGTATGCACACATACATATACACATGTGTGCATATGTACAGGTATATGTGTGCATGCACGTGCATAACAAGCATTTCAGTTAGACAAGTGTTTATTTTCTAAGCAGCTTTATTTAGGGCATAGTGGTAAAAATTGATTATTCATTGTCAGTAGACACTCTCTCTGTAGGTACTCTTTGAGTACAAAAATACCCCAATATTTGCATGACAATGATACATAAAGATTCTTTACACTCAGGTCACATCTGAATTCCTGAATGTAGTCCCTTACCAGTCAGAGGAAAGACTTGTTTGACAAGTCATCCCAGGCATCCCAAGCTCTGCTTGCTTTTAAAAGTTAGACAATAACATAGTTTTCCAGCTGAATGCCTTATGTTTGCCATTCTTTACAAACAAGGTGGCCAAATAGCACTGGTATTTGGGTTGCTGCACAAATTTACATCCTACCATGCCAACTACTGCAACTGAAATTAAATGTTGGCATCCTCTGTAGATCTGGTGTCCTGAAGCAGACCTCCCGGAGAATCACATTTCTAAAAAGTAAGCAAGCCAACAGCCAGTGAGGAAAGCGGGGAAGAAGAAAACTAAAAGTTTTACCACCAGAGATGGAATCTTGCAGCTGGGATGAGGAGGAAGCAGGGACTGGGCTTGGATTAGAATGTCAACTCTTTCATATGAGTACGTTAATATACATGCTGAAATTTGCCACACACACACACACACACACACACACACACACACACACGAGGATTGGGTTTACCAAATGTATAAGCACATAGCAGCCTCATAGGGTCCAAGCTAAGTTCTTCTATATTCAAACAAGTGAGCTTTAACTATGATTTGGAGAGTAAAAAGAACTAGAGGGATCCAGGCACAAAAATTATAGTGACCAATACAGAAACTAGAGGGAAAACCAGCACTTATGATGGTTTATAAAGCTAGGTGGTACAGTGGACAGAGACCTGGGTATGGAGTCTGAAAGACCTGAGTTCAAATCTAGTCTCAGACCCTTACTAGTTGACCTTTACTATGTTTCCATTTCTTCATCTATAAAATGGACATTATAATAATAACAGCAACTATCTCCCAGGATTATTGTGGGGATCAAGACTTAGCACAGTGCCTGGCATGTAGCAAACGCTATATAAATATTAGCTATTATCATCATTATTATTATTATTAAGGAACCTTTTGTCTTTTACTCCCACATTTCAATACACTTGCAATGTCACTGAGGTGGGCACTCCCACCAAAGCTCATCACCCTTCAGCACCTTCTTATCCTATGCAAATCTTTTCCATGTTCTCTGGAAGTCCCTCTCCAGGTATTCATTGAATATAGCTTCCTCTAGCTATCTTGACATTCTGTGGACAAACTGTCCATCCACTATCCCTTGTTGCTGCATGACTGGCACACCTTCTTTTCTGGTCTTGCACCTCTCAGATGCCATCCTTTATGCCATTCCTCTTGGGCAATTCTTTACTGGTAACATACCACAGCCAACACCCACTCATCATATGCCTACCCTCTGTGAGCTGGGTAACCTGCAATTATAATTCTTCAGAGCTTGTGGTATTCCATGTTTATGTCTCTACAAATTCCCATAAAGTCTTTGTTATTCTTTCTAGGTCTTAACTGTGTAAAAGTTAGTTGATTCAAAGAAGTCATCCCCAGGAGACAGAAGTGATGTTTGAAGGCTGTGTGACAAAACCACTACCTCAGAACTAATAATACACAATGGTATATATATATATATATATATATATATATATATATATATTAAGCAGCTATTATACCTGCTGATTTATGGTTCAGCTCACCAACTTTACTTCAAAGTGGCATCATGGTCCAGTGGAACAAGCCATAGAAGAGTCAGGAGGTATATATTAAGTCTCAGCTCTGCCACTAGCTGGCTGTGAGACCTTAGGTAAGTCACTTTACCTCCTGAGTTTCTTTAACTATAAAATGGGGATCATAATTCCATCTAGTTCATAGAGTCATTGTGAGGATCAAATGAGCTATCTGTAAAAATTGTTTAGCAGAGTCCCTGGCTCATAGTAGATGCTTAAATGATTGTTCCCTTAATTATCCACTAGGTCGCTTCAAGCTTTAAGAATCATTGAATAAGGGAGATGGAAAGTAGGAATAAGAGGTTTTTTCAAGTGCATATCACCTGATTTTTAAGGTCCGATACCTGCCTTTTGCATTGTTCTAGAATGAAGGTTTGTTATTCTCCATGACCAAAGGGACACAGAGCATATAGTCATCTACTCATGGTTTTCACACAAAAGAACCTGTCTATATGCATTACAATCCCCTCTTACATTTGTCCCTTCTTTTCCTTTAGGTAAGTGACTGTCCCACATTTTAATTACTGCAGTGGATAAAGTGCTGAGCCCAGAGTCAGGAAGATCCAAGTTCAAATCCAGCCTCAGATACTTACTAGCTGTGTGAGTCCCTTAATCTCTGTCTGCCTCAGTTTCCTCAACTAAAAACTGTCACTCAATCACTATCTGGTTCAATTTCTTCAATTATAAAAGGAGATTGTAATAGCACCTACCCCCCAGGGTTGTTATAAGGATCGAGAGATATTTGTAGAGTACTTAGCACAGTTCCTGGTACACAGTAGGTTCTTAATAAATGCTTATTTTCTTCCTCATTTATTCCCTTCCCTTGTATCTCTAGTGCTTGGCATTGGAGAACTTAATAAATGCTTTCCCATTCTATGCTACAGCAAAACCAAAGGAGGTATTAGGGCGATAAGATATATAATCTAGTGATTCTCAATCCCACTATTTCCAAACTTCTCAGAATAAACAAGTGAGACCCCTAATCATGTGTGAGTCTAGTTCCTCCCACAAACCCAGAATGTGTGTTCTCATATTTCTTTTCTTTCCTCCAATATCATATCCTAATTTGTTCTTGTGGTACCACTATAGTAAAACTGGGTGCCCCTCTCAGTGCCCCAAGGAAACAGGTTGCACTTGAAACTTCACTTTATTCAGACAGACTTGGTTTGAGTTTTTAAATAAAAGAATTAGCATTATAACACTTAATACATAATAACCCACATTTATATAATTCACCGATTTTCAACATATTTCCCTCAAAACAATCCTGTTAATTGCTACTGTAACCAATAGTATTCCCATTTTACAGATGAAGAAACTAAGTCTTCAGAGAGGTTAAAGTGACTTGCTCAAACTGATATAGCTAGTCACTCTGGGAGTCAATAATTGAATCTAAATATTTCCTGACTCCAAGCACAGAAAACTTTTTCCATTATACCGCACTGCTTCCCAATATATATTGCATTTTTTTAAATTCTGCTTCTGCCATAATTTTACTTTTTATGTAAAATATCTTTTAATTTTCCATCATATCATGAAAGTTATATAGCAGTCTCTAAGCACCAATTAGGTCTCTATTAACAACTTTTCGAACTTCGATTCTTCCTGAAATCCTAGAATAAATCAAAGTTATTTTCTTTTCTCCTTTTTTGTTCTATTTCCCTACCTTTTCCCATACTCTCAAAGTTTAATTTTGTTTATTATAGTTTTATTTACCTTTAGTATTTTATTTATTTATCTTGAAAGATTTCAAGTTTCTCTTAGTCCTGTCATCAGGAATTCATCAAATGTTTACATTTAAGTCTAGATGACAGAGTCCCCAATTTACTTTAAACCACAAATTAAGATATTCAGAAGGTTGGGATAGTTATGGAATTGAAGAATGAACCTCTTTTAAAAATTCTTTTCAAAGGGAATAATCTGTCATTGTGGGACAGAACTGACATTGGACCATCAGATTTCTTAACATAGACTCTCCTATCTAATTATATTAGAGTGTGTCTCAAGCTAATCATTCACCTAGATGGTCAATAGCATTGGTCCATCATACATCATTGATACACACAGCTAGCCCTAGAGTTCACTACTTTTCATTGGTTCATTGAAGGAAATAATTTCAAGGACTGAAGATTTTCACTCAAACTTTCATTCATAAAAAAGAAAAATTTGTTAATCACCTATGTTATTAGAGCTAATACCATGACAGGTACTGCAAAGGAGAAATACTTGGGGAAGTAGGAAGTTCCAAGCATGAAGAAAAATGTATGCAAAGGCATGGGGATGGTAGAACACAAAGTATATTTTTGGGGGGAACAGAAATTAGTCCAGTTTGTATGTGACATAAAGTGTGTATAGGGGAACCATCAATTCAAGAAGGCTGATTGCTAAATTCTGAGTGTGAGCACCTACACTTTGGAAACCAGCAATTGCTACAAAGCAGAGCTTGATTTATTGTTTTGTTGACTCTAGATGTAAGAAAATAGTGAAGAAAAAATGTTAATAATGCAGATTAAATTTTGAAGTGTGTCTAGTGGGTTTTGAAGAGCCAATTAAAGAATCAATAAACATCTTAGTACCTACTAATTGCCAGGCACTAAATTAAGTTCTGGGAAGACAAAAAGAATCAAGATAGTCCCTGCCATCAAGGAGCTAACAGTCTAATGGGGGGATAGGATACAAACAAGTAAATACAAAGCAAGCTATAGGTGCGATAAGTAGGAAATAATTAACAGAGGGAAAGCACTGGAATTAAGAGGTATTGGTGAAGGCTTTCTGTAAAAGACGGCATTTTATTTGGGACTTAAAGGAAGTCAGGGAGGTCAGAGCAGAGGAGAGAAAGCTTTTCAGGCCTGGGGGACTGCCAGAGAGAATGACCAGAGCCAAGAGATGGAGTGACTTGTCCATGGAAGCTGTTAAATATTTACCAGTCACACCACTTGTGGAGGGGAACAACATAAGACTATAATAGTAATATGGCACTGATTATGGAGGTTCTTGAATGTCAACAAAGGTTTTAGACTTTATTCAGTAAACAATAAGGAGTCACAGAAAAAATTTAAGCAGATCTATGGGTAACAAAAGTTTTATAAAAAGATTATCTGTGGGAAAGAAAATCAGAGAAATTGAGAGACCTATTAATTTTGGGGTGTTTTTTTGGAGGGGGGAAGGCAGGGCAATTGGAGTTAAGTGACTTGCCCAAGGTCACACAGCTAGTGAGTATTAAGTGTCTAAGGTGGGATTTGAACTCAGGTCCTCCTAACTCCAGGGCCAGTGCTCTATTCACTGTACCATTCAACTGCCCCAAGAAGGTTTTTATAGTATAAGAGGATGTTGATGACTGTCTATACTAGTTTGGACTCAATGAGAATAGAAAGGGGAAGAATCCTGGAGATGGTGACAGCTCCTATTCAAAAAGGTTAACATGAGAGCTTTAACCCAGGAAAGCCTTTTTTTTATAATGTGAAAGGATAATATCCATTAAATCTTCAGAACTTAGAAAAATATGAATGTGAATGCAGCACAAATTCTTTTAGATCTAGACCAGAGCCAGAATTGCACAAAGTTCTTCAGCAAAAAGTTTCAAACTAGACAAAACAATTCTGGAAGAAAAAAAAGTAATACCCAAAAATATAAAATAGCTGGATAGTTCCCCAAGACTCTTGAACTTCAGTGATTCAAATCCAGTCTGACCTTCCTTTCATCCATGAGTTCTGAATTGTACAAGTGTGTTCTAGCATTCATTCTCTTGAACTTTTAATATTGTGAGCTACACAAGGACATGTCCAGGTGCCTCTTCTTTTCTTAATGGGAAAGACTCTTAATCATTTCCTATTAGAGCAAGAGAACCATGATAATATTAATGGAGATTTTACTGGACTGTTGGAAGAAGGTAGGACATTTTTAGGTAGAAGCTGATGACAGGAAAGCTCTAGGGATTTGGGAATAGACTTAAGGAGGTGTCATTGAAGCTAAGAGAAAGAGTCAGAAAGCAGGCTTTTTTTTTCTGATGCTGCTTTCTTTTCTGGTCTCAGTAAAGAGTGTGGTGAAACCTAGGAAAACAATAGTTTTAGAAAAACACTTCTGGTCATAAAACTCATGAAATGACAAGGTTTAGATGCAGAATGTGATGCCTATCTTTGAATCTTTAAAGAGCTGTCACAAAGAAAGAGAATTAGAGTTATTCTGCATTTCTCCCCAGGGGGAGAACTAGTACCACTATGTAGACATTGCAACTCTATGCACAATTAATGTAAAGGAAGCAGAAGGCCTTTGGGAGGCCTTCAAGGAAATGGTGATTCATCGTTTGGGCTTTGGTGGGGGCAGGGGTGATGAAAACTTCCCAGGCTACTTGAAGCATAGCCTAAACTAGGTGTTTATACTGAGGACCCCTGAGGAGAGTTCTACATTTTCTGTGTTTCTTCTTTCCTAATCCTAGGTGAATTAGTATCTCAAGGACCTTTTGAGTTTAAAAGATGTTCAATGGTTCTAGTCAATGAGAGTAAGAAAAGGGAGCTCCTTCTCACTAGAGGCCAAGCTCCCCAGAATTAAATCTGGCCAAGCCACATGTTTGGGTATATAATGGGGAGAGACAGGACCCTAGCCCCTGTGGGCTCAGCAGCAGTGCTAGATAAGAAAGAACTTATCATTCAGTCATCTAAAAAATGGGACAGATTATCTTATGAAGGCTGAGGTCTCTGACTCAAGCTAGCATCTGAAGTATTTAGCAAATGTTTCTTGAATTGATTTTAATGTTGTAGTAGTAGTGTATGCATTGACTAGATGGTTTGATTAAATGATCTCTAAGTTCACTTCTAATTCTAACTCATATATGCTGATGATCCAATGTGGTATTTCTATGCGCCTTTGAAAACTCAGCTGAAATACATTGTGACAAATGAATAGAGGGAAATGTCACTATGCTGGAAAAAACAATGAATTTGAAGAATACAAAGAAGCATAGTAAAATTTACATGAACTAATAAAAGTGAAATAAGCAGAACAGAGTGGGAAAGGGGAGAGGGAAATCCACAATGACTATAACAAGGCAAATGGGGGGGGGGGAACCAATAAGAACAAAAAGCTGAAAGCTATGCAATCATGTCCAAGCTTGACTCTGATGAAAAAAAGGAGAAAATACACCTCCCTCCCTTCTTTGCAGAGGTGAGGGAGCTATGGATATAGAATATCGTATATATTGTCAGACTTGGCCAATGAATTGTTGACTAATTTATGAAATTATGAAATGGGACAAGCACATGTGGTTCTTTGAGTACTTAATGGGAAACACAATGGTAGTGGGAAATAAGGTGGCAAATATACTTTAAAAAGATACAGAGGGTCAAGGGGAAAATGGGCACAGAAAGTTCAGAGACAGGGGCAGAGCCCAGATGGCAGAGTAGAAACAGCACTTCCAAGGTGCTCTGCCCCACACAACTTCCAAACAATGTAAAAGGGGAATCTGAACAACTTCTGGAGCCCCAGCACCCACAGAACTACACAGAGAAGCTAACCTCCCACTGAGGACAGCCCAGCAGCCCTGCAGGGAGCGGCCAGCGCAGCACTCTGAGAGCAGGCAGCACAGCGCACTGGGAACAGACAGCGCAACACTCTGAGAGCAGGCAGCACAGCACGCTGGAAACCAACAGCACAGCGCTCTGGGAGCTGAGCCCAGGCCCACATGAGCCACGGTTTCAGCCCTAGGGCGGCTGGACCAGCAGCTGGCTGGAGGGACCCCAGAACACCAGCAGCTGTGGCGATTCCAGAATTATCAGCACAGATATGCCTAGGACAAAGTGAGAGGCTAGTGCCCTATGGACTTTGGGACCAGTATTTGGGGAATGCATCGGCTTCCTCCCCTGGGGAGAAAAGTTGCTAAAGAAACGCCACACAGAAGCCACATTGCAGTGTCAGTGGCGGCTTTAGCTCCTGGTCTGCGGAACTGTAGGGAGATCCAGCAATCAGTCTGGGAGTTAATCGCTCTTGCTTGAAACTTCCTGGATCAGGATTGTGGTCTGGGGGGGAGGTTTAGGGTGGGTATCCAACTTGCCAGAGCAGGTGGAGGCTTTACAGAGGCCCCTCAACCTGCAGAAGTTGTGAAGACCCCACATTTGGGCGGAAGCTCTCCTGTCTGGTGGAAGAGTCCTACTGTGGCAAGAAGCCCCAAAATCAAGTAATTAAGTGGCAACATGCCTAGGCAAAAGAAACAAAATAAACAGAAAAATTCAACATTGGACTCCTATTTTAGGGGCAAAGAGGATCAAACCATGGAGGAGGACTGTGAGGTCAGAACTCCTGCACCAAAAGCCCCAAATGAAAATACAAGCTGGCTACAGGCCATAGAGGACCTTAAGAAGCAGATAAGAGAAGTGTGGGGAAAATTGGGAAGAGAAATGATAAAGATGCAAGAAAAGTATGAAATGACAGTCAACAGCCTGACTGAGGAAAATAACACCTTAAAAATAGATTAACTCAAATGGCAAAAGAGGCTCAGAAAGGCAATGAGGAGAAGAATGCCTTAAAAAGCTGAATTTTCCAGATGGAAAAAGAATCTCAAAAGCTCACTGAGGAGATTCATTCCTTCAGAGTTAGACTGGAGCAAATGGAAGCTAGTGACTTTATGAGAAATCAAGATGCTGTTAAGCAGATCCAAACAAATGAAAGAATAGAAGGCAATGTGAAATATCTCATGGGAAAAACCACTGACCTGGAAGATAGATGTAGGAGAGATAATTTTAAAATTATTGGATTACCTGAAAGCCATGATCAAAGAAAGAACCTACAAATCACCCTTCAAGAAATTCTCAAGGAAAATTGCCCTGGTGTTTTAGATCCAGAGGGCAAAATAGAGGTTGAAAGAATCCACCAATCACCTCCTGAAAAAGATCCCAAAAAGAAAACTCCCAGGAATATTATAGCCAGGTTCCAGAATCCCCAGATCAAGGAGAAAATACTACAAGCATCCAGGAAGAAACAATTTCAATATTGTGAAAACACAATCAGAATAGCACAGGACCTGGCAGCTTCTACACTGAGGGATCGAAGGGCATGGAATATGATATTCCAGAGGGCAAAAGAGCTGGGAATGAACCCAAGGGTCACCTACCCAGCAAAACTGAGTATCTTGTTTCAGGGGAAAATATGGTCATTCAGTGGAATAGAGGACTTTCAAGCATTCTTGAGGGAAAAACTGGAGTTGAATAGAAAATTTGACATTCAGATACAAGAAGCAAGAGATGCTTGAGAAGGTAATCAAGGAAAAGAAATCAAAAGGAACTTATCAAATTTGAACTATTTACATTCCTACATGGAAAAACAATAACTGTGTCTGATGAAACATTTCTCATTATGAAAATAATTGATGAAGGGTATATGGTCATATGTTTACAGGTATACATGGATAGAGGGCACAGGTTGAATTTGATGGGAAGGGATGACACTTAAGAGGTGAGAGAGGAGAGTGGCAAGAGGAGATGGGGAGAGACAGGGTAGGGTAAACTATCTCATGTAGAAGAGGCAAGGGGAAGTAGTTGCAGGGGAGGGGAAGAACAGGAAGGCAAAAAGGCAAAACCATATTCTCATTGAAGTTGGCTCAAGGAGGGAATCACATACATACTAAATGGGATATCTCACCCTGCAGGAGAGTAGGGGAAAGGGGGATAAGAGGGAGGAGGATGGGGGGGGAGGGCATTCTAGGGAGAGGGGAGGTTGGAAATACCCACTTTTGAAGAGGGACAGGATCAAAGTAGGGAATGGACCAGGTGAGATGGGTGGGAGGGAAATATAAGCAGTCTTTTACAATATATATATATATATATAATGGTAATGTTTTGAATAGCTATACATGTACAACACATACTGAATTGCTTATCTTCTGAGAGGGAGTGGGTGACAAGGGAGGAAGGGAATGGATCTGAAAATCAAAGTTTTAAAATTAAATGCTTCCTAAGATGTCCAGGCATTGGGGCCCAGAGATTCACCTTGCCCTAATGGCAAAGCCGAAGGGGGTATGGGAGAAGATATGGGAGAGAGCAGATTGGATAAGGGGATATCTAGTGGGACTGCTATTCTGGGGTGGTGGGCAGGGAAAAAATGGGGGAAAAATTGTAACTCAAAATCTGGTGGAAATGAATGATGTAAACCGGAGGTTAATAAAGCATTTGTTTAATAAGAAAAAAAGAAAGAAAGTTCAGAGACGAGCACTGAAAGGTGTACAGAGGCTGATGGTGTGGAGATGGGGATGGAGTGGTGGAGGAAGGCAGGCAGTAACGGGAAAGAGGATGGGGAGGGGGAGTAGTGCAGATAATTACCCATGAAACCATGGGCAAAAGCTGGGGGCACTCAGTACCATGGACACAGAAGGAGATTGAAGAGTACTCAGGAGAAAAGAGTCTGGATCTCATTTTTATAGTTTTGGTAGGGAACATACTTTTATCTGTGCCACCGTGTGGTTCATTCATTAATATATCCAAATATTCTCAAAGTTGTTGGTAAAACTTTAAAATTAACATATCTACATCATCTCAAGGTGATCAGCACCATTTGGATTTCTGCTGGTCTTCTGGAACTTGTCAGGGATTTATAAAACACAGGACCAAAAGGTCCCAACAGCAAAGCCAAGATGGCATCCCCTGATTCAGCATATATTACAGGGTGTGATTTTTGGTTGATATATGATATAATTTGTAAATTATGCTCCTTTGACCTTTGGGACAGTTTGTATGTGACTTCTAGGTTCCCCTTTGCAATCTTATTTCAGGCTATTGCTGCCTTATACTGGCTTCTGACAAACTATACTGACTAGAAGAGTGTAAAGAATGGTCAGGACGACCAGAACATGATACAATTTTAATACAGCTGATGGATCAGTTTATTGAACTCCTTCCTCTCCCCCTCCCTTTTTTATTCTATGTTACTAGAGATGGCTCTCTGTTCGGGAAGCATAGAAAGAGATGTTTAGAAATGAAAACAGTAAAAGACAAAGAATATCAATAAAAATTTAAGTTCCCCAACAACAAAAGGAAAAGATGCAGCATTACCAAAAATAAACAACCTAAGTTAAAAACAAACCAAAGAAACCTGACTACCAATGATATATTGTGTGAAGAAAAGTAAATAATTCAGCTCCAAGTATCCAATAAAAGATGACATTTTTGATGCTACAGGATGACTCTATCTTCCCGCAGGAAAACATGCTAAACATCCACTATGGACTTCCCTAAACAAGTATGAAGGAAACTGTCACCGTACCTTCAGTATGTGTTTGTTGGATTCTCTGTCATCAGGTGAAACATACAAACGGATGAACACAGAGTTGCTGTATTGTCCACGAAACACCGCGAGGGTCTGAAGGAGGCTGAACTTCCTTTCTGACCACACACCTTCTGGACCAATGTTGGATTCTAACACAGGCCAGCGGAAAGGGGAGTGTCTCAATATGTGTAACAGTGGCTTAGCATCAGCTTTCTCTATCGCCTCTGAAAGGGAAAGGAGGTACAGAGAAACCAAGCCAGAGTTGTTGATTTGTTCCCTTAAGAGGAAAAGCACTAATTATTTTACTTCAATCCATTTACTACCAGGGCTTTAGAGCCTAGAACCTCAGGCTTAGAGCTCAGAAAAGTTTTAGCTAGAAAAATGCTTATTACTTCAAGAGAAGAATAGGCTCTGACTTGCACTTAATGCAATCATAATTCATATCATTTGCCAAGAGAGATGCCTGGGAAAACTGTCTCCTTAAAAAATACCCCAATGCTCCAAAACTCCAAAGGATCTCTTCAATGTAGGCATTCCCTCCAATAGTGCAGGTTGCAATCCATCTGCACCTGCCCATTCTGTGCAACTTACCCCTCTCTGCGTGCTCTAAAAAGTTTGCTACAATGGAGTAAGAGAATAAATTTAAATAGAGGACAACCCCTAAAAATAAAAGACTTTTTCCCCTTCCTAAAATATTCAAGGGCATATAATGATCTTTACCAAAATAAAATGCTGATCACACCAGGAGACAGTACTATACTCTAGTAAGAAACAAACCTTACCAAAGAAATAAATTGCTCACTTCATCTATTGTAAGTGCTCATTCAACTTTTTGAAGCTTAAATTTTATTTCCTTTCCTTCAAACCTCCTCTACCTCACCTCTTGATATTGTAAAAGAAAAAAAGGAGAAGAAAAACAAATATACCTAGACAAGCAAAATCACTGTTTTGTTATTGATATGGTCAATTATGCTGATAGTTTTCCTAATACTAAACCAGTCCTGTATTCCTCATATAAATCCCACCTGGTCATAGTATATAATCCTTGTTATATATTGCTGTAATCTCCTTGTTGGCATTTTATTTAAAGTTTTTACATCAATACCAATTTAGGAAAATTGGTCTATAGTTTTCTTTCTCTGTTTTTATTCTTCTTGGTTTAGATATCAGCACTATATTTGTGTCATAAAAGGAATCTGGTAGGACACCTTCTTTGCCTATTTTTTCCAAATAGTTTATATAGTGCTGGAGTTAATTGTTCTTTAAAGGTTTGGTAAAATTCACTTGTGAATCCATCAGATCCTAAGGATTTATTCTTAAAAAGTTCATTTATGGCTTATTCAATTTCTTTTTCTAAGGTAGAATTACTTAAGTACTCTATTTCTTCTTCTGCTAATCCAAACAATTTGTATTTTTGCAAATATTCATCCACTTCATATAGATTGTTAGATGTATTGGTATATAATCGGGCAAAATAGCTCTTAATAATCTGTTATAATTTTATCTTCATTGGTGGTGAATTCACCCTTTTCATTTTTTATACTGGTAATTTAGTCTTTCTTTTTTTTAAAAAAATCAAATTAACCAATGTTTTATTTATTTTATTAGTTTTTTTTTAATATAAACCAGTTCCTGGTTTTATTTATTCATTCAATGGTTTTCTTATTTTCCATTTTATTAATCTTTCCTTTGATTTTCAGAATTTCCAATTTGGTGTTTAATTGGGGATCTTAAATTTGTTGTTTTTTTAGCTTTTTAGCTGTATGTCTACTTCATTGATCTGTTATTTATCTATTTTACTGATGTAAGCGTTTAGAGATATAAACTTTGCTCTAACTACTGTTTTGGCTGCATCCCATAAATTTTAGTTTGTTGTCTCATTGTTGTCATTCTCTTTAATGGAATTATTGATTCTTTCTATGACTTGTTCTTTGCCCTACTCATTCTTTAGGATTATATTATTTAGTTTTCAATTAATTTTAATCTATATTTCCACAGCCTTTTATGAATGTTATTTTATTGTGCTATGGTGTTTTAAAGATGCATTTAATAATTCTGCTTTTCTGTATTTGGTTGTGAGGTTTTTATGCCTTAAAGTATCATCAATTTTTGTAAAGGTGCCATGAACAGCTGAATAAAAGGTACTGTCCTTTCTCTTTTCCTTGAATTTTCTCAAAAAGTCTATCATATCTAACTTTTCTATAAATTTATTAATCTTCTTACCTTATTTCCTGTTTATTATATGGTTAGATTTACCTAGTTCTGAGAGAGGAAAGTTGGGATTCCCCCAGTATAGTTTTACTATCTATTTCCTGTTGTAACTCATTTAATTTTTCCTTTAAAAATCTGGATACTATGCCATTTGATGCATATTTATTTAGCATTGATATTACTTCATTTTCTATGGTACCTTTTAACAAAATGTAGTTTCCCTGCTTATCTCTTTAGTTAGATCTGATTTTGCATTTGCTTAATCTGAGAATGTGATTGCTACTCCTGGTTTTTTGTTGTTTTTTCTTTGTTTGTCTTTATACTGGCTAAAAATAACAGATTCTGCTCTAGCCATTTACTTTTTCCTCTGTGTGTATGTGTGTCTCTATTTCAACTATGTTTCTTGTAAACAACATATTATTGGATTCTGGTTTTGAATCCATTCTGCTATCCATTTCCATTTTATGGGTGAGTTCATCCCATTAACATGCACAGTTATTATTACTGTGCATTTCCTTCCATTCTATTTTTTCTCTGTTTATCCTTCTGTCTTTTTATCCTGTCACTCCTCAAAAGTCGATTTTACTTCAGACATCCACCTTCTTTAATCCACCCACCCTTTTTTTATTGCCTCCCCCTAATTACCCTTCTCTTCTTACTTTCCTGCAGGATAAGACAGATTTCTACACTCAATGGAGTGTGTATGTTATTCCTCCTTTGAGCCAATTATAATTACACACCCCCCATGTTCCCCTCCACTCTAAAAGGTTTTTATTTCATGCCTATTTTTTGTGAGATAATTTTCCCCATTCTACTTCTCCCTTCCCCCTTTTCCCAGTGCACCCATCTCTCTCACTCATTGATTTTTTTAATCATCCCATCATAGTCAACTCATACCTGGGCCTTTTGTCTATGCATATACTCCTTTTAACTGCCCTAATAATGAGAAATTTCTTAGGAGTTAAAAGTATCATCATCCCGTATAAGAATGTAAATATTTTAGCCTTATTGAACCCTTTATGATTTCTTTTTCCTGTTTACCTGTTTATGCTTCTCTTGAGTCTTTTATTTGAAAGTCAAATTTTCTATTCAGCTCTGTCCTTTTCATCAGGAATGTTTGAAAGTCTTTTATTTCACTGAATATCCATTTTTCCCCTGAAGGATTATACTCAGTTTTGCTGGGTAGGTGATTCTTGGTTGTAATCCTAGCTCCTTTACCCTCCATAATATTGTAGTTTAAACTCTCTGATTCTTTAATGCAGAAGCTACTAAACTTATGTTATCCCAACTGTGGCTCCACAATATTTAAATTGTTTCTTTCTGATTGCTTGCAATATTTTCCTCTTGACCTGGGAGCTCTGGAATTTGGTTATGATATTCCTGGGAGTTTTCATTTGGGGATCTCTTTCAGAAGTTATTCAGTGGATTCTTTCAATTTCTATTTTATCCTCTGGTTCTAGGATATCAAGGCAGTTTTTTCTTTTCTTTTTTTTTTAAATAAATGCTTTATTAACTTCTGTTTTACATCATTCATTTCCGCCAGATTTTGAGTTACAATCATTTTCGTCCCGTTATTCCCCTACCCAACCTCCCAGAATAGCAGTCTCACAAGGCAGTTTTTCTTGATAATATATTGAAAGATGATGTGTAGGCTTTTTTTTTTTTTTTTGGCTTTTTTTTTTTTTATCATGGCTTTCAGGTAGTCCAATAACACTTAAGTCATGTCTCCTGAATCTATTTTCCTGATGAGTTATCTCACATTTTCTTCCATTTTTCCCTCTTTTTATTTTGTTTGCTTCTTGTGGTATCATGGAGATATTAGCTTCCATTTGCCCAATTCCAATTTTTAAGAAATTGGTTTTTTTTTCAGTGAGCTTTTTTATAACTCTTTTTCCATTTGGTCAATTCTGCTTTTTAAGGAGTTCTCTTCAGTGGATTTTTGTGCCTCTTTTACCATTGGCCAAGTCTGTTTTTTAAGGTGTTATTTTCTTCAGTATTTTTTTTTTTTGCCTTTTACCAAGCTATTGACTCTCTTCTCATAATTTTCTTGCATCAATCTTATTTCTTTTTCCAATTTTTCCTCCACTTCTTGTATTTGACTTCTAAAAATCCTTTTTGAGTTCTTTAAGGAATTAGACTTGTTTCCAATTCACATTTTCTTTGAGGCTTTGCTTGTAGGTGTTTTGACATCATTGCCTTTTTTGGTGTCTGTGATCTTGATCTTTCCTATCACCATAGTAACTTTTTATGATCAAGGTCTTTTTTTATTTGTTTGCTCATTTTTTCCACCTGTTTCTTGACTTTTAACTTTATGTTAAAGCTGTGCTCTGCTTCTAGGTAGAGGGAGCACTGTCCCAAGCTTCAAGGTTTTTGTGCTACTTGTTTTAGAGTTAGTTCTAAGGAGTCCGTAAGTTTTTTTTTAATCGCTTATTTTTGTTTTGTTTTGGTTTTTTTGGAGGGCAATTGGGGTTAAGTAACTTGGTCACATGGCTAGTAAGTATTAAGTGTCTGAGGCCAGATTTGAACTCAGGTCCTCCTGACTCCAGGACTGATGCTCTGTTCACTGTACCACCTTGCTGCTCCGAGTCTGTAAGTTTTGATGCTCCCAAGGTGATATAATCTAAGGAAAGGTATGGTCACTACTCTCCTGGCCTATCCTCTAGTCTTTATCCAAGAAGAGACCTTGCTCTCCTACAGCCACAAGCATTAGTGCTCCTTTTGGCATTAGAACTGAAACCAAAATCCCTGCTCTCTTGTAAATAACCACAAGTATTGTTCTCTGCCCTGGAATTGTGACTTGTCCCCTAAGGCAACAAGTACTACTGTTCCTCTTAACCCTAGGACTAGCACCCACAACTGTGTTTGGGTAATGCAATAGGGTTCTGAACCCAGCACCAGCAACAGGTCCCCTGTAATCCCTTTCTGACCAGTTGTCTGATCCCCTTATAGTTTGTGGACTGAGAGCCCCCAAAGATATTGCTCTTACTAATACAACTGCCTCCAAGGTCTACCACTGGCATTACCAGGCATGGCCTGTAATGTGCTCAGGGCCTGACCACTACTCTGATGTGATAGACCTTTCCTGACAACCTCCTAAGTTATCACCCTGACCTTTTATTGGTTCTTCCACACCAGAATTCAATTTAAGGCATTATTTTAAAGTTGTTTGGAGGGTAATTTGGGAGAGTTCAGGGTACTATACCATCTTGGCTCCACCCCCTGCTGAATTTCTAATATCCTAATTTATATCCAAAGAATACTTTAGTTCTCTTAGAATCCAGTTCCCATAATACTAAATATTCTCTGCATCACCCTTACAACCTGACATTGGCTGTGGTAGATTCTTTCCAAATTTATTTTTTGATAGCTGACAACAGCTTTAAACTTAAATGACACCTTTCAACTTGCATAAAATTCCAAAAAACATGACTTGTAAATATTCATTGGATTTTGAAACTAAACCAGGATACTCACTCTCATTCATGCAAGATGAATAAAGAATTTTGGCCTTCTGTATGGCTTCAGTGTCCCTTCTTCTGCTTATTGATTTCTCCAGAAGGGCTGTGAAGTATAAAAAAGAAGTATTAAGTGTCCACCTATAGATGGTATTATGTTGAATGCCACATAATTCAAGACAACAGTGATGATTCCTGAAGTCTAGAAATTAAATCAGAACAGACAATGAATACCAAGAAAGATAAATATGAGGGTAGCAGAGGTAGAGGGGAAGAGAGAGAATAAGGGGAAGACTCATACACAGAGCATGCCCTAAGCATATTCTTCAAGGGGGAGGGGGGAAGAGAGAAATCCTTTTCTAGGCTTCTATTTCCAGGTTCAAAGTTAATGAAAATCTTGCATGCCAGTTGAATCTAATTTTAAACTAGAATGTTTATGTCCTACACCAACAATAGAAGAGTCAAGAATTCATTTGCTCAAATAAAATTTTAAAAATGAAAAGCAAAGTCTGATTTACACCATGATGCCCACATTTTCCCACTTTAATACCATACCTAGCTCAATTATAGGATGAGAAATGACATGGTAGAAAAAGTGTGTGTATCTGCAGTCAGAAAGTCTAGGTTCACAATTGTAGCTCTGCCAAGGATGATCCCTTAATTCCCAAATCTGAAGATCTTTTTTTGATCCTTATCATTTTCTATCTACAGCAGATAACATGTTTAATCTTCTTCTTCTGGATATACTCTCCTCTGAGTTTTAATGACACTACTGTCTTCTGGTGAGCCTCTTACTTTTGTTCTCAGTCTCCTTTATCATCTCACCATCCATACTGCATCCCTAACTTCGAGTTTCCCTAAAATTTCATCCTAAGTCCCCTACATTTCCTCTCAATGACTTCGTCTACTCCCATAGATTAATTACCATCTCTATGTCAATGACTTTCCATGCACCCAGCCCCAGCCTCTTCCCTGAGCTGTGGTCCAACTGTCCATTAGACATTTCAAACTTGATGTCCCAGAGATATAGTAATCTCAGCATCTCTAAAACTAAGCTCAATATATTTCTCCTCTTTCAAACTTCCCTATTTCTATCAAAGGTACCATTTTATATAAAGTAGCATCTGTATCTGACATATAGAGGGTGTGTTATCTAGTTGATTTAAATTTTGGTTATAAAACTTGCATTCTACTTTAAGTAAATGCCATCTTGTATTGATATGTCATTTTTAGCTCTGGATTGTGGGGAGAGATTCAAAGGAAAATGAAAGCTTTTGATCAGTTGCTAAATAGATGGTGAATTCCAACACTTTCTAAGCACCAGGAAGCAGCAATGAGAAGCTACATCTATATTATTCTGACACATAAATAGGCTGAATGAATGACCCAGGTCACTTCAGAACCGATATAGCAGAGGCAGAACCCAAAGCCAGACTTTCTGATTCCAAATCCAGGGGTCTATCCACTACCCATAATCTCTTCAATGGAAGACTCATAATTCATCCAATAACCTTCCCAAACTATTGTGTATTGAACTATTTTGTATATATTTGTATTTATTCATTTTACATATATATGTTATGGCAAAAATATGTGATGTATAGATTTGTGTATATATATAATGGCTAATATATGTATATACATTTATGTGTACAAAAACATATACATGTGTGATACATATGTGTATATTGTATGTGCATATCCCTCCCCTACCCCACTCCTCACATTCATGTCTGTAGCATGAAGAATGTTTGTAGTACCTGAGCAATATCAAACATCTAGGTGAAATTGGGAATATCTACCTCCACATGTTTTTCCATAGCAATTTAAGAACATGCAGACTACAATATATGTATACGTTTCTATGTGTATATGTATACACACATGTATATGTAGATATAGACACTTCTTGTCTTCTTCATTAAAATGTAAGTCCTTGGAGCGGCTAGGTGGTGCAGTGAGTAGAGCACTGGCCCTGGAGTTAGAAGGACCTGAGTTCGGATGTGGTCTCAGATACTTAATGCACACACAAACAAACAAACAAACAAAAAAAAATCCTAGCCATGTGACCTTGGGCAAGTTACTTAACCCCAATAGCCCTTCAAAAAGCAAAAAATAAAATAAAATAAAATGTAAGTCCCTGAAAGCAGGGATTGTTTTATTTTTTTGTGTATGATCCCCCAAGCCTGGCATAGTAACTAACACATAACAGGTACTTAATAAAATTCTTGTTGATTGATCTGTTGAATTACATGTAAATATATTTGGAACACGGGACTTATTTGGTCACAAAAAAGAAGTTACCTTATCTAACTTGCCTTAAAATTGACCTGCTTTAAAACTGTCTTAAAATTAATATATTAAAGGACTCTTTAAGAAGTGGTTACATAAACAAGATGGCTGGCATGCAGCTATTTTGAAGCTGCTTTCAAAATGAATCCCTAATTTAAAAGCATTGCTGTATTTTAAAGAGAATAAACTAATTAGCCCTTCAGTTCTTTTATGAACTAGGGAGACTTGGACTCAGGGGAAAAAAAGTGCTTTATATGCATTTAAAAGTAGCATTTTAAAAGTAGCAGTATTCATTCACATAACGAATGTGAGATAAAGATTCCCAGTTTTACCAGGGAATTACAGCAATTTCCACATCTAACTACAGAG
The DNA here is from genome assembly GCA_011680675.1 of Gymnobelideus leadbeateri. Taxonomy (NCBI): domain Eukaryota; kingdom Metazoa; phylum Chordata; class Mammalia; order Diprotodontia; family Petauridae; genus Gymnobelideus; species Gymnobelideus leadbeateri. The sequence goes on from WOXC01002551.1 coordinate 132,058, forward strand.
AAACTCTCTTTTCAATGGATACTGCCTATCAATTTGAAAACAACCTTGTCTCCTACAAAACCAGAGTATGACAAATGTTCCTACTGTACCCCAGATAGCTATGAGACCCACTGTACAGAGGTAGTCAGATAAATAAACAATTACCTATCCTCTGAAGAGAATCTTACCCTTAACCTAGAAATCGTGCCTTTCAAAAATCTGTAGCCCCCGTCTTGTTACACAAACACCTAAGTTACAGAAACGCATGGAGAGTTTTAAAATAGGAAGGGGAAAGAGGAGAGGGAAGGGCACTGAATTTATTCATTCATTATTTCTTTCCTTTGGGTTATCACACAGCGATAAAACTAACACCACCACCACCACTACCCTGAAAAAAAGGAAGGGAAGGGAATGATAAAAAAAAAATAAGACAAAATTGTAGCCACATAAAATTCTGCTAAAATCTTGTCATGTGCCTTTTCCGTTCTATTGCTTCAATGCAAATGAGATGAACCTGCTACCATCTTTAAATTGCTAGGGAAGGTAGATATTCCCAATTTCATTTAGGCATTTGATATTGTTCAGGTACTGCAAATATTCTCTATGCTACACATATCAGTGAGAAGAGGGGCAGGGAGGGGAGAGAGAAACCAGGGATTAAGGAAAATTTTAAATAATAAGCATTTACATAGGTGTGTACCCAAGGTAAACAATATTGTGGGGGGGGCTAGGGAAGGGAAGAAAGGGGTGAAGGCATGAAGATGACAAATAGTTCCATTCCAGTGCAGAAACCATACACAGACCTAATTTGCTCTGCTAGGAGAACTGACTTTTTTTGTATTTGTATATATCAAAATTTGTTGTTTTTTTAAAAGCGGATTCACATATCCAGTGTTCCTGTGATGCCATCATTCTCTTCTTTCCTCCCTTCCACATCAATTCTCCCAAATATCCCCCCTCCCATCCTGAGAAGAGGCAGCATTTATATGCAGACCATGAGGCAGCAATCAGTGGGTAGCCACCATGTTTATGCATCTGTGAATGTGAATTAGTGAAAAGAGAGAAAGAAATCTAGCCTGGGGATTCATTAATGAATGGGAAACAAAGCCTATCACAGGCAGCTCCTCTGGTCATTAAAGTGTCCCCAAAGCCTTCTAAGTACATGTCTGCAGTACAGTTACCTCTCCACAAAACTTTTATTGTTTATTCAAAGGAACTTTCAAATATCACCCCCACACACGCACACACACACCCGTATTCAAGTACCTTTTATCATGTTACCACAGAAACTGAAACCTCTGATTTATTCAGCCCTCTTGGCAGAACAAAGCTCAGGGTTTAAAATGTGCTCACAGTCACGAAACTTGTGCATTATAAATGTAAGCTTCAAACACCCACTATCCATACCTAGAGAAAAATAATTTAAAAACAAAACAAAAACAACCCAAAACAGCACTATAGCCAGCCCTGTGATGAATACACCTAGTCTGCTATTTTCACCACCTTTCCTTTACCCACTCCTAATGGCAGAAAAAACAACAGAATTTATTAAGTTCCTACCATATGCTAGGGGGCAGCTATGTGGCTCAGTGGACAGAGTGCCAGGCCTGGAGGCAGGAAGACTCATCTTTCTGAGCTCAAATCCATCCTTAGACACTTACTAGCTGTGTGAACCTGGGCAAGTTGCTTAATTCTGTTTGCCTCAGTTTCCTCAACTGCAAAATGAGCTGGAGAAGAAAATGGTAAGCCATTCTAGTATCTTTGGCCAAGAAAATCCCAAAGAGGGTCATGAAGAGTCTGACATGACTGAACAGCAAAACTATATGCTATGAGAAGGTGCTAGAGAATCCTAAGAGATCTATACCACCATCATCACCCAACTCCCATTTTACAGATGCAAAATCTGAGGCTAGGTGATTGCACTAACCAAGGTCACACAACACAGGAGGCATCAGAGCTAAGCTTCATCCTTGGTCCTCTGACTCCATATCCAGTGCTCTTTTCACTACATCAAGCTACCTCTCCCACCTTCAAATAGCTTATGAGTTACAAAATAGTGGTCCTCCATCTGCCAAACGAGAAGGCTGCATCAGAGGACTTACCCCCTCAGATAATAACAATAGCTAGAAGTTACATAGCACACTAAGCTTTACAAAGGATTTTACACATGCAGCCTCATTTGATCCTCAAAATCAAGAGATGTGCTATTATTAGCCCCATTTACAGTATAGGAAACCGAGGATAAGAGGTTAGGTGACTTGCCCAGGGACACACAGTGATTTTTCTGAGGCAGACTTTTAATTCAAGCCATCCTGATTCTTTAGTACCTACTATGCCAATGGAGTCAAACTTTAGAATAAATGGGAGCTAGTAAACCACATATAAAGGACAGGTAAGTGGTATAATAGATAGAAGGCTGGGACTGGAGTCAGGAAGACCTAAATTCAGATCTGGCCTCAGATATCTAATAGCTGTGTGGCCCTGGGCAAGTCACTTAACCCTGTTTGCTTTAGTCTCCTCATCTATAAAATGAACTGGCAAACTACTCCAGTATCTTTGCCAAAAAAATTCCAAAGAAGGGGTCATAAAGAGTCAGACATGACTGAAAATGGCTAAACAATAACAACCACAAACCATATATAAGGATCCTTGTGGATTTCATATTGGCTTACTCTTAAAATGTAATGTTATTTGTTTCATTGTATTTTATTTATTTTGTTAAATATTTCCCATATTTAATCTGACTACAGATGCTGCATGCAGCCAATGTGCCATTTGTTTGACACCTCAGCTTGATCCCATGCAGCAGCCTAGAAAGATAACATACTACTGAGGTCTGGGGGGCAAGACCAACTAAGATAATAAGGGAAGTCTTCTTGCAGGGATAGCATTTGAATTGAGTTTTAAACATGGGTAGGAATTCAATAAGCAAAGAGAAGGAAGGAGAGAATTCTAAAATAAGAAGAGTATGAGCCAAGGTTAAAGGTATGAGAAAGTTCTTGTTGGAATCAGAGAAGAGTTCAGGTGGTCAGGAGAGTAGCAGTATAGTGCCTAATTATGGGGCCCTTGATTGTGAAGCAGAAAATTTTGAAATTTGAGAGGAAAAATATTAATAACTTAAGCTTCTTTGATATTTCAAAAATTCCATGATTTCACTGTTGAACACTCATTCCACCAGCAGAGATTGCAGTCACTCATTTTTAAATTGCTTTTACCAAGTAACTAATCACCTATAGTGGCCATCATCATCATTCTAGTACTTTTCTTGGCTGGTCCTCAGATAACAGATTCACAATTCATAACGCTCAAAAATTTTCTTGACAGAGTTTGGGTTCCACTGGTATAACCTTTAAGAGTCGAGGTCAGAGCCATATCTTTCGAATATGACTTTGGTTGAGGAATGGAGGTTGAAAAAGATCAAATATTTCCAGCCTCTACAACCAAGTGAATATCAAGAATGTGCAAGAGTTAAAACTTTTTTTAAAACTGTCTTGGGCTTGTCTCTGTTTTTGACGGTACTTAAAACCTACCTTTAGATGGCATCATGGCTGAAGGTACCCTCTAATCTTACTATTTTTAGTCCTTGTTGATTTTCCAGACTACAGACTTCAATTTGGTTTATATACACCTCATTTTATTTGCTGTACTGAGAAATTTCATTTTTCTAACTCACCCTACATGGTTATTAAACTCTTGTCACGTCAGACTTAGAAAATCCAAATCAGCTTGCAAAGCCCGTTGTCATTCACATTAAAAATAAATAAATAAAATTCAAGTTAACTATGTCATGCTCCATGGATTCTATAAACTTTCTGCTTTCACATGGTTTGTGTGACACTCATCTTTTTAACTGCTCAGACAGACAATCAGCCAAGCATGGGATTAACTAAGTCTGTTTGACATACTGAAAAGACAATAAAAGATGATATTTCTCACTCTTCTGGAAAACTCATGCCTACAGATAGGGAGAGGCTGCTTGAATTGTTTATTTTCTTATTTTATTTTCCATGATCCTCTTATAAATGATAATTGTTGGTATGTATCAGCTTGAGGGGAAAAAATTGGGGTAGGAGATGATTTGAGGACTCTTTAAGTAGCTCTAAATCACCTACCCAGATTGCAAGGTACAAAAAAATAACATTCTTTTTTAATGCAAAAAGTATACCCCTTCCTCTGTAATTAGGTCTATTTTGTAAAACTGCCTAGCCCTAAAGGAAGCCTATTAATGGCAGGCAACTTTTTTCTGCTGTATTTATTATTGAGTATTACACTTCAGAGAAATGAAATGAAATTTTAGTATTGTACTTCAAAAGAACATCAAAATAAATCTACCAAAACAATTTTTCGACACATGAAAACTGCTTCTCTTAAAATAATTTCTATCACATCTGATAATGCAGTAGAATGTCTATAACATGCTGCTAAGTTTGTTACAATCCATGCCAATTTTTCCAATAAAAACTAGTAAAGGGAGATAGGAAGCAAAGATGTATATATATTTGCTTCCTATCTGCACATATATATACATATATATGTATATATCTGTGTACATTGATATAGATAAATATAACTGCCTGATTTCCCACCTTGCTATTAGAACTAAAGTAGTCATAGTAGATATAGCATCACAATAAAATATTCTTTCTGGTCAGTCCTGGCATATCTAAGTACCTAGTATTTATTGATGTCTGAGAAAGATTTCTGGCAGTAAACTAAGAGAGGGTGAACCTATCATTTACCTTATCAACAGATTTCTCAACCCTAAGCTTAGAAAGGCATTTCCTGTATTAATGATGTCCCATATATACTGAACCATAATTAGGAGGGCATTCAATCCAATGTGACAAATGTTTGTTGAATGACTGCTGTGTGCAAGGACCACAATAAGTTCTACAGGACACATAATAGTAAAAAGAATAATAACAGTCAGTACTCATAGAGCAGTTATGGTTTACAAAGTGTACTTTACCTGTTATCTCATTTGATTATCACAGCAACTCCATGAGGTAAGTACTATTATTCTCCCCATTTTGCAGATAAAGAAACTGAGGGTTGAGAGAGGTTAAGCGGGAGATAGGATTACATAGCTTGTTAGCATGGGAGTTGTTGTTTGAATTTAGGACTCCTAACTCCAAGACTGGAATATTAGCCACCTAGCTGCCTAGAGGTGAGTTAAGCCACATACTTTAAGATCCTGGTCCTCAAAGGACCTTAAAATATAGCAGAGGTACTCAGAAGAAACACAGATATCTCTATGATAAGTACCATTAAAATGTAAATTGTTATAGGTGGTTCAAAGGAAGAAAAGACCACATTCTATAGTAGGAGGGTAGGATAAAGGAAGGGGAAATCAGGGAAAACTTTATATACAAGGTGGTTTGGGATGTGGGTCTTAAAGAATGTATATTAATTCATTAGGAAGAAATGAAGGAAAACATCTCAAACAGAAGAAACAGAACCACAGGTAATTTGGAAAGGATAAGGAATGGTCCATAAATAGGAAGTATAGTTTGACTGGAGCATAAGTATGTGAGAGGTAGTGAGATAAATTGTGATAGAGAAGTTGTTTATGGAGGAGTTTAAAGGCAAGGGGGAATGATTTGTTTCTAAATAAAGGAATGGGCAGCTAGGTGATACAGTGGAAAAAGTGCCCTGCCTGGAGTAAGGAAGATCTGAGTTAAAATCTGGGTTCAGACACTTAGTAGCTATATGACCCTGGGAAAGTCACTTAACCCTGTTTGCCTCAGTTTCCCTCATTGATAAAATGAGCTGGAGAAAGAAATGGTGAATCACTCTAGTATCTTTGCCAAGAAAACCCCAAGGTCACAGAGAGTCAGACACAACTAAAACAATTAAACAATAAAAACAAATTTGAAGGCAGAGAGACAGTAACAACAAAAACAACAAGGTGAATCAGGAATGCTTCACAGAATGAGAATCTCAGTACAGCCTTGAAGAAAGAAAAGGACTCTGGAAGAGGAAGATGAGGCATGCATTCCAGAAGAATATCTTTTATGAAAGCATGCAATTGATGGAACGTTCGGTTTAGAGACCAGTTAGCAGTCCAGTTTGTCTGGAACTTAGAGTTCAAGAAATTGAATAATGTGAAACAAAACTAGAAAGGGAGGTGGGCGCCAGATTGTAAAGAGCCTTAAATGCAAGGCTAAAGAGTCTATATTTTACCCTAGAGGAAATAGGGAACAAATGAAATTTTGTGAGCAAGGGAATAATATGATCAGACCCTTGCCTGAGGAAGATTATTTTTGTAGTTGCATAGAAGTCCCAGAGACACAGTGTGTCTGCCTTGGATATAAATGTAATCTATTATGTTTATGGTTTTCTTAATGTTACACTGTCCCGGCATTGTTCATATAAATCCTACCTTATCATAGGGAGTAATCTTTGGAATATATTAGATATCATCTTTGCTAATATTTTATTCAGTATTTGTGCATCAGAATTCATTATAGACATTGGCTAATAGTTTTGTTTCTCTGCTTTTTCTTTTCTGAGGTGGAGATAGATGTGGGCTGTTAACCATTTTGTATCAACCCCTTTTACCATCTGGTGAAGCCTATGAGCCCTCTCTCAAAATCATGTTTTTAAACATATAAGAAAATACAAAGGGTAACAAAAGAAACCAATCATATTAAGTTGTTGTTGTCCAGCTATGTCTAACTCTTTGTGACCCCATTTGAGGCTTCCTTGGCAGAGGTACTGGAGTGTCTTGCCATTTCCTTCTTCAGCTCATTTCAAAGATGAGGAAACTGAGGCAAATAGGATTAAGTGACTTGCCCAAGTCATTGTCTGAGGCCATATTTGAACTCAGAAAGATAAGTCTTCCTGACTCCAAGTCCAGCACTCTATCTACGGAGCCACCTAGCCACCCAATTATATGAAGTACAATTGTCAACTTTTTTTTTAAACAGGTGTGTGCACCAAGCATTTAGAACCATGGAGCTAGGAAAAGTCTGGTGTCTTCTATCTCTATTTCTGCAAACAATTTATATCATGTAAGAATTAATTATTCTTTGAATGATTAATATAATTCACTTGTAAATCCATCTGGGCTGCTGTTTTCATAGACACGTCAAGGAAAGATGACCCCATGTTCCATAAAATGATGTTCCTTGTTGCCTTTGTCAATATGTGTCAAAACCAACTGTTAGCTCCAGTTTTTTTTCCTCTTCAAAGAGGATCTCCAGAGCAGCTAGGTGATTCAGTGAATAGAGCACTGGTCTTGAAGTCAGGAGGGCCAGAGTTCAAATCCAGCCTCAAACACTTGGCACTTACTAGCTATGTTGACCTTGGGCAAATGACTTAACACCAATCACCTTGCCTCCCCCCTCCAAAATAAACAAACAAACAAACAAAAAAACACAAAGAGGATCTCCAAGTCTTCCATTTAACTGTAACATCTTCTGTTTTTCTATTTCCATTTACAGCAAGAGTGTTAAGATTAATTTGATTGGATTCTCCTGTCTATTCAGTTGCTATACAAGGATCTCACATTTAAAGTACAGTTAATGTTTATAAAGAACCTAAAAACAATGGGATTCTTGGTGCTCTTTACCCCTTCCCCACTACTCTGCCACCATCACTGCAAAAGTAAAGGATCTGTGCAAGGTTGAGGACTAGCTTGTGTTTTTCCTTGTTTCATGGGTGGTTGTGGCCAAAGGATTTATCACATGGTGGCCATTCTATTGGTGATGAACCTTTCTCCACTTCCTGAAGTTGGATCCTAAGAAAGCAGATGTAGATAAAATACCCAGATTAATAGAAAAAAAAAGGTAATTCACAAAAGAGAATTTGAGAAAGAGAAATTTAATAAGCCATAAATGAACTCTAAAAATGAAAAACCATGACAACAACCCAGATGGATTTACAAGTGAATCATTCAAAGAACAATTAATTTTATATGATACAAATTCTTTGCAAAAAAAAAAGAAAGAAAGAAATAGAAGACACCAGACTCGTTCTATTTCAAGGATTCTTAACCTAAAGTGTACAAACTTGTTTTTAAGAATATTTTGACAATTGTACATCATTTAATTGGTTTCCTTTGTATATTTTAGAGTTGTGACTTGTTCAATTTCTCTTTCTGAAATTCATGTGAATTATTCATTTTTTGGTTAATCTGAGGATTTTATTTGTGTCTGTTTTCTGAGGACCAACCTACTGATGTAGGGAAAGGCTCATCACCAATAGATTGGCCACCAACCATTCATGAAACAAGGAAAACTAGCCTTCAACTTTGCATGGTCCCCTTTATTTATTTAGTGATGGTAGCAAAGCAGTGGGGAAGGGGCAGAGTCGAGAATCCCATAGGCTTTAATTCTCTCTAAACATTACCTCTTTTTACTTTAAATGTAAGATCCTTGTCCAGCAACTGAGTATACATGTTCTCAGGAGCATTCAGTCAAATCAGTCTTGACATTCTTGCTATATATGAAACTGGAAGGCCAAAAGATGTTACAGTTAAATGGAAGACTCAGAAATCCTCTTTGGAGAGAAAAAAAAATATAGAACTGGCAAAGTTTTGTCAGGTATCCACAAACACAACAAGAAACATCATGTCATAGGGGCGGCTAGGTGGAGGCACAGTGAGTAGAGCGTCGGCCCTGGAGTCAGAAGGACCTGAGTTCGGATCCGACCTCAGACACTTAACGCACACACAAACAAAAACCTAGCCGTGTGACCTTGGGCAAGTTACTTAACCCCAATTGCCCTCCAAAAAAAAAAAGAAACATCATGTCATGAGAGATGTCTCAATATACAAATGACTACAGCTTAAGCACCCAGCATGCTTCAAAGGATAAAGAGGTAGGGCAGAAAAAAGATTACAATGAAATCAATAAGACCCTCCAAATTAAATCAGTATATGCTTTAACACTAAAATGATTTCAGTGTAAAAGTGGGCATAGAAGAAGATACTGAAAAATGCATGGCAAAAGAAAGAGACCAAAGCCTTGTAAAGTATACAAGAGTCTCATAACTATATCTCATACTGTCTTCAAGAAGTTGAGTTTGAGGCATACTCACATTTTGAACAATATACATATATGTATCTCTATGTATGTATGAATGTGTCATATACATACATATATAATTACAATTATAATGTAAATGAAAACAGCTCTAAATGGCACCCAACTCAAATGAATTGCAGTGACCAATCTTCATTACAGAGGACAGATAAGGAAAAGCAAAACCAAACCAAACAAAACATCTCCTCCTCTTGGTAAAGAGGTGGTGAAATATAGGTTCAGAATGTTGTATACACTGTTAGGCAGTCACTGTCAACTAGTTTTTCATAATTATTTCTCTTGGTTTCAAGGGAGAACACTACGAGGAGGAAGCACATCAGAAAATGTCTGTGATATAAGAAAAAAAGTACAAATCATATTTTCAAAGAAAAAAAAGAAAATAATATATATGATTCCTTCACTTCTATTTTATCTAAATCCTCCCACTTCCACACTGGGTCAGCCAGACTAAATTATACTATTCTTGTCCTACCTTCACTCAATCTCTCAGTCTCCACTTCCATTTTAAATTAGTGTGTGCATTTTTCACCTAGGATCTAAAGTAAAGTATTTTTAGTTTTTGGTTTTTGTACCCCACCCTTTTAGTTACCTGGGTCTGTTTGCTTCTAATCTGCTCAGTACTTTCAGCTCCCACTTACAAACTTATGTTTTAAAGGTGAATTGCTATTGTTGAGAAGCAGTATGCCCAAATGTGTGAAGGTTATGTAGTGCATTTGACTTTAAAAGAAAATTAATGCTAGAAAATGGTCTGAAGTCATGCTAGCAAAATCTCCTGGGGCGGGGCAGGGGGAGGTATTATGTATATTATATAAATGTGTGTGTTTATGTACATATATACACATAAACATCTAGATGTCTACACATACATGCACATATGTGCATACACGTGCACACACAAACCTATTTTCATATACATACCTACATGCACCCATGTATGTATATCAGTTATTTTAAAATGTAATTCTTGCTATATTGGAAGGGTGAGGGAGACAAGGAAAAGTGTAGGTAACCACAAATTCCCTGAGATTCTAGAGAATCTGAGCTCCAGACTTCCTGATTCCTCCTCTGTCTGTGAAAGTGACATCAAAGACACTATAAACATAGGCTTAAAAAAAGCCACTTCCCAACTAACTCCTGTTTCCACTCCTCCCTCACCAGACTAGGTATCAGAAGGAGTAATTCCTATTCCTGGCTCCATTACCCCTAGTGTGGGGTCTAAGTAAATTATTTCCTCTACAGTGTTCTGGTCCTCAGTTTCCCAATCTGCAAATGAGGAATTGGGAGCTACACTCTCCCTTCCTGACACCTTTTTACCAGTCATGAGAGAAGCTGACATCCTACCTTTGACAACCCTTCAAACCCCCCACCCAGGGAAATCTCAATGTCTGTGCAGCAGTACTGTACCCAAGCAAAGACCTGAATCAAAAAACTAAAGAGAACCTGTTTCTGGGGAAAACCCTCACAGTTACAGAGTACTACTCACACAGCATGAACCCACCACCCTTCCCAGGAGAAATCATTGCTAAACCACTTGTGAAAGGTCTTGTTACTTTAATGAGGCCCTTGTGCCAATGCCTTTGGAAGCCTAGGATAATTGAAAGAGGTCTCTCTTTTCTGCTAGGGTTGAGCTACAACAACAACACTTGGCATCTGAATAGTCCGTTAAAGTTTGAAAAGCTCTTTACAAAGGTCATCTCACCTGATCCTCACAACAACTCTGGGAGGTAGAATGTTTGCTTGGCAGCAATATCAGTTATACCATGAACCCCACGTGTGTCGTTCACAACAGTTTCCCCCAAATCCTTTGACTATTTTCTCCACTTCTACCATTATGGATAGACCAGTACCAGTAGATTCTGGTAGCCTACCCACATATTTTAGAATGGGCCTGTGATTTCACAGGTGAAGGGAACTCCCTCTACCAATGCAAATGGAACTTCCTCTGTCATTTATAGCAATAAGTTGTCTGGGCATTGAGAGATGAAGTGATTTAGCACAAGTCTTCCAACAAATACTACTCTGTGGGTAGTTCTTTATCCCCTACACCCAGCTGCTTCCCATGGCACCCAAAACATTTCTGCTAATTGGTACAGTATGCATATACACATGTGTATATGTTTGCATATATATATGCATATTATACATATATATAATGTTCTTGGTAAAAGAAATGCAAAGAATCACTTAAGTTTTATGCTAGTGAATCAGCTATAAATTTAGAATAGATCAGTGGGTAGCAGAATCATTTCAATTCAAAGCTCCTAAGCATTCACTGCAGGAAGGCTTACCAGCTGTGAATATAAGCCAGTGAACTAGTAAATATCCTCTTTCTCTGCCCATCCATCCTCCCCACCTTTCTCTGATATAATTTTTGGTTTCCATATATGCCTTACTTATTCATGAAAAAAGAAATCCCTTTCTCATTTTATAAATTAAAATGCACATAAATGTTTCAAAAAATGTCTCTCCCTGTGCAAACATCAACACTGATGTGTCTTCCTAAACAAACATATTTTCTTCCTGACAAGCTATTATCCAGCCAGAACATAATTAATATTTCTCTTATGGGTAGTGCCTTTTTTCCATGAAATGTTCTCTTGACACTATAAAGCAAACAGTCCATCATTACTAATTCATTGAAAGCTATACATAGGTGCTATTACTCATGATGAATTAATGTGGTATTAACCGGCATGTAATTAATCTGTACTTATGAACAGAATCCATAATAAATTCAACGTCCCTGAGAACTTTAAGAAAGAGAAAGGAAAGCTGGAAACAATGGGAAAGAACTAAAAAAAAAAAAAAAAGCAGATTCAAAGAAAGAGATTTTTTTTTTCCACTAAGCCAATAAACAAGACTTAAATAAGTCTTGAGGTTTTGCTCTTTTAAGGAATCTTTTATTCCCCACCACATCTAGACTATAAAATTTAATACTATAAAGGTTTTCATCAAAATGATAATTACACAGATAGGGTAAAACCAGAATCCAAATAGAGAACAATGAGGCTGAATTGCATAAGCAAAGAAACATTGCCCATTCCCTTCTAGGGACAATCCCTGGCTACAATTTGAGGGGAATGTGGAACAGGGATTCTATAAATACTTAAAGACCTTAAGTGATCTAATGAAATGCTGCCCCCATAAAAATGTTAAAACAACTAAGTAGGAGTAAAATGCCTCTTTTGAGAGATATAAAGGTAAAAGATAAATGAATTATTCAGAAGAATATTTTAAACATTACAATTGCTAAATATTTTAGGGACTTCCTTCCAGTATTTGTATGCCCCCTGAATAGAACACTGATTTTAATTTTAGGCTAGCTAAATATAAAAGACAGCTTATATTTAGGCTAGCTAAAAATAATATAATGGAATTACGTATAGTTAAAATGTGATCATTTCTGAAAAATGTAATTGCAGTCCTTCAAAATAATAATGGTCAGGCATTTTGAAGCCATGTTTTAAATAAAAGAATAGATTATGAAATTATTTAAAAAGAGCAAGAATGAGGTTGCAATATTCTGTGAGAAAAAGATGTTGTTCTCCCCCATAAAGTCTCTCAGAATGCAAGTTTGGCAGAACAGGAAGACAACAGTGAGGTGGTTCTGGCTTGAGCAGGCCTGTGGGCCGCCTGTGGGCGGCCTGTGGTTCAGTGGCTGTGCAATCATCCAGAACCAAAACTATCTTCTGTCCTTGCTCAGGGTTTCCCACACATCCACCAGAGCACACTTTAAAAAGAATAATAATAATTCTGGCTCCCACCTGTGATAGCCAAAGCACAACTGCCCGGCTCTACTGCTCAGGTGTTCTAGATTGAGGCTGACCCAGCTGGCCTCAATTTAAATTGTGGGCTCCTGCCGTTTGTTTTCATTTCACCGGCTTGTCCCTATACGACCCTCTCTTTTACATTTTACTGTTTTCCATCGTCTTGACTAAAATGGTGGAGAAAGGGGAAATTGAGCAAAATGAACAAATGAGCTCAGCTGTTGATGGTTGTAATTTAATATCAACAGTGCTAGCTGAGGAAAACTGCCAGCACTGACTAAAGGCATCATGATCAACTCTCCCTTTTCCAGAAAACTGAGAACGACTTCTCAAGGCACAAATGATTTTACAAGTTATTTCTTCCTTCTAGATTTCCATTTGATCCAGTTCAGCAAACACTAAATACTTACCATAGACAAAGACATAAAAACAAAGCTGAAATATCTCTTGCCCTCAAAAAGTTTATATTCTACTTGGGATAAACGGTGATATGACAAACAGACAACTAAGCACAATACAAATTAGAGGCCAAAGAAAAGATCTAGACAAAGTCCTCTAGGAAAACCTAAGAGATCCATCACTAACAGGGGAGATCATTGGAAGGCTCCCTATAGGAGGTACTGTCTTAAATCTGAGTTTTGAAGGAAAAGGATTTTACCAGGCAGAAATGAAAACAGAGGGCATTCATGTCACTGGGGAATAGCTTTTGTGAACATACAAAGGCAAGAGATGGCCAGTTGCCACAAGGAGTACACAGACAAGCAAAATGAGAAATATGACTAGAAACACAGGCTGCAAATAAACTGTGAAAAGTGTTAGCTGCCCAATTATGAAGATTGCCTAGGAGACAACCAAAAGAAGTCGTGACAGGAATCAAAGGAGTGATGTGGAGTGACTAGCAATATAGTTTTGTTTTATTGTTTTGTTTTGAGGGTAATTGAGGTTAAGTGACTTGCTCGAGGTCACATGGCTAGTAAGTGTTAAGTATCTGAGGCCAGATTTGAACTTAGGTCCTCCTGACTCCAGGGCCCATGCTCTATCCACTGTAGTAATATAGTTTTGCAACCACTATGTTAAATGTATAACATAATCTCAAAAAATAAACTATGTAATAAAAATTCAGTCTTCTTTCCTATTATTCTTTAAACACGGAAATTATCAGGTTTTCTATTGTTTGTCAAGTTCATACTAATAAATTCCATACACACCTGTGTATATACACATGCATGTGTGTATTTATATGTATTGATATATATGTACTTTATATACATATGTGTAGCTCTGTGAGCATAAGAAATGAACCATAGTATGTCCTTAATCAAACTCCCTAAAACTAATGATCTGATTTCCTCAGTCATTCTTTTTCAGTCTAATCCAGGGCTACTTGCACAAATCTGAGGGGGTTTTTCACATCTTAACAGATTCATGATCTCAGTGATCATGCTTACATCAATGATGTAAGCATGCCTTCTATTACTATAGACAGGAGCTCATCTAAGCTTCTTCATCCTATGCAATTTATATTCATGCCTCCCCATAAATTTTCCACCAGGGATCCATCCAACATACTGCTGGTCCTTATCAAAGTCTCTATAAATATTATGTAGGTACCAATGTAGCAATAAGGCTATCTTTCCATTATCTCTAACTCTCCCTACATAGCAGGTTCACCTCCCTTTCTATTCAGATGTCTTTTGAAAATCTATCAAGCCACTTCTTGTGTACAGATTGTTGTTGTTCTGAAGCCTACCTAAACTCAACATATGTCTTTCCACTTCTCTTTGGGTAATACAATTTTTACTGCCCAAAGATTATGGTCAATACATTATTTGCAACTATACCACATCAGCAGAAGAATCTTGTTGTAATAGAAGGGATATTTTTGCTTCTTGATGAAGTTTGGAGCTGTTGAAAACACTGCACAGTCTCCCAAATGCAATCCAGCTTACTTTCTCTCCCTCCTGCTCACTCTACACCAGCTTATTGTCCTTCGGCAGTATCTGTCTATAATCTATGTTCTATGAACGGTTAGTTCAATGATCTGTCTGTCAACATATATATCATAGTTTGAACAAGATGCATTCTTTACTCCCTTGGTTTTTCCAGTTTGGATTGCTATATCAAACTTTTTTGAATGATTGGGAATATAATTTGGGATATATTGTGGTATTCGGGAGCTTGACATAATCAACACTATGATGTTCATAGTTAGATTCATTTACAGGTCTTCACTATCTATACTGAACCTCTCTTCCATTTAGATTCTACTGGACATAATCCATGAAAGTTTGTCACTGTCACATAGTTTTTGGTTAGCATATATCTCCCCATTTTATGTCTCACTTTATATATTGTTGATGTTGTTGTTCAGTCCATTTTCAGTCATGTCTGATTCTTCGTGACCCCATTTGGGGTTTTCTGGACAAAGATACTAGAATAGTTTGCCATTTCCTTCTCCAGTTGATTTTACAGATGAGGAAACTGAGGGGAACAGAGTTAAGTGACTTGCCCAGGGCCACATAGCTAGGAAGTGTTTAAGGTCAGATTTGAACTCAGGAAGATGAGTCTTCCTGACCAGTCCTCTAGGCCTGGTACTCTAACCATTGTGCTGCCTACCTGCCCTCTTAATATTAATAATCAAAAAAATCACCAAGCTTTTTTTAAAAATCTACCAAAAAACCTTAGACAATATTTTTTTTTGCAGGAGGGAGGGCAGGGCAATTGGGGTTAAGTGACTTGCCCAAGGTCACATGACTAATAAGTGTTAAGTGTCTAAGGTCAGATTTGAACTAAGGTCCTCCTGACTCCAGGATCAGTGATCTATTCACTGTGCCACCTAACCATCCCAATCTTAGACAATCACATGCCTAGGAGTAACCTTATCATAATAGAGTTTTTAAGGCTGAATTTTGTTCTGTTGAGTCAAATGTTCTTTTAGTCCATAAATAAGAAGGATTAAGGCCATTCAATCAGTTCTGAGACTACAAAAACCATATTCTGCCAAAGAATATTATTTACTAAATTCTTCCTGTCCCCTTATAATATTTTCATCAAAAATATCCTTAATACATCAATAGGTAATTTGCACAAAAACTGAAGAAATGATATAGTAATCATGTATCAAAAATTATTGATAATATCAATAGTCTTTTTTTTAGTACTAATGCAATTCTTGATTTTTTTTTCAGCATTTCACGTCCTCCTCTCTTTCAGATATCTTGAACACAGATCCCTCAATGGCCCACAATATTATGTTACCTTGAGCATAGACCTTTCCCTTTATATACCTTGTCTGGTACTGCTACTCTTCTTGTCTACCTTTCGTTACTTCATTTTCACTTTATTATTACATTACAGACTAAGATAGTAGGGTTTAAGGATAGTGGCCCCATCCTCATTATTGAAAAAAAAAAATCATGTTTAGTAGAAATATTGTCCAACACTCTGTTCTGATCCATTTTGTTGTCCTTGCAATTTTATCATTGAATGTGCCTGAAATGTCCACGAGGCCTGAAATTGGTTTCATGACAATCTATTTGCAAATTCACTCTTGCCTCCATGGTTCTTCAACTGGATAAAATATGATAAAATGTATTTTTACAAATCTAAAAGTACCTTATAAATGCTAGCCATTATTATTATTTATTTAATGATAAGATAATATTACCCATAATCTGCTACCACCTTCATCCATAAGGCTGTATGAAAGAGTTTATATTTTAAACTAGTGTTGCCCCAGGCTGCCACATCTGTCCATTTGGAGAGAAGGACAAGTGTTTGCTGGCTGAGGCAGCTCCTGGGTTCTTTTGGCCTTCTCACTGGGGAAATGGCATTACGTCAGTTAAAATTCCCTAGGAAATGGCAATAGGACATATGATCTTGAGACAAATATTTCCAGCCTCGGTAGAAATCTTATGAGTTTCAGAGGACACAGTTTCTGCATTACTCATTTGAAATTGACTAATAGCTGGAGAAGTTTCTGGATTGAAGAAACAACCTGTGAGAGAATGACTGTCTCCCAATCCCTGGCCTTCAAGCAAGGTATGGACCTGGAATGAATTGTTTTAAAAATGACCTGGAATGAATTGTTTTAAAAATGAAAGGCCAATCTCCAACAGCCCCACAAACTGTTTCATGTTCTGCTGTTTGCCTCAACATCTCAGGAAAATATAATGGTAAATAAAAGTTACTGGTATATGTTTAATTTTTTTTCTATCAGTGCATGATCACAAGTCTTTTGTGCTTCCCATTTCTTATGAATGAAGGTGAGAAATAAATAGCTGTCCTATACCTGATTTTCAATGCATATTGAGTACTTTCCTACTCTATTTTTGTGAAGAGACCCTACTGCTACTGTTCAGTCATTTCTGATTTTTTGTGACCCTATTTGGGGTTTTCTTGGCAAAGATATTGGAGTGGTTTACGATTTCTTTCTCCTCATTTTAATTTTTTTTTTTTTGAGGAGGGAGGGCAGGGCAGTTGGGGTTAAGTGACTTGCCCAAGGTCGCACAGCTAACTAGTAAGTGTTAAGTGTCTGAGGCCAGATTTGAACTCAGGTCTGAATGACTCCAGGGCTGGTGCTCTATTCACTGAGCTATCTAGCTGCCTCTCCTGCTCATTTTACAAATGAAGAAACAGAAACAAATAGGATTAAGTGACTTGCCCAGGGTCACACAATTAGTAAGTATCTGAGGCCAGAACTGAACTCAGGAAGATGAATCTTCCTAATTCCAAGTCCAGTGTTCTATCCACTGAGCCATGTAGCTACTTGAGGAAATCTTAAATATGAGTCAAATCTAAGAACTTTTTCCACAAGGTTCCATAGTCAGGGAGAGAAAAGGCAGACAATGGGAGAGGGAATAATCTTTCTCATTAGAAGCCACACCCCAACCACCAACCCCACCCCAAGTGTGAACCCAGTTCCACGAGTCCATGCAAGCGGAGCCAAGAGGAGCACCTTAGAGGAGAGGGACTGCTCAGCTCCCTTGGGCCAAGCAGTAGTATTGTTATTGTCACACTACTATTTTATCAATGTCGCTATATGGCAGCAAGGCATGAAACAATTCTGCCTCCAAATAACTAAAAATGAGTATCACAAAAGAAGATGACATCAGGTAGGTATAAGTTAGTTACAACATATGACCAAAAAGGAACACTGAAAAAGAATGGGAGGCCCAGACCACTTCCAAACCATGTAAAAGGGGACTCTGAACAACTTCTGGAGCCCCAGCACCCACAGAATGACACAGAGAAGCTAACCTCCCTCTGAGGACAGCCCAGCAGCCCTACAGGGAGCGGCCAGCGCAGCACTCTGGGAGCCAATAGCACAGCGCACAGGGAGCCAAGCCTAGGTCCTTGTGAGTCGCAGTTTTACCCCAGGGCGGCCTGGCCAGCACCCAGCTGGAGGGACTCCAGAACACCAGCAGCTGTGGTGATTCCAGAATTATCAGCACAGACATGCCTAGGACAAAGTGAGAGGTGAGTGCCCTATACTTTGGGACTAGTATTTGGGGAACGCGTCGGCTTCCTCCCCTGGGAGCTAGAAGCCACTGAGGAGACACGGCACACTTGCCATTTTGCAGCTTCAGCTCCTGGCCTGCAAACTGTAGGGAGATCCAGCGATCAGTCTTGGGGAGTAATCACTCTTGCTTTAACCTCCCTGGATCTGGATTGTGGTCTGTGGTGGAGGTCTGGGGTGGGTATCCAACTTGCCAGAGCATGTGGAGGCTTTACAGAGGCCACCCAACCAATACCTCTGGAAGTTATGAAGACCCCATATGGTCATTCAGTGGAAGAGAGGACTTTTAAGCATTCTTGAGGAAAAAACCAGAGCTGAATAGAAAATTTGACATCAAGACACAAGAAGCAAGAGATGCTTGAGAAGGTAATCAGGGAAAAGAAATCAAAAGGAACTTATCAAAGCTGAACTATTTACATTCCTACATGGAAAAACAATAACTGTGACTGATGAAACCTTTCTCAGTATGAAAATAATTGAAGAAGGGTATATGCGCATATGAACACATATGTGAATGTGTGTACATATGTTTACAGTTATACATGGATAGAGGGCACAGGTTGAATTTGTTGGGAAGGGATGATACTTAAGGGGTGAAGTTATAAGGTGAGAGAGGAAAGTGGCAAGAGGAGATGGGGAGAGACAGGGTAGGGCAAACTATCTCATGTAGAAGAAGCAAGGGGAAGTGGTTGCAGGGGAGGGGAAGAACAGGAAGGCAAAAAGGCAAAACCATGTTCTCATTGAATTTGGCTCAGGGAGAGAATGACATACATACTAAATTGGATATCTCACCCTGCTGGAGAGTAGGGGAAAGGGGGGTGAGAGGGGGGATGATGGAGGGGAGGGCATTCTAGGGGGAAGGGATGTTGGAAGTACCCACTATAGAAGAGGGACAGGATCAAAGTAGGGAATGGACCAGGTGGGGGGTGAGATGGGTGGGAGGGAAATATAAGCAGCCTTTTACAATATATCTACTATGGTAATGTTTTGCATAGCTATACATGTACAACACATACTGAATTGCTTATCTTCCCAGAGGGAATGGGTGACAAGGGAGGAAGGGAATGGATCTGAAATTCGAAGTTTAAAAATTAAATGTTTCAAATATATATAAATACTATTATTAATACTATTTTGCATGTAATTGGGAGGTAAGATGTGCAGGCATTGTGGCACAGAGATTCACCTTGCGCTAATGGTAAAGTCGAAGGGGTATGGGAGAAGATATGGGAGAGAGCAAATTGGATAAGGGGATATCTTATGGGACTGCTATTCTGGGGTGGTGGGTAGGGGAAAAATGGGGAAAAAATTGTAACTCAAAATCTGGTAGAAATGAATGATGTAAACCAGAAGTTAATAAAGCATCTGTTAAAAAAAGAAAAAGAAAAAGAATGGGAGTAAAGAACATCATCAAGGAATTTTATAAAAGGGAGAGAAGATGGGCTGGTCATAGGACAAGACTGAGGGGTGACAGTGGAATGCCAGAGTGATCCAGTGGTACCTCTGCAATCTTAGGAAAAAGTAAGGAAGACCTCCAACACCTTGGGTGAGCCCTGTGACATGAACTTTTGGGAAGCCATGAACAAAAGTTACATAGGATGGGCAGGTGTAGATTTAAATCTGAATAACTGAAGGAAATTTCTGAATTGCTAAGATTACAGATTCATTTGAATATTTTTTGGTATTCTCTATGACCAGAACCTCACAATTTTCTTTTTGAAGAATATGTTACTATAATCCAGGCATCATGTCTCTATGTAGCCCATGAGCCCCTTGTCTTCATTTCTCGGTCTAGAGCCATATTTTTATTTTCTATCACATTTTTCTCTCTGTCCCCTATGCCCACCTTTGTACTGAATTCTCCAAGTGTACATTAGTATGTCAAGGATTATTGGTGTCATCAGCATAGGAATTCCACTGATACAGAACACCACCCTTCTATAACTTAGAAGTTGAGTCTTAGAGAGTTGACTAATGATGACACAGAAGTTAATTGGCTTGCTCTTGGATGCCTAGTTTGTGAGTGAAAAAAATAAGATTTGAACCCACTTGATTCCAAATGCGACACTCTCCACTATGTCACACTGCTAGCTATCTGTCTGCTCCAGAATCAAAATGTATGTTACTTTCATTTGAAGTATCTTCACAAAATCTTTCTACACTCTTGTCTTCAGCACGAGGTGCTGCCAACAGGTGCATGAGCTATATTTTTTTAAACCATGGTCCTCAGGAATATGGGAAGGCAAGATGATCGAGTGTTCCATGGGATTGCTGTTTCTTGTTGCCTTTGGATGCTCAGACCAGCTCAGCCAATTCATTTACCTCCTCTCCAAGGAGAATATGTGAGTTGGCCAGTCATTTGGCTTCAATTTATATCTTCAGGTTTCATTTACAGTTGAAAATGACGCCAGGGGCTAGACCTAGTTCCCCCAGTAATAATAAAAATTCACGCTTATGAAGGTTTATAAAGCACTTTCCTCACAATAATCCTAAAAACTAGACATTGTGAGTACTGTTATCTTCATTTTACAAATGAAGAAACTGAGTCATCAGCAATCAAGTCATTTTCCCAGGGGCATAACACCTGAATCTGAGGCAGTATTCAAACCCAAGTTTCCTGACTCCAGTCCAGCATATTTTTTTGGTCACTATTTCATATTGCTATCAAGTAATACGCTAATTTATTGTTCACTGGAATAATATCCTTATTCCTTTTTTTTTAAATATTATATTACCATATTGCCATAGGTACAAAGTATTTAGATATTCTAAAATATATATTGATTAAACTTTTAAACATTAGGGAGGTTGTAGACTCCTGACACTTTCAAGTCACCTATTTGCCTTTGAATTATTAAGATTAAAGTTTCTGGGAAGGTGGAGCCAAGATGGCGGAGTAGAAACAGTTCATCCAAGCCACTCTGCCCCCAGATTCCCCCCAAACTATGTAAAAGGGGACTCTGAACAACTTCTGGAGCCCCAGCACCCACAGAACAGCACAGAGAAGCTAACCTCCCACTGAGGACAGCCCAGCAGCCCTGCAGGAAGGACCAGCGCAGTGGTCTGGGATCCAGCAGCGCGCAGCATGCAGAGCGTGGGAGCCGAGCTGATCAGAGCCCCGGTCCGCGTGAGCCAAGGTTTTAGCCCCAGGGAGGCAGGGCCAGCAGCCGGCTGGAGAGACCCCAGAACACCAGCAGCTGTGGCAACTCCAGAATTATCAACATAGACATGCCTAGGACAAAGTAAGAGGTTAGTGTCCTATGGACTTTGGGACCTGTATTTGGGGAATGCGTCAGCTCCCTCCCCTGGGGGCTAGAAGCTGCTGAGGACAAACGCCATTTTGTAGTTTTCAGAGGCAGCTCCAGCTCCCGGCCTGCAAATTGTAGGGAGATCCAGCGATCAGTCTTGGGGGGTAATCGCTCTTGCTTTAACCTCCCTGGATCTGGATTGTGATCTAGGGTGGAAGTCGTGGGTGGGTTTACAGCTTGCCAGAAACGGAAGTTGCCCCCCACACGTTCGGGACGAAAATTCCTCTATCTGGCCTTAAAGCCATAGTGTGGCAACAAGCCCAAAAGTCAAGTAATTAAGTGGCAACATGCCAAGGCAAAGGAAATAGAAAAATGCAACCCTAGACTCCTATTTTGGGGGCATAGAGCGGGAAAAGGACTGTGAGGTCAGAAGTCCTGCTCCAAAAGCCCCAGGGGAAAACATGAGCAGGTTGCAGGCCATAGAGGACCTTAAGAAGGACTTTAAAAATCAAATAAGAGAAGTGGAGGAAAAATTGGAAAGAGAAATGAGAAGGATGCAGGAAAAGTATGAAATGAGGGTCAACAGCCTGACTGAGGAAAACAACACCTTAAAAAATAGACTAACTCAAATGGCAAAGGAGGCCCAAAAGGGCAATGAGGAGAAGAATGCCTTAAAAAGTCAAATTTTCCAGATGGAAAAAGAATCTCAAAAGCTCACTGAGGAGATTCATTCCTTCAGAGTTAGACTGGAGCAAATGGAAGCTAATGACTTTATGAGAAATCAAGATGCTGTTAAGCAGATACAAACAAATGAAAGATTAGAAGGCAATGTGAAATATCTCATGGGAAAAACCACTGACCTGGAAAATAGATCCAGGAGAGACAATTTAAAAATTATTGGACTACCTGAAAGCCATGATCAAAGAAAGAACCTAGAAATCACCCTTCAAGAAATTCTCAAGGAAAATTGCCCTGATGTTTTAGATCCAGAGGGCAAAATAGAGGTTGAAAGAATCCACCGATCACCTCCTGAAAAAGATCCCAAAAAGAAAACTCCCAGGAATATTATAGCCAGGTTCCAGAATCCCCAGATCAAGGAGAAAATACTACAAGCAGCCAGGAAGAAACAATTTCAATATTGTGGAAACACAATCAGAATAGCCCAGGACCTGGCAGCTTCTACACTGAGGGATTGTAGGGCATGGAATATGATATTCCAGAGGGCAAAAGAACTGGGAATGAACCCAAGGGTCACCTACCCAGCAAAACTGAGTATTTTGTTTCAGGGGAAAATATGGTCATTCAGTGGAATAGAGGACTTTCAAGCATTCTTGAGGAAAAAACCAGAGTTGGATAGAAAATTTGACATCAAGACACAAGAAGCAAGAGATGCTTGAGAAGGTAATCAGGGAAAAGAAATCAAAAGGAACTTATCAAAGCTGAACTATTTACATTCCTACATGTAAAAACAATAACTGTGACTGATGATATCTTTCTCACTATGAAAATAATGGAAGAAGGGAGTGTGGTCATATGAATACATATGTGAATGTGGGTGTAGATGGTTACAGTTATATATGGATAGAGGGCATAGGTTGAATTTGTTGGGAAGGGAGAATACTCAAGGGATGAAGTTATGAGGTGAGAGAGGAAAGTGGCAAGAGGAGATGGGGAGAGACAGGGTAGGGTAAACTTTCTTATGTAGAAGAAGCAAGGGGAAGTGGTTGCAACGGAGGGGGAGAATAGGAAGGCAAAAAAGGCAAAACCACTATAGAAGAGGGACAGGATCATGTAGGGAATGGACCAGGTGGGGGGGTGGGATGAGTGGGAGGGAATTATAAGCAGCCTTGTACAATATATCTACTATGATAATGTTTTTCATAGCTAGACATGTACAACACATACTGAATGACTTATCTCCCCAGAGGGAATGGGTGACAAGGGAGGAAGGAAATGTATCTGAAAGTCAAGGTCTTAACATTAAATGTTTCAAATATATATAAATACTATTATTAATACTCTTTTGCTCATAATTGGGAGATAAGATGTGCAGGCATTGGGACACAAAGACCTACCTTCCTCTAATGGAAAAGTCGAAGGGAGTATGGGAGAAGGTATAGGAGAGAGCAGATTGGAGGAAGCGATATCTTGTGGGACTGCTATTCTGGGAGGTTGGGTAGGGGAATAACGGGGGGAAAATGATTGTAACTCAAAATCTGGTGGAAATGAATGATGTAAAACAGAAGTTAATAAAGCATTTGTTTAATAAAAAAAACTACCTAAAAAAATATTAAAGTTTCTGAATGAGATAGATTCCCATCCTAATACTTTTTACTTTTTTTTGAGGACTTAAGTCTAAGTGCATTTGCAGGTGTGCACACACACACACACACACACACACACACACACACTCAAAGGCGCCTGTTTTTCCATCATTTTTTTACATCCAACTCTTTGTGACCCCATTGGGGTTTTCTTGGCAAAGATACTGGAGTGGTTTGCCATTTCCTTCTCCAGCTCATTTTACAGATGAGGAAACTGAGACAGAGTTAAGTGACTGTCAGATTTGCAATCAAGATAATGAGTTTTCCTGATTCCAGACCTGGTACTCTCTTCACTATGCCACCTAGCTACCCCAAAACGTCCTACCATAGCCCCTTTTCACTGATCTCTAGGGTCATAGGATTGAAAGACTGAAAAAATCTTAAAGATCATTTATTCCAAACTCTTCATTTTTACAAATAAGTAAACTGAAACCCAAAGGAGATAAGGGTCTTCATTCATTCAACGTGCACTTATTAAGCAACTGTCTACCAAGCCCTGTTCTAAGCCCTGGTAGTACAGCTATTTTGACAATGATTTTGACAAAATTTTGACAATTGCACTTCATCTAATTGGGCAAGTAGGTGGTTGTAGCACCAATGCAATATTTATAGCACCCATGATCACGATAGAGACTGTAACTATAACTATCGCATGATATTTAATTGCAAAATGTGCCAGACTCTCCAAATAAAGGATAAAGCAGAAGGATTTATTTAGACACCAGAAAACCGAATCCCAAAACCAGTAAGCCGAAGTACCAAAGATATTCAGAGGCCATAATAATGCTGGGAGCCACAACATCCTTTAGCCCTCCCACAAACTAATACAAGATCAATATTTATTCACAAAACCCTCTGTCTCTCAAATGAGCTCCTCTGTCCCCATCTGTCTGCAACTGTCAGACTCCAACTGTCAGACTCACTCTCTACCAGCTTCTCTGTGGGTCTGCTTCTCCTCAACAAACTCCTCCCATCTCAGGCTCCATATGACTACATTCAGCATATCAGGGGGCAAATATTATCTTCACAACAGGAGAGGTCTTCAAACTCCCCCCTAGGTCTATAAAGGGGCAAGGAAGATCTTCAAATTCCCATTCCCATTACAGTGGTGTAATGAATAGTGCCAGGTCTAGAGGCAGAAAGACTCATCTTCCTGAGTTTAAATCCAACTTCAGACATATACTAAGGGCAAGTCACTTAACCCCCTTTGCCTTGGTTTCCTCATCTGTAAAATGAACTGGAGAAGGAAATGGAAAACCACTCCAGTATCTCTGCCAAGAAAACCCCAAATGGGGTCACAGAGTTAGAAATGATTGAGCAACAACTGAAACTACAAGGACAAAAACAAACAGGTCATGGAGGTATTAAGTAGGAGAAGCAGGATTTGAATCAGGCTCCCTGACTTCAAATCTAGAGTCCTTCTTCTGCACCCGCTGAGGATTCCTTTCATTTCCATTTTCATTACCTTTCTTGTTCCTCCTCTACCCTCTCCCTTATTCCTTTTTCCTCCTCAGAAAGATAATAATAATAAACACATCAAGTACTTGAAAATGAACATTTCAACCCTCCCAAAACATACATACTGTTTCAGACATGCAGATCATCAAGACATACCAAGACCATTGCCAAGGCCCGGCAGGGTCATCAGCACAGTCAGGAAAAACCACAAGCATTCCAAACTTTTTCTTTTAATCCTAGGCATGAGGAAAGACAGAGACAGACACACAGAGAGAAAGAATCTAGATATATCATGGAATTTTAAGGAATTGGGGAATATTTTTTAGTATCCATGAAATTTTTCTAATAAGTACTGAAATTCTTTAAGAAAAGTATGCTATGTTCTTTGTAAGTCTGCCTTAAATATTAAATTGTTTGAAATGACATTGTCAAGTAACTCAAAGTCATATACAAATATATGTATGTATGTATATATGTATAAAACTATATATACATGCATGCACACAGTATCCATATGAACTTATTGTAATGTGCAGAGGAAATGTTTGCCTTTCATTTCAACCTATTTGAAGTGTATGTATTTCATCTGAAACAGAAAAAAAGAAGAAATAATTCAGAGTATTGACAATATCCACATAAAATGTTGGACAGGTTATTGTCAAAATTAGCTGGCAGATGCCACTAGGAACCAGGACATGGCGACTATTAGAAAACAGCTCACTTAAAGTCTTCTGGTCTCAATTTCCATGTTTGTAAAATGAGGGAGTTGACCTAAAGGACCCTCATCTTCTTTCCAACTCTGAAAATCTATGAATTTCTATGAACCTATTTCTAACAAAGAATGGACGAAGCTGGCAGTGGGTAAGAAGGAATATATTGCCATGGTCAGGAAAGGGTGTAGGAATTGCATGAATAGGGAAGGAAGAGCTCTACTCAATAAATGTAAGCCTATGCATTCAAAAGAATGTCATCTTCCAGAAAACAGACTACCCCACTACTGAACACATAGACTCATCAATTTAGTGCCAGAAGAGACCTGACAAGTCTTCTTGTCTACTGAAAACAGCTAACACACTGGAGGTCCTAAAAGTCTTGGTGCAGTTTTAAGCTTAACAGGTCAAACTTACACTAAGACTTGTGGGACACACTGTGTAGTGCCTTAAGACTTACAAAGCACTTTACAGAAGTTCACTCATTTAATCCTCACAACAGCTCTGTGAAGTAGGTGCTATCATTATCCCCATTTTACAGAATGAAGAAACTGAGGCTGAGAGAGAGAGAGCTTAAGGAACTCGTCCAGGGTCCCAGAGCTAGCAAGTGTTGGAAGCAGGATCTGAATCTGTTTTCCTGACTTCAAGTTCTATCCCCTGTACTAACTAGCTGCCTCCACACACCCATTTTATAAGTGAAATAACAGAGGTGCAAAGGGGAACAAACATTGCTTGGGGTCACACAGGTGATACATGATTGAGCAGCAATGACACAAAATTCAGGGCTCTGTCTACTCCACCTCGCTATCATGTTGGATATCATACATTATCCCCTCAGTTCAGGCAATAAAAATCTACCCTACATTAGAGAAGCTTTTATATTTTCTCCAGGTCCTTTGGAGGAAATTTAATTTACTGGAAGCAAATCGCTTGAATTAAATCGAATCCAAACAGCTCCCAAACAGTTTGGTGACTCCACTCTACTTCTCCCATTGTCTACCCCACCTCCCCCACATGCCCTCGGACTACCACCACCACTACCACGCCCCCCCCTACACACACAAGAAATAAGCCTGTCTCAGAAAGTTGGACATGAGAATAAGATGCCTAAAACAGTTTGAGCCCAGGCTGAGTCTCAGAGACACAGACACAAATCTTCACACAGAGTTTCTCTACTCACAAAATAACTACCAAGAAGGTTTGCATAATTTGACAACTTATTGCTTCCTGTGCGGCCACATGAAAAACAGCTGCATTGAGACTGTGGTGCTGGGGCTGTGGTCTGAGGAAAGTGAGGACCCACTTCTGAGACTAGCTCAAAAAAACTTAGTTTTTGTACTTTGCATTATGAAAGGAAATCCTCATTTGGGCTCTTAACTTGGCATCTCCAAACTTAAAAAAAATTATAACCATTTTAATATAATTGGTTACCTTCTTAATCCTATGTATTTTATTTTATTCATTGAAAAACATGCTTCTGAGAAGGGGCCCATAGCCTTCACCAGACTGCCAAAGGGCCCATAGCATAAAAAAAGTTTAAGAGCTGTTTTTGAAGTATTTTATTTTATTTATTTCAAAGAGGTATTTTACGGAATTTTTTTGTAAAGCCACATTTATTAGGCCAACTTCAGCCTCCATTGTTTCAAAGAAGCTGATGGAGAGCTCAATTTATTACAGCTCAACTACTGAGAAAAACAACCCCCAATATAGTCAGATCTTATTAACCCCTTCCCTCTAAATTTGTCAAGTCAAATAAGCATTTAATAAGTGCCCATTCTATGCCAACCACCTTGCTAAGCAATGGGGATATAATGTAAGGCCAAAAACCTTACCCTCAAGGGGCTCACAGTCTCACGGGGAGACAACATGCAAACAACTATGCAAAAACAAGGTACAAATTGTAGATAATTTTGGAAGGAAGACACTAAGATTAAGGCCATCAGGGAAGGTTTCTTGCAGAAGACAAGATTTTAGCCAAGACTTGGAAAGTAGGGAAGCCAGAAGGCAGAGGTGAGGAGGGAGCCAGTTCCAAGCATGGTGGACCACCAATGAAAATGCCCAGGGTCAGGAGATGGAGTGTCTTGTGAAAACATTTGACAGGAGCTGGGATAAGGTTTTGGAAAATGATTTGCTAATCAAAATACCATAAACAAGATTTCAGTAGTCCTGTTTAACTACTTGTAGGACTATTTTCAGTTCTGTGAGAAAGTAATTCCAGATATTGTCATGGATCCTCCCCTGGCTCCAAGACCTCTCTATAGGCCAAACTCTGCAGTCCTTCAATCAGTCCTTCATCCTATTCTTTAAAGGAGTGTGAGTGTGTGTGTGTGTGTGTGTGTGTGTGTCTGTGTGTGTGTGTCTGTGTGTGTGTATTTATTTTAGAGTGCCATTTCCAAATTCAAACTTTTCACTAACTTGTTGAATTCAGGCTTCTCTCTCATCAACTGACATCAGAGATGATTTATTTTGTACTTTTCACACCATATATCTCTTATGTAGTATCACAGTATTAAAGATTTAGAGCTGGAAGGAGGCTTAAAGAGCCTCTTTCATTTTTCACATCAGGAAACTGTGACCCAGATATTGGGTGACTTGCCCAAGGGTCCAAAAGTTATAAGTAGAAGAGTCAGGAACTGAATCCAGGTTCAACCCTCCAATTCCAAACCCAACCCTCTTTGCCCCACACCACATTTCCATTTGACACAAAGGTTTGTTTTCCTCATTACAAGGTCACAGTCCTGCCAAAGGCTTTTCTGAGTCCTAATTGTGCCAAATCTTCACAGGCTGGCTCCCAGACAATGTGACTTTGTGCCACTGTGATGTCTTGATAAGAAGACAAGTATTTTTCTTTTGGGTGATAGAGATAAAGCAAAGCACTTACTTGGCAAACTGCTGGTGTTCATTGGCCATCCTCCTCAAAGGATTCAAGGAATGATTTTATTTTCCAAGTAGAACTCTAAGCCCTATATTCCACTTAAAGAAAGGATTCACTAAACCAGGCTGCTGACTTCAATAGAGGGCAGCTTTTCATCAACCAAGTCTGTAAAATTCATTCCATTTTATAAATTGAACAGTCGACTCTTTGGGCTTTCAATCAACCATAAGAAAATGGCATTCTTTTGATCAGTGGTACTGTTGTTTTAATTGGGGATGTTCTGTCTTTTTATAAAGGGTTAGGAAAAATAACTGGATAGCATGTTGTTTTTTAAGATGTATGATATCTACAAAGTATTGGAGCCAGGAAAAAATCTAGTGTTTTGTAGGCATGATTATATGAGCTTTTTTTCCACCTTTGAGAAAAGGATAAGATTTTTTAAAGGTATGAAAACAAAGGTAGAATGTACACTTGAGCACCTTAGTTAGCAAAAGAGAGAGGAACCATTCAGGCTTGTCCACTAACCAGCATTTGTATTCAGTATTTTTTTTTCTTTTCTCCAGCTTTTTCACCTCATGATAGTCCTATGGAAAGTAGTGTGTCAAAGTGGGAAAAGAATGGGCTTGAAATCAAAACAGTTGGATTCAGGGAGCGGCTAGGTGGCACAGTGAATAGAGCGCCGGCCCTGGAATCAGAAGGACCTGAGTTCGGAGCCGGCCTCCGACACTTAATCCACACAAACAAAAACCTAGCCGTGTAACCTTGGGCAAGTTACTTAACCCCAATTGCTTTAAAAAAATAAAAAATAAAAAAAAAAACAGTTGGATTCAAATCCAGCTCCACCATAAGACAACAGGCTACAACCCCACTGGCCTTCAGTTTCCTCCTCTGTAAAGTTATGACATTAATAATTGCACTGACTTATTTTGAAAGATAAGGAGAAAAAGGGTTTTTTTTGTTGTTTTTCTTAGTTTGGTTTTTTTGTTTGTTTGTTTTGCTTTTTGGAGGGGGGAGGGTAGGGCAGTTGGGGTTAAATGACTTGCCCAAGGGCACACGGCTAGTAAGTGTTAAGTGTCTGAGGCCACATTGGAACTCAGGTCCTGACTCCAGAGCTAGTGCTCTATTCACTGCACCACCTAGCCACCCCAAAAAGTATTTTTAAAGCTTGAAATGCTACACAGATTTGAGTTACCTAAAGAGTTGTCTACCTGCCAGAGAGGGATCCATTTCCTAATAAAAATTGGCAGGAAGAAACAGCATGGGATATAGGGTAAAGAAGTAGCCTTAGAATTGAGAGGAATTCAGTTTCTGACGCTGACATATTTATATTAGCTATGTGACCCTGCTCAAGGCATCAAATTTCAGAGATAATTCCCTACCATGGGTGAGAAACCTGTGACCTTGAGGCTACATATAGTCCTCTGGGTCTCAAGTATGACCTTTTGACTGAATCCAAACTTCACAGAACAAATTCCCATAAAAAAGGATTTGTTGGGGGAGGAGCCAAGATGGCAGAGTAGAAACAGCACTTCCAAGGTGCTCCTCCCCACACCACTTCCAAACAATGTAAAAGATGGACTCTGAACAACTTCTGGAGCTCCAGCACCCACAGAACGACATAGAGAAGCTAACCTCCCGCTGAGGACAGCCCAGGAGCCCTGCAGAGAGTGGCCAGTGTAGCACAGCACAATGTTCTAGGAGCCAAGCCCAGGCCCTTGTGTGCCTCGGTTTTAGCCCCAGGGCGGCTGGGCCAGCAGCAGGCTGGAGGGACCCCAGAACACCAGCAGCTGTGGCGATTCCAGAATTATCAGCATATAGATGCCTAGGACAAAGTGAGAGGTTAGTGCCCTATGGATTTTGGGACTAGTATTTGGGGAAGGTGTCAGCTTCCTCCCCTGGGGGCTAGAAGCCACTGAGGAGACACGGCACACTCGCCATTTTGCAGCTTCAGCTCCTGGCCTGCAAACTGTAGGGAGATCCAGCGATCAGTCTTGGGGAGTAATGGATTGTGGTCTGTGGTGGAGGTCTGGGGTGGGCATCCAGCTTGCCAGAGCGTGTGGAGGCTTTACAGAAGCCACCCAACCAATACCTCCGGAAGTTGTGAAGACCCCAACGTTTGGGATGGAAGCTCCCCTGTCTGGTGGCAGAGTTCTACTGTGGCAACAAGCCCAAAAAAGGATTTGTTCTGTAAAACTTCAACTCAGCCAAAAAGGCCACACCCAAGGACCTAGAATGCCACCTGTGGCCTTGAGGCCACAGGTTCCCTATCCCTGCTAAGACTAAGTTGTAGAACTGATGATAAGTCTTATTGTCAAGAAGTTCCTTCAGAGGGAATTTCCTCTAATAATGACATCATAGGACCAATTAAAAAAAAACAAACAAACTGGTAGGCAATGAAGCAGTGATAGGTGCCTGACTACAGTCAAGACCTGAGTTCAAATCTGACCTTAAACACTTCCCAACTGTGTGACCCTGGGCAAGTCACTTAACCCTGTTTGCCTCAGTGCCCTCATCTATAAAATGAGCTGGAGAAGGAAATGGAAAACCATACCAGTATCTTTGCCAAGAAAACCCCAAATGGGGTCATGAAGAGTTGGACACAACTAATCCACTAACCAACAATTACAATAGGCATCAAAGAGAAGAGAAAAAGGGAGAGACAGAAGGGACCAAAGGCATGATCTGAACACACACAGAAAATCAGATAGATTTGTCACTAGTAGGGGGCACGAACATCACATGCACAGTATTGATAGGAGAACTATGAGCCCCCACATGGACCTAGCCCACTTCTACCTTCCATGGCTGCAAGAAAGCCAGGACACACCAGGGTGCCCTGTCCTACTTTCATGTCCCTGTACCAAGTAATTTGAGTTCATCATCATCATTCTTGGCTCCTTCAAACAAATAGCTGTCCTGTGAATAGCCTGCCTGATTTTGAGAAAACTGCATCAAATGGGAAAGATTTTTATTCTTTATTAAAATTTTTCTTTCCCTTCTTCATACCTGAAGAAATGAACCTGAGATATGTGAACATTAATTATTAACCAAATCTCTCTCAGCAGGCCAGACTGTTGGACTTAGAATAAAGAAAAATTGGGTTCACCTGCCACACAGCAGCTGTGTGACCATGAATAAGTCACTTAATTTTCACTATGGCTCAGTTTCCTCATCCATAAAATGAAGATAATGGCAGCACAGAGATGTTGTACAAATCAAATACTATGTAAAGTGATTTGCCAACCTTAAAACACTTTGTAAAAGTCTATTCTCCCAGTTCATATGCTTTGTGTGATAACTAATCAATTATACCAAATGTACATGTCAGCTAATATTTACTTTAACTATTTAGGGTAAATGATATTTAGCTTGACAGGATGCATGACAGAGTGGATAGAGATCAGGCCTCAGACTCAGTAAGACCAAGGTTCATGTCCTGCTTCTGATTCACATTATCTATTTGACAATAAGTCACTTACCTTCTCAATGGCCTAGGCAACTCTTTAAGAATGTAAGTTATAAATTACTGATCATGAATGATTTGGTCTGGACAAAAATATAATAAATATCAGTATTGTTAGCTTGTTCTTCATTGGTTTATAAAGACCTGGACATCTAAGAGATATATGAACAAATTGTGGTATATGAATATAACGGAATATTATTGAACCATTGACATTAGAACCTAGATATGTCATTTCATTGGTACAGGGAACTTCTGGGTGAAGGAGCTTCTACAATGCAGGTTGGTAGCTTCTTTGGGATCCATTTTCTTAAAGAGATGCCAAGACAGCAAAGAGGTTAAGTGACTTACCTGGGGTCATACCATTAGTATGTAATCAAAGGCAAAGTCTGAAAAAAGATCTTCCTGGTTCTGAAACCAGGTCTCTATTCATTTCACAGGTCAAGCCAAGGGGGAAAAAAGGTAAATATAAGCAATTCAGAGAAACACAAGAATTGAATTAACTGATGCAGAGCAAAGAAAGAAGAACCAAAAGAACAAAATATGCAACTATAGTAATGTGAACAAAAATATCACCAAAAGGCAGGTGAAATATGATGAAATGCAATGACCAATTAAGACTCCAGAAGACAGATGAAGAAAGATGTACTTCCTTCCTCTGGTAGAGAGGTGAGGGACCATAAGTGCAGCATTGTGCCTGGGCACAACTCAACTCAGGCCTTCAGACAGTTCATTTTGCTTACCTAGTTTTATTTCAAAGGAAGATTCTATGGAAGTCAAGGAGTGCAGGGGTAGAAGGAAAGAGAAAACAGAGCTAATATTGGGGAAAATTTGCAATATAAAAAAAAAAGAAACCAGAACACTAAATACCACTTTAAAAAATAAAGATATATGGGGTATAGAAATCTATCTTGTCCTACTAGAAAGTTGGGGGGGTATAAGGAGAATATAAGAGAGAATATATTGAGGGAAGGGGTGTTCAGTTGGCTCACAATCTTGGGGAAAGATGGGGAGAAAATTTGTAACTCAAAATCTTATGGAAATGAATGTTGAAAAATAAAAATTAATTAATTAATTAATTTTTTAAAAGAAAGAAAGATATAAAAAAAGAAGAATGGAAAACAGCCTGGTATATTAACCAGAGATTAGGCCTTAGAGTCAGGCTCAAATCTCACATTTGACACAAACTAGTTTTGTGGCTGTGGGCAAGGCACTTAACTTTCAGTCAGTGCCCCCAAGTAATAGACTATAAATTTGAGAGAAGCTGCTGATCTGCATTGGTAAAAGGAATTTTCTCACTGTGAAATCCCTAGACCAATGGAATCACAGATCTAATAAAATAAAAATAAAAGAGCGATGCCATTTGGATGAGCACTTGTTAAGAAAACTGGCTAGTTGTGTTACCCTGGGCAAATCATTAACTCTAACTGCCTTGCCAAAAAACCAACAATAATTAAATAATTATTTTTTTAAATGGCAACACAAGCTTCCCATTATGCCAGAAAAGTCTTAAGGAGTGGCAGTGATCTCCATTTTATAGTGAGGTCATAAAGCCATGTTTCTTCTATTTTCCATTCCCATACAAGCAACACATTTATAATAGACTTCTATTTTGAAGCGTTTGAAGGATGGTACTCACTTCTAAATGACAAAATCTCAATCCGGTAAATGCCTACTATGTGCAAGGCACTGGAATTACCAAAATTAAATAAATAAATAAATAAATAAATGAAAATTCCTGCCCCCAACAGACTTCAATTCTATTGGGTAGAATCTTAAAAAGTCCTTTAATGTTTTCTTTTTTCTCCTTTTAATGTTTTCTAATCCCCATACTTAAAGATAGAGATCACTTACAATCTCATTCAATTTTTTTATCATCAAGCACTTACTACGTGCTAGTCACTAAAGGAAATAAAAAGATAAATAAGATGGGGGGGTGGTATATAATAACTATACATAAGCTCCTGGTCCCTGCTTTCCAGGAGCTTATAATATATTTTATATTTATATATATATTATATAATTTATATTTATATAATTTATATATATATAAATTATAATTAGTTTTAAAATATCGCCAGAGAGTATATAGAAGCCATATGGACTTCCCCCCACCCTTCTTTAGTATTTTTTTAAAGGGGGAGGAAAGCAAAGGGAGGAGAAAACAGAAGACTAAATTCGAACTAAAATCTTATACAGGGAGGAATTATTGGTAAATCTGTTGCTCTGATATTGGTAGCTCATCTTTGTAGGTTAATCATTTATGATTTCAAACCAGACTTCATGCCTGGTTAAGAACTGTCCTTCTGACCTAGCCTATTATTAACTGAGGTTCAACTCCAAAAAGAAAAGTAGGGCTGTGATTTCCTTGTACTTCTGAAATGTGTGCCTGCTCTCCAGAAAACAATAGATATGTAAACATGACTCTCATTAACTAATTTTCTAATACTTGTTCCTTTCCAGACATTAACATATTCAGTCTTTATCCTTGAAAGACAGAGAGACATGAGACTAAGGCTTCATAACACCTTCAATACCCATTGTGGGTGTGGCAGATTCAGTTTTATGACCTGACTCATTGTCTGAGGAAAAAAAGTTAAAAAAAAAAAAAAAACCTTACTATTTTTGCATTCTAAGAATAATTAGCTTTCCATGTCTGAAAAACTTCCTGCTTTCTTGAAAGGAGAATAGGGTTTTATATCAGAGTGCTCATTCCCAAAGGAAGCTCCCTGTTAATGAAGGATTTCTACCACACATCTTTCCACACTTGGATGTCATCGATATTCCATCCCTTTCTCTCTTTCTCTTCCCTCCTACCATATTTGTGTAAGTATAGGTATAGATATAGAAAGGCATCTCAGCCTAAAACACCCATAACATAAAAATGGAGTTTATATAATTTATATAATATAGATAAGAATGTGGGCCAGAAAGGCACAAGGCGATTATGAAACCACTTTGCCTTCTTTTGTCTTTTGTTCTGATTAAACTTCACTAATCCATAGCTAGATGGAAAGTAGGCTTGGAGTCATGAAGACATGAGTTCAGATCCTGCCTCAGACATTCATTAGCCTTAGAGTAAGAGCTCCTCCCTTAGATTGTGAGCTTCTTGAGATCAGGGACTGCCTTTTGCTTTCCATTATATCCCCCAATTCTTAAAACAGTACCTGGCACATAGTAGGTGCTTAATAAATTCTAGGAGACTAGCTGACTAATTGCATGATTGTCAACCATTTTCAGCCTACTTTCCTCACCTGTTAAAATGAGAGGAGTTGGACTCCGTGGTTTCTAAGATTCTTTCCAGCCCTAAATTGATGAACCTGTGATTATTTGCATGAAAAAGAGGTTCTTCTAGGCTGGTCTTTATAATCCTAGCCTCCCCATAATTCCTCTGGGGCTTTTTTTTTTTGGCAGTCCAAAAAAGTTCTTCAAGATCACCACAAAGAGATAACTAGAAGTTACAAACATCTTCTAATTTTCAATCACACAGGACCATGGACCTTAAACCAGCACCAGATACCAGCACCAGGCAGTCAAAAAATAGACTCAGTCATGGCCTGACTAAGGTGTTCTGACATGCTTTTGTAAGCTGCCTTGCTAAAGGTGGTGGTTCACTGCACTAAAGAGTTCAATCTACCCTTGTCAGGGAGAGGCTTTCTAGTTACCACTCCTTGTAGATGGTAGCAGAGTTGGAGAGCTCAGTGACCAAAGATAGCCAGCAGAGACAACATGATGCCTAGAGGAGATACAACATCTAATCAGAAACAATGCAGTCAATGGAGAACAGAGACATGATGCTCATCAGAGAGCAACAGTCAATGAAGATATCCCCAAAGGACAATGGCAGTCCTGTAGTAGCTGCCCCAGCATATATCACAGAGTGTGTGTGTGTGTGTATGTTTGTGTGGTTGTGTGTGTGTGTGTGTTCCTCATTTATGTCCCAACCATATGGGTTCCTGGCGTGTGCCTCTCCTAACATGCTCCATGGTTACACATGTTCCTTACAGATGTACCCTAACTATGTATTTCCTATCACTTCTGTGATCTTGGACAAGTCAGTTAATTGATGTCTAATGACTCTTTCTGTTCAGTTCTATGTATTCTCAATCAAATGAGATTAGCACAGTGCCTGCACATAGTAGTTGCTGTAGAAATGTTTATGCTCTTCCCTTCTATAGGTGTGCCCCCTTGCACTAGTAAAGTAGTAACCTCTGGTAATATCACTGTATTTGTATTCCATTTGATTAAATACCTTTTGCTTTGAACAAGCGAACTCTGTCAGATAAAAATAAACACACTGGTTAGAATTCAGGGAGCTATGGTTTTGAGTGGATGTCCTGACCCACAAAGTACCTGGAACTTGGAATAGCTTTTTCTGGGACCATTTGTGTGAGAAGGGGTGCCCAAGTACTACATGTATTTATATAATTATAATAAGCAGCATATGGGGGGGTGCTCCACAGGGATATCTCATAATTTAACAAGAACCATATGAACAGGCATCTTGTTTACCAACTGCCAAATGCTCACTCAGGTCATCCAGAGTGCTTAAAAACCCGATCTACAACTCCAAGAACACATAATGAGGTGTTAAGTACACTTTGCAAGCCATGAGAAACCAGAAGACAATAAGTAAGAGGCACTATTTACCCTAAAGGACATCACATATTGAGTATGAGGTAAATGCAGGATATGATGCATTATTGACTTCTCATATAGTTACAATTTCATTGTCCCAGTACTCCAGTTAAATACAAGTCACAGTTGTCAGTCACTAGTCATTAAAACTAACAAAGACTACTCATAAGATCATATACTACTATTTCACTGAGAATTAAAAAGACCTGCTAGTCTAACCTATACCTGTAAAAAAAATTATCTCTGTAACATTTCCAATTAAGCAATAGTGGGGGTTGGGGGAAAGGCACAGCAGTGAGGAGTACTGTTATCTGGAGTCAAAGGACCTCAGTTCAAATCTTGACTCCATTACTTGGACAAGTCAGCTAACTGATGTCTAATGACTTGGTTCTAAATCTGCCATACTCTTGTTTTTTATTCTCATCCAGGCTTGATCGCACTGCCACTTAGCACAGAGGCTTTGACCCACTTCATTTCTAACCTAGGTTGGTTCACCACCCCTTAGGCAACCTGGTAGCCCCTCCCTCTCAAAGAGCTCATATATTGGTGCTGAACTTAATTCAGATACCCAATTGATTGGAGACCTACTGCAGCTCAGAACTCCTCAGTTCAAGTGATCTGCCAGTTCCAGCCACCCCAACAGCAAGAATTACACAGGTGTGCCATCACACTCAACCAAAATCCACTGTCCTAAGTGATATGTTGGCCTATGTTTGAAGACCCATATACTTTTAGCTATTACATATTTTTTAAAAGGAGCATTTCAGGAAATTCATCTATTAATAAAATCAGTAACCCCAAACCAATTCCATTTAATAAATGTTTAGTAAGAGCCTATTCTTTGCTAGTCCCTCTCCTAGGACCCTGGGGGCACAAAATAATACAATCTCATAGGAAAATAAGACATATACACATGTAAGTATGCCACAAGGCAGAAGATTATATGCAAAAGAAAATGTTGTTCAGATGGTAGACAACATCAGGAAAGGTTTTATTAAAGAGGCAACATCTCAACTTGGGCTTGAAAGAAGAAAAAGATTTTAAAAAATGAAAAATATGAAGGGACTACAATTGAAGAATAAGGAAGAAAAGAGAAACTATGTTTATATGCTCAACATTCCTCCTGTAAAGCAGACTGCCAAGATCGAGGAGAAACTCACCCTTTAGTTTAAGGTCAACGTTGCGTCTCAGCCAAGGATAGATTCCATAGCTTGGCATATCTTCTGGAATTGGATTATCATTTATCCAGCCATCACAGGCAAACTGGAAAAAGTTTTCACAGGGATCCACAGATTGATTTATTTTGCTCAAGATGGCAGCCGCTGTGTTTTAAATAAACAAATAAATAAATAAGTAAATTAGAGGTTTGGCATTATTAGATGTTATGTAATATTTTTCACATAAATACATATTTTAAATCATTCAGTGTTTCTATCCTTAACTTTTACTCTCCTGGTGCAAATGAACTTAATTGTGTTTAATTACTCCATTCTGGTGTGCCTGGATACTGTAAAGACTGAGTACAAGTTTGGTGGTGATATTAATCACTGCCATCATTTTTGTTATTGTTACTAAAATTTGGGGGGTATTAGTTGGCTAAACCAGGAGTAAAATAATTAACAGCAACTGATTTTCTCCTACTAATACTAAAAATAAAGAGACCATGTAGTATCATTAAGAAGTTCTGGGTACAAGTCCTTCCTGGGACACATACTAGCTTTCTGACTATCAGTACTTCCCACAGTCTCTTAGTGACCCCAGACAACTCTTGAAGACCTTTGAAGTTGAATTGCAATTTGCCTAGAATGAGTTTCCACACTGAAAGTTCTCTATATTGAGGAAGTCACAGTTTTGTATATACATATACACATCCACAAACACCCATATGCACAAGCCTATAAGCAGGTATAGAACAGAGTCCAAATATAACCTCTTTGGATATACTGATATATGTGGCTATGGCTCCCAATGCCACTACCCACCAAAAGATTTTGTTACCTAATTCTTCATATCCTAACTTTGAATTCCCACACTATATTTTTGGTTGGTTTGTTTAACCTGGGTCTCCATTGGCAGCTGGCTAGGTGGAACAGTAGATACAGCCCTGGACTTGGAATCAGGAAGAGCAGTTCAAATCTGATCTCAGACACTTACTATTTGTGTGACTCTGGACAAATCACTTAACCTTTTTCTGCCTCAATTTCCTCAACTGTAAAATAAGTTTGAGGTGTTGGCAGGACACGTATGTATTCACACTTACATATACATACATACATTTGGAAATCACCTGCACAGAAGTGATAACTGGACTCTTAGTAGTAGATGAAACGATTAAGAACTCAAGAATGAAGAAGAGAGAATTGAAGACTGAAACAAAAGAAGTCAAGACAAGAAGGATTTAAGTGCCTCTTATGTACCAGGCAAAGTGCTAAATGCTATGAATACCAAAAAAAGAAGCAAAAAAGAGTCCCTGCTCTCAGGGAGTTTATACTCTAATGAAGGAGACAACATTTAAACAACTGTATAAACAAGCTATGTACAAGATAAGCTAAAAATAATCTCAGAAGCAGGAGAGGCTCTTGCAGAAGGTGGGATTTTAGCTGAGCCCTTAAAAAAGTCAGAAGAGAAGGGAAGGCAGAAGATGATGGACAGGCAGAGCATTCTGGGAATGGAGATCAGCTAATGGAAATGCCTGAAGTCAGTAGATGGAATGTTTTGTGTGAGAAATAGCAAAAAGGCCAGTGTCACTGAATCATAGAGAAGATGGAGCAAAATAAGGTATAAGGAAACTACAAAGATAGGAAGGGTCAAGTTTAGAAGGACTTTAAAAACCAAACAGGATTTTATATTTGATTCTAGAGACAATAGGAAGCTAGTGGAGTTTGTGGCATGAGGAGGTAGCATGGCCAGGCGTGTGCTTTAGGAAGATCAACTTGATAGCTAAGAGGAGGATAGACTGGAATAGGAGAGACTTGAGGCAGTGAAACCAAGCAACAGTCTACTGCAATAGTCCAGGAATAAGGTTAACATCAAACACTTTGCATCAAAGTGGTGGCAGTGTCAGAGGAAAGGAGGAACATAGAAAGATACTACAGAAAGTAAAATCAATAGGACTTGAGAACAGATTGGATAAAGGGAATGAGAAAGAATGAGGAGCTGAGGATGACACTTGGGTTGTGAGCCTAGGTGGCAAGGAAGATGGGAGAGATGGGGACCAGGGGAGAAATAGTGAATTCAGCTCTGAAGATGCCTAGAAGACATGCAGTTTGAGATGCTCAGTAAGTGACTGGAAAGATAAAGAACCAAAGGCAAAGTCAGAGATGGTTAATGCTCCGTCAAAGGATACTGCAACTGGTGAAGGAGAGGAAAAAGCTGAAGCCAAGATAGGCAGGAGTATCTAAGAATGTTAGAGGAGGGGAGGAGGAGAAGCAAATAATTTATAGGATACAATGTTACAGAGAAGTCAAAGATAATTACTACCAAAAGGCCACCAAATTTCTCAATTAAGAGATCATCAGTAACCTCTAAGAAAGCAATTTCAATAGAGTTCTAGAATTGGAATCCAGATTATAAACAGATAATACATGAGAGGTAAGGAAGACCTTCACTCAGCAAGCATATATTTAACACTTCCTTGTGCCAAACATTGTGTCAAGTACTGAAAATTAAAAGAGGAAACAATAGTTCCTGCCCTTGAAGAAGTTATATTCTAGTGGAGGAAATGAAGGCAGAAGGGAGAGGGAAGGGGGGAAGACAACATACAAAAAACTAGGCACATAAAAGATTCCCAAAATTGTTTAATAGGTAATCCAAGAGGGGAAGACCAGCAGCTGGGGGGAATAGGAAAGATCTCCTACAGAAGACAGAATTGGAGTTCAGTATTGTAGGAAACCAAGGAAGCTAAGCCAAGACCATGAGGGACAGCCAGTGCTCAGGCATAGACATTGTAGATGGAAACATCACATTCAAAGACAAGCAAGCATGGGCGGCTAGGTGGCGCAGTGAGTAGAGTGTCGGCCTTGGAGTCAGAAGGACCTGAGTTCGGATCCGGACTCAGACACCAAACAAAAACCTAGCCGTGTGACCTCGGGCAAGTTACTTAACCCCAATTGCCCTCCAAAAAGGCAAAAAAAAAAAAAAAAAAAAGACAAGCCCAGCTACTCTGTAACACGTGTGAAGAGTAAGGTAAGAAAACAAAAAATGTAGGAAAAGGCCAGGCTCTGAAAAGTTTTAATTTGATCCTGGAAGTACCACTGAGCCACTGGAGTTCACTGAACGATAGAATCGGAACAATGCTTTAGAAAAATAAGTTTAGGGGCAGGTAGGTAGCACAGTGAATAGAGCATTGGCCGTGGAGTCAACAGGACCTGAGTTCAAATTGACCTCAGACACTTGACACTAACTGTGTGACCTTGGACAAGTCGCTTTATCCCGATTGCCCTGCCTCCAACAACAGAACAAAGCTTAAAAACAGAAAAATCAGTTTGGATGCTGAGTGAAGTGAGCAGAACCAGAACACTGTACACATTAACAGCAACATTGTGCGATGATCAACTATGATGGACTT
The DNA here is from genome assembly GCA_011680675.1 of Gymnobelideus leadbeateri. Taxonomy (NCBI): domain Eukaryota; kingdom Metazoa; phylum Chordata; class Mammalia; order Diprotodontia; family Petauridae; genus Gymnobelideus; species Gymnobelideus leadbeateri. The sequence continues at coordinate 173,652 of WOXC01002551.1, forward strand.
AGCTTTTCTTAGCAATACAATGAACCAAGATGATTCCAAAAGACTCATGGAGTCTATCCACATCCAGAGAAAGAATTATGGAGTATGAATGCAGATCGAAGCATACTATTTTCACTAATTTTGTTATTATTTTTCATGACTTTTCCCTTTTGTTATGTTTCTTTCACAATATGACTGACATGGAAATATATTTACTTGATTATACATGTATAACCTATATAGAATGCTTGCCATCTTAGAGAGAAGAGAATGGGAGTGAAGGAGAAAAAAATTTGGAACTCAAAATCTTATAAAAGAATGAATGTTGAAAACTGTCTTTACATGTAATTGGAAAAAATAAAATATTATTTATTTAAAAAGAAAGAAAGAAAAATCAGTTTGGCAGATGAGTGAAAAATGGATTGAGACAGAAATAGATTTGAGGCAGGGAGACTTTTTTTAAATTTTTATTTATTTTATTTTTAATTTATGGAATAAAACAATCATTTCCATGCCACAGTATAATTTTTTAAAAAGATGTTTTATATGAAACTGCAAATCTATTATGTATAACTTGCTATTCCTTGTAAATACACAAATTATCATGTAAGTTTTTTTCTGTTTTTTCTTCCCTCCTTGCCCTCCCTCCCCATATCCCTACCACTCCCCTCAACCCCACCCCACCCCCACCCCCACCCTGCCCTAGAGAGTTCTACAATAGTCCAGGATAGAGGTGAGGAGAGTCTGAACTAGGGGAGTGGCTATGGGAAAGGAGAGAAGGAGGCCTATATGAAAGATATCTTGAAAGGAGAGATAAACAAGATTTGTCAAGTGGTTGGATATATGGAATGAGTTAGAGTGAGAAATCAAGGTTTACATTGAGGTTGTGGGCCTGGATGACTGCACAGTTAATGAATGATACCTTTGATAGTTATATTCAAGTTCAGAGGGAGTGTTAAGAGAGAAAGCTCTATTCCAGACATAATTGAGCTTGAGATACCTACTGGACACCTAGTCTGATATGCCCAAAAAGTAGTTTCTGATGTGGGACTGGAGCTCAGTAGAGAGACTAGAACAGAATATATAAATCCGTAAATCATCTGTATAGGATTGATCATTGAACTCACAGGACCTGAGATCAACAAGTGAGATGGTACAGAATAGAAATACAATGAGGACAGAAGTTCTTTTTATAAGTTCAACACTGAAAGACCCATGAAGGAAAATGCCATCCATGTCCAGAGAAAGAAATATGGAATCTGAATGCAGATAGAAATAGACTATTTGCTGTCTTTTTTTTGTTTTATTTCACTTTGCTTTTGCTTTCTCATTTGTTCTAATTCTACACAACAGGACTAATGTGAAAATGTATTTAATAAGAATGTATATGTAGAGCCTATATCAGATTACACGACATTTTGGGGAGAAGGGAGGGGAGAGAGGTGGAGCAAATTTCAAACTTAAAGAAGTGAATGTTGAAAACTAAAAATAAATAAATTTATTTTTTTTAAACCTGACACTGAAAAGAAGGAAAGCTAAAGGTTGATGACTTTAAGGGATGGCAGTATCAAGGAAAGAGTTGTTGTTTGTTTGTTTAAGACTAAGGAAGACCTGAGCATGGTTATAGATGATGGAGAAGGAGTTAGTACACATAGGAAACTAGAGCACGAGAGAAGAGGGGGTGATTGATGAGGTAAGTTTCTAAATGAGTCAAGAGGGGATGGGACAAGGAGCACCAGTGGAGAGCAAGGGTTAGCCTTGGCAAGAAGATCTTCCTCATCCCCAGAGACTAGAGCAAAAGAAAAGAAGATGGGTGATGATCCAGAAGGGTTTTGAAGTATGGAGAAGGGGAGATAAGGGAGATGATGACAGATGGTCTCAATTTTCTAAGTAAAGAAGGAAGCAAAGTCACCTGCTGAGAGACTAGTGAATTGGAATGGTTTTAGAGGGTTTGAGGATAAAGAGGTTCTGGAAGAGCTGCTGTGGGGAGTGTGATATAGATTCAATAAGGGATGAACAAAAGGATTCCTATGCAGCAATGAAGACCCAGATGGGGATAGTTAAGAGGAAGCCAATCAGCAAGGCTTTTATGACCCTCTTCAGCACTGTTTAGCACCTTGGAAATAGGAGTAGAGAAAGCAAATGGTGCAAGCAAACCAAGGCTGAGCATCAGAAGGGTGTGAACAGTAGAACAAGCTGATTTCTTTTCTGCTATTCTGCCTATGTAGATGAAGACTATATTTATTTAAGTTATGAAGTGGTAGAAATCACTGCTGGTCCCACTTCTGCACAATATTTATAATCACATAGGGCAGCCCTCATGATCATTTTTCTTCACATGCCCACATTATTTTCTGGTTTCCTTACAGAGTAAGGAAGAGAGTACAGGAAAAAAAATAAAAAGAACAGGGAGGGAACCAAAAAAAAAAAAAGACAAAAACCCTCAAACCCTCAAATGTCTTCTACTTGTCCCCCAGGTGTTCTTGCAGGTACTTAGAAAAAATGCAAGATCAGCTCTGACCTAGGCCCCAGGAAAACACAAGAGAGCTACATCACTTACAGAGAATTTGGAAAGAAACCCATTCAGTCAAAACACTTAAGCTTCATCTCCACACTCTATTATTAAAGAAAATTCACAGCTGTGTGCTATGGAGTGCTTTTTGCTGAGAAACTGGGATTTAAGTTTCCAAGGGACTGAGGTTGTCAAGATACCAAAAACCTCCTTTTCCCTAATTCAGCTCTACTGAAGGACAAAGAGAAGCCTGGGTGGCCTTGTTTTAATAAAAGAAATATGATGATGCAGAAAACCCATAAGTGTTCAAGTTATAGCAACTCCCAAGTCATTCAGTGTAAGTGAAATTGTTGTTCTGCCTCCATCTCACACAATCTGGGGTCAAGAGGAGTGTATGGCATTGTATCTTGACACAAGGCCTTATGGCATGTATATGTACTGAAGTAGGGTCTTAAATGCTCTTCCTGTTTCCCCAGAACACTCCCACCCCCAACTCCATCTCTCACTTAAGGAGAAACAAATGATGCTGAAATAGGCAAGATGGGGAAAAGAATTGTGGAAAGGGAGCAGGGAAAGGGAAGAACAACACTTTCAAGAAGTTGGCCCCTGTTCAAAGATGAAGAAATGGGATTAAAGGCACCAAAAGAACGTAGGGGTGCCTCTCCCCCTAACCCTTATCTGAGGGGTATTTAGGTGATTCATTGAATAGATTTTACAGTGGCCTAGAGCCCAAAGAGCTGAGCTTAAATTCTGCCTCAAACACTTAGTTGTGTGACCCTGGATGAGTCATTTAACCTCCTTTTCCCTCAGTGTCCTCATCTATAAAATGAAAATAATAATAATAAAACCTTCCTTTCAGGGTTATTTTGAGGATCAAATGAGATAATTATAAAGCACTGAGCACAGTACCTGACACACAATAAGCACTATATAAGTATCAACTACTATTATTATTTTTTGGTTGTTTTTTTGGGGGGAGGGCAATTGGGGTTAAGTGACTTGCCCAAAGTCACACAGCTAGTGAGTGTGTCAAGTGTCTGAGGTTGGATTTGAACTCAGGTCCTTCTGACTCCAGGGCTGGTGTTCTATTCACTGTGCCACCTAGCTGCCCCTCATTTTTATTATTATTAATACCAACAAGGAAAAGCAAGGTGAAACTAGTATCAGAAGATCAGGGTTCTAGTCACAGTGCCAACATTTACTAACAAATGTCATCATGGCTAACTCACCAAGTCTCTCAGAGTGTCAGGTTTGTCATCTGTAAAATAAAAATAATATTCATATACTGCCTATACTATCACAGAGGATCAGAGACGTAGGAAAGGTTATAGAGGATAGTGAGAATCAAGCTGTTTTAGACCATCTTTAAACAGTCTGAAATTTCGCAAGCTCTCTCATTTCTCTCTTTTGCTCATCTCATGTCTCTCAGACCTGTTCACCCACTAACTCCTCCCTGGCTCTTTCCATTGCCACGGGGAGCTTCTGTATAGGTACCCTTCATCCCATCTGCTTCCATCTTCTCCAGCAGATTGCCCCCACCCACCACCATCAACCCTATTCTCTCAAGAGTTTTTCATTTTTCCCTATGTGCTGCTTCCTTCCCTGCTGATTACGAATATGCTATAGTCTCATCCACCCTTTAAAAACCCTCACCAGATCCTGCCATCCCCAACAGTTACCATCATATATCTCTCTTCGTCTCTGCTAAGAAACTAGAAAAAAATCACCTTCACTTCGCACCTCCACTTTCTCTCCTCTTGTCCTATTCTAAACCCTCTTCAATATGATCTCTGAACTCATCATATAATTAAAGTTTTTCTCTCCAGAGTTACCAGTGATATCTTAATTTCCAAATCTAATGGCCCTTTCTCAAATTTCATCTTTCCTGACCTCTCTGCAGCTTTTGTCATTATTAATTTCCTTCAGTTCCTCTCTGGGTTTTTGGGATGCTATCCTCATTTTGTTCTCTGAGCATACCTTGTGAATCCCCCTTTCTGGATCTTCACCCATGCCACACGCACTAACTTTGGGTCTCCTCTGCTGAATTTTTGTTACTGTTGAGGACCACCATCTTCTAGTTATCCAGATTGAAAACTTCAATATTATCCTCAACAACTCACTCTCCCTCATTCCATATATCCAATCAACATCTCTCAGATAAGGCCCCTTTGCTTCACTTACTGTAGCGGCAACCACACCAGCATACCCAGGATGGCTGCTAGCACAGGTTCTTAGATCTGCTTTACTAGGAAAGATAGCTGTTTAAGGGTCAATGATCTTTTTTTTTTTAACTACATTCATTAGTTCAAGGGAAAAGTCAGCACCTTGAACTTCAGAGAAAATCCAAACAAAGAAAATAGAGAAAATAGCAGAGAAATAAAGACCAATAGACAGGGTTTCTAACTATCTGAGAAATTAGCACAGATCAACAGACATATCCAACTGTCTGACCAACACAATATATACATAATTACCAGAGAGAGAAGCACTAACATCTGGGTTTTTCAAAGTCAAGGGGGGGCGGCGAGGCTCAGCAGCTTCTTAATGGCTACCCAGAGTCTCATCTGGTTAAAGCACAGGAACATTCTTCCAATGAGGGAGCCCCAAAGCAAAATGCTAACTTCAGAGTATATATACCCTTTTTAGAGCCAGAGGGCATCATAACCCTCAAGACCCAGTGACTAATTAGAAATTAACAAAAGGTGTGAAAGCCTTCCTACAAATAAGCCTTGCCTAAGCTTCCCTTAATGGGCTCCACATGAGGCCTGTTAATGAGCAGGGAAGATCTTAAATCCATTAATATTACACTCACACTACCATAGTTCAGGCCCACATTAATAAATGCTAATTTACTTGCTTCCTTCCTTATTTCCTTCTTTCCCCTTTTCTTCCCTCCCTCTCTTTGTCCCTTCCTCTTTCTCTCCATCTCTCCCTCCCTCCCTTTCTTCCTTTCTTCCTTTCTTCCTTCCTTCCTTCCTGAGGTTCCAGCATCTGACAGGATTGGGGATTCTTCCTGTAGAAGGTGGCATTGGACTTAAGTCTTGAAAGCAGCCAAGGATTCTGAGAGAATGAGTTGGGAGGGAGGAGGCAGCATTCTGGGCATGAGGGTGCAGAGGCTCAGAAAAGTATGATGGAGTGCTGAATGTGAAAAACAGAGCAAGTTTTTATGACTGAACTATAAGTGTATGGAATGTAGTAATGAATGTAGAAGAAGGTTGGAAATGTAGGAATGGGACATATTGTAAAAAACCTTATTAAAAAGAGGAGTCTATATTTCTTCCTTCGGGTTATAAGAGACAGTTACTGGAGTGAATGAGGGGGTGACATAGACCTTTGCTTTAGAAAAGCATCTCTGACATCTGTCTGGGGGATGGATTAGAATGGGGGAAAGCCTTAAGGCAGAAACATTAATTATGAGGCTATTGCAATAATTTAGGACTTGACAGAATTCTTAGCTTCTTTCAAAAAACAGCTCCAATGCCACCTTATACAGGAAGAGTTCCTAAGGAAGGGACAGAGGGAGGGAGGGAGAGAAGGAGAGAAGAAGAGAGGAAAGAAGGAAAAAAGGAAGGAAGGAAGAAAGGAAGGAAGGAAGGAAGGAAGGAAGGAAGGAAGGAAGGAAGGAAGGAAGGAAGGGAGGAAGGAAGGGAGGGAGGAAGGAAGGAAGGAAGGAGGAAGGAAGGAAGAAAACAAGCACTTATTAAGTACTCACTATGGTGCTAGGCACTACACTAAGTACTTTACAAATTTTATCCTGTTTGATCCTGGTAGGCAGGAGATATTATTATCTATATTTTACAGTTGAGAAAACTGAGGCAGACACCAATTAAGTCACTTGCCTAGGGTCACACAACTAGGAAGTATCTAAGGCTGGATTTGAACTCAGGTCTTCCTGACTCCAGCCCCAGAGCTCTGTCCACTGAACCACCTAGCTGCCTCTATCATTACCTTCCATCTACTCCTTATGTATTTTGTATACATTTATTCGTGTGTATCTTGTCTGCCTCATTGGAATGTAAACTCCTTGAAGGCTGAGACTATTTTTCCCTTTTCACTGTATTCCAACACTTACCACGGTTCATGGCGCATAGTAATTGCCTGATAAATGCTTGTAGATTGATTGATTGAACATTAACTTAGCTATTAATATTCTAAATATGAGATCTTGTCCATTGACCAACAAGTGTACATACTGCTAGAGTAAATGAATCAATAAACCTTAATATTTTCACTACAAACGAAAACAGAGATAAAAAATGCTGCTAAGTGGAAGGTTGGCATATAAGGCAAATGGCGAATCAGGAAGCTCCAGGAGTTGGCTTTAGCTTGAATCCAAAGGTAACAAGAAATACATTTGTATGGAATACTTTGTCTTTTTGTATTGCAGCATTCATAATGAGCATTTGCAAAAAGACCACTATGAAAATAATTGTAGCATATGCACCAACATTTGTTGTAGATAATGAAGATAGAAAATTTTCTTTGAAGAACTTGATAAGAATTTTTCAATTAAATCAACATATACCACTGTGATGGAGTAAGGGAGATGGCCAGGAGCTCCCTGATCAAATGAGGTCTGTTTCCCTATCCACCTGCTGAAATTACAGGATGTAAGGGACAGATGGATCTTCCAAGATAAAAAGGTCAGGTAACAAAAATGTTAAAATATAAGAACAGCCACTTTCAGACTTTGATTTTCCCAGTTGCACCTTATAAAGGATGCCACTTTCAGGCTTTGATTGGCCAGTCACCTGAAGCATAAATCAGGTATTAAGCAATGTTATGGAGGACATTTTGTTCAGAGTTCAAATGATCCTCCTGTTTGTGAGTGACATTGTACTAAAAATGTCACACCTCAGAACATTACAGTTTTCTAAATGGGATCTATAACCATTCCAAAGTGACCTATCTATACTTATTGGGAAAACCAAGTAAATTGAAGAATGCCTGTTATTCAAACTATAATTCTCAGACTACCCATAGAGCTGGTTCATCTGTATACATCTCTTGGACAGAGCCTACAAATTGAAAATTATCTGGGATAAAGTTGAAGAGAATTAATTAGATGGCCTTTAGGAAATTGCATGGCACTTTTAATGACCCCAAGATATGCCCTTAAACAAAAGCTATCTTTTAAATAATAATGTTCTTCTAATGATGATGCATGGTTGTGAGTCATATAAATGTGAAAAATTAAAATCAAGCATCACCTGAAGAACAATGGAAAATTGCATAATGGACTTATGAAAGCTGCAACACATCACCAATGAAAAAATGTTTATGAGAAACAGCATAAATGGCTTTATCAGAAAAATATATGTTTTAAAAAGAGATGGTCTATCTACAAAGCAAGAATAAGGGATAATCAATGAATATTCCACATACTCCATCGATATCTACAAAATGACAAGATCTCCTATGGAGAAGTCATGGAAGGACATGAATAAGAGTAGCATAACATAAACAGGCATGAATGAATGATTTTGTGCATCAGTGAAAAGAACCACATCAAAGAAATAACATATCCATGGATGTTCTGAACAATTCACCTGGCAGGACTATTGTGACAAAAGCATTTTATGAACTGCTAAATAACAAAAATAATAATGTGATGTTACCATATTCTATAGTATTAAAAAGCACCGGATCTTTCCCCAAACCCTTTCTGAGGTATAGACATAAAACCTTAACCACTGTTTCTTGCATAAGCTCTCTAGTTGGCCAAAGCTCTTCTGATGATGTACACTAAACAGGTGTTCCCTGGGCCTCTGGGGCTTCTGGGTTTCGAATTACATAATAGTGGAATGTATCTTGATGTGCTTTTCCTATAGAAATAGCAATATCTCCATTTTATTTTTAACATTCATAAGCCCTTCCCGTAAGTGAAAATTAAAAACAGAACTGCAAGAAGTAGACAGTAAAAACCTACTACATGGCAGGTGGCTTTATTATCAAGTGTCCTTCTGGAAAGGAGCCTCCAACATTATTACAGTTTATAAACAAGGGATGGGTAAAGTTTAAACAAAATAAATGGCCCATGACACAAAAAGACTTTATAAAATATTTGTGAATTTAAAATTTTTAGTGAACTCTTCCACCTCTCCAAATTTGCCTCTGTGCTCTTTTTTCCCCTTTATCAATGTGGTGAACAATATAAACAGAGTAAGTTAGTGGCTAAGTTTCATATCAAAAATGAGAGTCCCACTTTTTCTCCAACTGGGCCAACTGTACATTTTCTAAAATAAAATCTATAATAAGTGGGCATGGACATCCTTCTGGGTAAAAACAGGGTGAGGCCTGGGAACAAAAATCATTCCCAGAGCAAAGATGGGGTCAAGGGCTCCATTGGACCTGCTCAGAGCCCATTGTTAAATTTGCAGTATAAGCATTTAAATCAGAAATCAGTGATTGCTACAAATCAAGGGTCATTTTGTCCATTATGTAGACTTAAAATGTTAATAATGCAGACTGAACTTAAAAGTATGTGTACATGCATCCTTCCTACCTTAAATGTTTACCAGCAAAACTTTAAATCGCTCTGTAAATACTGATTGAACTCAGCAGGAGTACGGTAGGAGGACCAAACCAGAGGCCTAATGATTGTAGGTTAATGATAATAATTACTAATTATTATTATTAGTGTTATGCAACTGGCATTTATAGAACATTTTAAGGGGTACAAAATGCTTTACATCTACTATCATTTGAGCCTCACGACACCCACGAATGGGGTATAAATTTGTGGTAGCATGCCAAGAAAGTTAGGAAGGTCTAACTTGATTTATTTCCAAAATGCGCTAATAAGAGAAACATGGAACCAAAACCAAGGCCTATGCCAGAAAGAGTCCGAAACCAATTAAGAATTTTTGTTGTTTAGTTGCTTTTTAGTTGTATCTGATTCTTTATTATCTTGTTTGGGGTTTTCTTGGGAAAGATACTGGAATGGTTTGCCATTTCCTTCTCTGGTTCATTTTACAGATGAGGAAAATGAGGCAAACAAGGTTAGGTGGCTTTCTCAGGGTCACACAGCTAGTAAGTGTCTGAAGCTGGATTTAAACTCAGGAATATAAGTCTTCCTGACTTCAGGCCAGGCACTCTGTCTATTGAACCACCTAGCTGCCCTACCAACTCACTCAAGAATGAGCTGGGATCAAAAGAACACTAGAAAAAATAGTGAGGAAGAACTGTCCACAGGATGGGTCTTGATCCCACGAGGGCTTATAATGTCTACTCTGAGAAATATTGAAATCAACTAACACATACCCTTGGTGTGTTGCCCACCTAAAGTACCACCTGAAGAGTTGAGCAAAGGGTCCCAAACATCTAGGCTCTATCCCTGAGTTAAAGGAAAACCAATTAGGTGTGTAGAAATATAGAAGTTTAGCCTAGCATTAAAGTTCTTCATTTCCATGGCTTTGATATACTATTCCCTATATTTTCCCCTAATATTCCATTTTCATCACCTCTACATCTTAAAATCCTATTCCATTATCCGAGACCTAGCTCATCTGTCATTTTGAAGCCTTTCCTAACCTTGCCTCATGTAATCTCATAGTATATCATATTAACCTTATGCACTTAAAATTTGTATTATATTTATGTTTTAGATCCCTTATTGGATTACAAGATTCTGGAGGACAAGGACTTTATAGTACCTTGAAAATAATTTGGTTTACATAATATGCAAATGTCTGAGGAAGGAAAGAAGGAAGGAAGGAAGGGAGGGAGGGAGGGAGGGAGAAAGAAAGAAAGAAAGGGAAGGAAGGAAGAAGGGAAGACATGAAAAAAAAGAAAAGGAAAGGAGGGAGGAGGAAATTTACATTGCAAATATTCTTTGTGGGATGCCCACCCACATGTGACCTCATTAATCTCAGTCAAATAAGGACATTTCATCTGGAGGAATACATGTGATGTCCAAGGAAATTTTACGTCAACCTCTTAGTATCAATATGTAAAACATCCCTCCCTGGTTGGCTATATTCAAACATCAAAAATAAAAGTAAAGGTCCTTTGACTTCCAACAGAGCCTACTGCTTAAGAAAAAAATAAAGTGGATTTCTGCTCAACAACAGTATAAGGACTGGTTGTCTCTATCTATAGAACAGTTTTGAAAGGGTTTGTCAAGGTGAGATAAAACTGTGTCCAGTGTGAGTTGCGTCAAGACTTGTTTGAAAAGACTTCTTCAGCCTTCTCATTTCCATCATAATTTCCTTACAGGGATGCTCAGAATACAATGCAGCTATTGCTTTGAGCAAAACAAGAAAACCGGAAACCTCCTGCCCATGATTTCACACACAGGGTTTATTTTTAGCCAAACTAACATTTAATCAAAACTGCATTTACTACAAGGTAAACCTCCAACAAGCAGAAGTCTAAAAATGTTACCTGTTTTCTATTTCTTTCCTCAAGGTACCATAATTACAACTCAGTACAGGAGGGGAAATTGTTACTTACCAACTTCAATGCATTCTGGCGTCAAGCAGTATTTCTGTTTAGCTTGAAGACTTAAAAAATCTTGGCTAACTGAAAAATAGAAAAGAAAAATAAATAAGTCAATTCCCTGTGGTGTAGTGAACCACCAGCAGAGGGGTGGATTTGCATGAGTGAGTTGTTTGGGGTAGCACTTAACCCCTTTGGTTTTTCATATATTGAGCAATAACCAGCAATATAATCCAGAGTTTCATCTTTGGAGCCATATCATCCCCATTCTGGAGAAAGAAAATCGAGTCTTGGAAGCAGCATGGAGTACTGTAAAGAGGCACAGATCTAGAGTCAGAGAACCTAGATTTGAAGCCTAGGTCTGCTACTATTATTTGTATGACCTTGAACAAATTATCGATTTTCTCTGGACCTGGGTTTTTTTGTTTTTTGTTTTTTTCATTTATAAAATCAAGAGATTTTGACAGTTCCAGGTTCCCTTTCAGCTCTGAATGGATTATCCTAATGATTCCATTAGATTGTTTTTTGAGAGCAGGAACTGTCTTTTGCCTTTATTTGTTTGTTTGTTTTTAGGGTTTTGTTTTGTTTTTATCCCCAGTACCTAGCAACTACCTATAGTAGGCACCTAATAAATATTTATTGAGTGACCAACCAACATGTGATTTGAACCACATCCAGAATTTCTGAGCTAGCATTGGACATATAGAGTAATACACACACACACACACACACACACACACACACACACACACACAACTACATTCTAGTCAGCTCAATTACAGACTGCATATCTACTGTCCAAAGTCTAAACTGGCTAAACTGGAGTGGTTCATGATCAGATTACTCCCCAAGGTGATGAAATTTCAGGCCATAGCAACTCTCAAAGACTATCTATTAAGTGAGAAAGGGGTCGCAAAATTCATTAGTGGAAGGAATATAAACACCAAGAATTCAACAAGCATTTTTATTAAGCTCCTACTATATCCATAGCATTATGCTATAGGTGCTAGAAGCTTACATTCTACCTAGGGGATATAAAGCATAAATAGCTAAATATATATATATGATTATCTGAGGAGGGAGAGAAAGCTAGCATCTTAAAGAAATAGAAAAGGATTCTTTGGGAGACGAGATGTTAGCTGAGCCTCCAAAGGAAGCAGAGATTCTAAGAGACAGATGTGAAAAAAAAGATATGTTCCAAGCATGGAGACAACATGTACAAAGAATGCTGAGTTCATAATAATGTAGTCGAGTTAGTTTTATTGTATGAACAACAAAGAGACCAGTTTGACTGAAACATAGGATGAGTAAAGGGGAGTGATATAAAATAAGCCTGAAAAGGCAATCTGGAGGCAGCTTTAAATGAGCATTTGAAGAATTCATACTTTGTCCCAGATGCAGTAGGGAACCACTGAAATTTATTGATCAGGGGACTGTCATGGTTGGGCAAAATCACAAATGCTTTATTTAAGTGGATAGACATATGCAGGGGGACGGTGAGGTTTTTCCACTGGATTGAAAACAGAGCAAAAGCAGTGAGGCTTTGTGGCTAATCCCTAATGAGACAGTTATCTATAACAAAGAGCCTTGATGCCCACCCTGACATAGTCCCAGTCTTGGGACACTCTGCTCCTGACTTTTGTCAGCTGGGTATGGTAGTTTTGCCTAAAGAGCTGTCCACCTGCCCCTAGGTAGGGGAAATTCTAGCCTAAGCCCTTAGCAGCTGAGATGGTAATTGGGTACTCAGCATAGACCACATACCCAGAAGGCAAGAGCTACCACGAGTGGAGCAATTACCACCATAAGACTGTCTTAGACCAACAGAACTATGCCTAGAAGAAATTACCATGACCCACTGCCACCAGCTGTCACCACAAGGTGACAACAGACTTTCAGTGTTGCAATATGCACATTGCAAATGCAGTGTTGTGCAAATCCAATAAGAGCAATGCAAAGATATCTCCAGAAGGCATGAGTGATGCTACAGAATGGGAGATGTAAACACCCAAGTATGTGTGCCTCTCATGCACTGATTTCTGTACGCACTCATTGTCTCCACTGAGTATGCATATATTTGCAAAACAGTGCTGTTGAGTCATGTACAACTCTTCAGGACCCCATCTGTGGTTTTCTTGGCAAAGATGCTAGAGTGGTTTGCCGTTTCCTTCTCCAGATGAGGAAACTGAGGCACACTGGGTTAAGTGACTTGCCCAGAGTCACATAGCTAGTAAGTGTCTGAGAACAGATTTGAACTCAGGAAGATGAGTCTTCCTGATTTCAGGACTATCACTCTATCCACTGAGCCACTTAGCTGCCCAAGAGAGTGTATCCTAGGTTTATGGAAAGAATGTTCCAATGCAATTTTTCTTTTCTTTTTTCTTTTTGGAGGGCAATGGGGGTTAAGTGACCAGCCCAAGGTCACATGGCTAGTAAGTGTCTGACACTGGATTTGAACTCAGGTCCTCCTGACTCCAGGGCTGGTGCTCTATTCACTTCGCCACCTAGCTGCCCCTGCAATTTTTCTGATTGTTCCATTTCTTTAAATGCCTTTGCTATGAACTAGTTATGTCCTCCAACTAGGGGAGAATAAAAAGTAAACACATTAGTGGGGGCTCATAGACTATATAGTTTTGAATTGATAAAGAACTACAGAGTACCCTTGAACCTGGGCTAGTTATTCTGGGAACCCCACATCTAAAAGTGGAAGATCAGATAGATAGATAGATAGATAGATAGATAGATAGATAGATAGTTAAATAGATAAATAGATGGACAGATATATAACTAGATAGAAAGACAGGCAGGTCTAGAACTAGAGTGAACGTCCGAGGGCACTCTAGCTCAATCATTTGATTTACAGATGAGGAAACTGAAATTCAAGGAGGTTGTGACTTGCCCAAGGTCACAAAGTCACAAAAATCAGTATCAGAGTATGAGATTTGAGCTCGAATCCTCTAGTTTCAGAACTGTTTTCCCTGCCTGTAGATATGCATGTATGTATATGTATACACATATTAGAGGATGCAAAGTGTCATAGTGGATAGAATGCTGGAGTTCAGGAAGAACTGAGTTTAAATTATACCTTAAACACTAGCTATATGACTGAGTCTCTTAGCCTGAGTTTTCTCATCTATAAAATGGGAATTAAAAAAAAGTCCCTAAAAAAAAAAAAGGAAAAAAAGTCCCTTCCTTGCAGTGTTGTTGTTAGAATCAAATGATATAATATATGCAAAACACTCTGCAAACCTTAAAGTAACATATAAATACTAGCTATTAATATATGTTATAAATATAAGAATATTCATCTTTCCATTATATAGTGCCCTCAAAAAGCAAGTTAGCTTATTAAAATAAGTTTCCAGATGGTCTATCATAAACTACCAGAGTTACATTATATGATTCCATCAAAATGGCGTCTTACAAGTTTCCTGGAAAGAGATCCAGGTGTAGGAATCTTTCTCAATTGGCCTAATTTCCCTCGCTTGCTAACAGTATTGATTCAACTGAGCCTCACAGAAGGCCACTACACTACACCATACAAGAACTCACAGGAGTTCTACATGTTTCTTCACCATGGGATTTATAGCAGCTGCAAGTTTGAATTTCAAAAATATTTTTGATCGCTGGGGAAATCATGCTGAATTCATTATTACCGTTATCTGTGAGCGGAAACCAGGAGTCATTTGGAGATGTCATCACAGGGGAATAGATAATTCCATAGCAGCACAGGGACCTCTGTCTAGATGTCAGCTATCCAAAACCCCAACCAAATGTCCAGTGGAAAGAAGTGAACTTGCTTACGCTTGTCCAGGATGGAGACTCATTAAACTATGCGAATATATCTAGAGAGAACTTGCTAGCAGGATGGTTTTTACTTTTTCTTGATAGTCCTAAAAAGGAGGGCCACAGGGAAGAAACCTACTTTTGCTTTCATCCTTTCCTCTAGAATCGCTCTTGAAACATCACTTTTATCAGGATTCTATTACAAATACCAGTAAATTACCTCTGGTCCAACCCCAGCAGAAGGCCTGCCTTCCTGCTTTCCAGAAACGAAGCTTTTAAAAATGAAAACGGATGGCTAGGTGACACAGTGAGTAGAGCGCCGGCCCTGGAGTCAGGAGGACCTGAGTTCAGATCCAGCCTCAGACACTTAACACAAAAAAACTAGCCATGTGACCGTGGGCAAATCATTTACCCCCAATTGCCCTCCAAAAAAAATGAAAACGCATTTTGAGTTTTCGAACTTAAAGAATAACTTTGTTCTTACATTTCTACACAAATTTGTGTAGAAATCAAGTCATATATTATTATGAAATGATCTGTTGAATAAACATTAATGTAAATAAATGATTAAAAACTTAACCCAAGAAGAAAGATTTCAAAAACAGAATTTGGTAGGGGAAAACATCCACACTTAAAATTTCATGGCTTTAGCACTCTTCCTGTGAACTTTCTCCAGCAACTTATCCACAATTTACAGTCAGAGAGCTTTCTTTGTACATTGGCTAAGGCACTTGCATAAGGTCATACCAGAAGGTAGATTTGAGCCCAGTTTTTTCTGACTTTAAGGTTGCTTTATCTATCCCTTATCTCATACTTTTGTTGTTGTCATTCAGTCATTTCAGCTGTGTCAGACTCTTCATGGCCCCATTTGGAGTTTTCTTGGCAAAGATACTGGAATGGTTTGCCATTTCCTTCTCCAGCTTATTTTACAGATCAGGAAATTGAGGCAAATTGGGTTAGATGACTTGCCCAGGGTCACACAGCTAGTAAGTGCTTATCTGACCTTATAAAGGGGAATAGATAATTCCATAGCAGCACAGGGACCTCTGTCTAGATGTCAGCTATCCAAAACCCCAACCAAATGTCCAGTGGAAAGAAGTGAACTTGCTTACGCTTGTCCAGGATGGAGACTCATTAAACTGTGGTTGATGACAATGTTTCAGCTGAATGCGAAATATCTAGAGAGAACTTGCTAGCAGGATGATTTTTACTTTTTCTTGATAGAGTCCTAAAAAGGAGGGCCATATCTGACCTTATAAAGATAAGTTTTCCTGATCCCAAGCCCAGTGTTCTACCACAGTGCCACTTAGTTGCCTACCCCATGCTATCTGTCTTAAACAAAGAAAATAGACCAAGAAGCAAACAAAAAAAAAATAATAAAGTTCAATATTAGATCACTCTGAGGTGTCTCAGAGAATTGCAATTCATCAGAGGCTAGAAAGAGCTGACTGCCAAGTTTAAAAAGTGAATCAAGGTGAGCAAAACTGGATTAAAAGAAACGTGACAAAAAAAGAGAAGGATTGTTCTTTAAATCCAAGAAGACAAGAGGAAATAATGGATTGAATTAATTCATTCATTAATGAAAGGGAATATTGCATTTTATTAATGAGGTTTAAATGAAAATTTTTAAAAAGGAAATTGTATTTTTTTGTTTGTTTCTCCTTACTGAAGAAAGTAGAAGAGGAACAAAGACAAGTCAAACACAGAGAGGTGCTGGGAGAAATAAAATGTGGAAAAGTTTAATTAGGAAAGTTCACACCTTTGTGCCCCAATATTTAAAATCCTAGATAACTAAAATAAACATCTGATGTCACTGCATAGCCTCTAAATATAATATTAATGGCTCTTTATTTAGGAGAAATAGTAAGATTTTTAAAGGGTTATTACAGACCATATACTATCAAAAGAGAAAGGACTCAGAATTGGAGTTTACAAATAGAAGAGAGCCAGTTACAAGGGAAAGAGCACTGGCCTGGGAAGGCAGGAGATCTGGTCTACTTTGTCACTAACTCAGTCTAAGATTCTCTAGGGCCTCATTTTCTTTATGCAAAACCAGGAGGCTGGCATAGATAATTGCTAAGATTCTTTCCAACTCTACCATTCAATAGTCTATATAGAGGAGTACACAGGAGCCAGCTTGACAGCTCTGATTGAGATGACTGTTAAATTTTCAGTGTGAGTGAGCATTTACACCTCAGAAATTTAAAAAAGCTACAAATCAGGATTTGATTTATTGTTTTGTTGATTTCTAAACTTAAGAAAATGATGGAGAAATGTTAATGATGCATATTAAACGTTCTCCCTCTGTCTCCATCTCTTTCTTCTCTGCCTCACTCTTTCTCTCTCTGTTTCTCTCAGTCTCTGTCTTTCTGTCTCTCTGTCTCTGTCTCTCTCTCTCTCTCTAATTAAACTCACCAGAACTTATACATTCAAATAAGAATTTCCTAAGTTGTCACTTTAGGAAATTACATTTACTCCAATGAAGTTGCCTTTGATCAAAGCATGTGTGAACTCCCTTTTGGGGAATTACATTTTTGGAAGCAACTTGTTATAGTGAAAATAGATCCTGAAAGATTTCAGTGTAAAGGCTCCATTTCAGAGTGGCTCTGTCACTTACTAGGCACAAAGTCATGGTCAAAATATTTAAGCTCTCTGAGTGTGTTTCCTCACCTACAAATTGGTGTTGGTACCCATCTTGACTTCCTCACTGAATTCTTATGAGGATCAGATGAGAAGGTATATATGAAAACAGTACAGTGGAAAGAGGATTGGCTGTAGAATCAAAGGATGTGAGTTCAAATCCCCTCTGATACATTGCCTATGTGATCTAGGGTATGTCATTTGACTTCTCTGGGTCTAGATCTTTTATAATTCTGAATATATGATCCTATAGTCTATAAATCACCATAACTATGTGATTTAATTCAGCAAGCATGTAAGGGAAGACCATTTCATTTCTTTGTAATTGTGCTTCATTTTTTGATGAAAATTGTTATTCCTCAATCGATATTCAGATCTGTCTCCCACTGATGTTTTTTTCTTTTGGGGGAGGCAATTGGGGTTAAATGGTTTACCCAAGGTCACACAGTTAATACTTACACTTGTCTGAAGTCACATTTGAAATCAAATCCTCCTGACTCCAAGTCAGGCACTCTATCCATTGCACCACCCAACTGCCCCTCCCATTGATTTTTATCTGTTTCTAAAATTAAATCTGCCTCCTTATCTCCAAATCCTTATCTCCTCAAACCCAAAGGGCACATATTTTCTGTTAAGGGGGCCATTTAAAAGAATAAGCTACAGGACCTCAATAAAATTCCAAAGAAGGAGGTCCAAAGATAGTGTGGGATAACAGCATCATGAACATAAATGCCCAGCCTCCTGGATGTCTAAAATCCAGTATGTTTGCCATTCCACAAATGGATCGCATTCTATTCTCCACCCCCAGTAGAATGTTGGCTCCTTGAGGGCAGAGATTGGTTTAATTTTTGGCTTTATATCTCCTATACCTAGCATAGAGCTGGGCTCCTAGTAGTCACTTACATTTCTTCAGCTGGACTGATTTACTTTACACTCATATGGCAGCATATTGTAAGTCCTTGACATGGTTTCATAATTTTCCCCACAACATTTCACTGAAGCACTGAATAGTGAGAAACAGCACCATTTTAGAAAACCACAAACCCAAAAGTCCCATTAGGACAATTTGTCCTCATAGAAAGCAAGAGATGCAACCAATTTTCCAAATCTACAGCAACATAAAATGTGGAAAAATGATTTTCTACTTTGAACAGTGCTTTCAAGCCACATAATTCATACTCTTTTTAAGAGAAAAGCAAATCAGCAGTTTTGCTCTGCCAACATAAGTGTGGATTCCTGGATTCTCTATATGCTTCGGAACACATTCTCTCCAGCCATGTGAATTATTAAATACATTTAAAGCCTCCCAAATATAAATCTTGTTTTTGTGTACCTTTCAAGATGATTAGTTAGATTTAGACATGATAATAGATTTAGGACTAGAAGAGACTTTAAAGATCATCTACAGATGAGGAAACTGAGGAACAAAAAGGTGAAGCAACTTGACCTAAGTCAAACAGGTGATTAAGGATTAATGGAGAACAATAAAAAGATTATTTCAAGTTCATAATTACTGAAAGTCTAGGACATCCCTCTCCTCCTATCTACGAGATATTTTATTTCTGTTAGAAATAAATTTTTATCAATGCCCACAGACTCAGGACATTCTTCTTCTAAAGTCAAGTCAAATCAATAAGCATTTATTAAAAATTTACTGTATGCCAGGTACTATACTAAACATAGGAGATAAAGGAAAGGCAAACAATAGTCCTTGCCCTCAAGGAACTGACATAATTTCCTTTAAAGAAGACATATTAACATTATTTGGTTATTTCTTTCAGAAAAATCTCTATTTCCCTCAACATTATTAAATATAATAAAAATTATTGTTTTTTAACTCCTTCCCACCTGTGATTTCCTGAGTGTAAAGGAATCATAAAAATATCCCTTTCAAAAAAAAAAGATTATTCAATGTATGTGTCACTCAAGCAAAAATTCATAAAAATCAAAGTGAAAGAAAGCTCAGCATGTTTCTGCTAAGGTGTTAAATAAAGCAAGGTTTTATTTTTGTTTTCTTTTTTTAAAAAAAGTAACTCAAATTAAGCAGATGAACCTGACCCTCTGAATTGATAACTTCTGATCTCTCTGTGGGATGCTCAGAAATATTTTGTCTAATATCATAAAATCCTCCAATCAGTCAAAGGAGTTTTCATTCAGATCAGTGTTCTGAAACATTGTCTTCCCTTTTCATTTCAATAGAAATTCAAGATTGGTGCACATATCTTCATAAGTAAACTCTAGTAGACCCACATTTCAATAAAGTGTGCTACACTGAGCCCAAAGGAAGCCCACAGTGCCACCACCCTTCCCTTTGCTTTCAATGGCAAGCTTACCCAAGAAAAGAAGGGTCCCAAGCACAGCAGTTCCAGTGATGAATATGACCAAGGCAATTCGAATGGCTTTGTTGGCCGCCTTCCCAGTGCCTTGCTTTGCATTCTTGCCAGCCTCTGCTTCCATCAGATGAGCTCTGGAAGGCTTCTGGAAGAAACTGGCTTTCCTTTGGTTGGTGAATGATCTCAATATGTTAGT
The DNA here is from genome assembly GCA_011680675.1 of Gymnobelideus leadbeateri. Classification (NCBI taxonomy): domain Eukaryota; kingdom Metazoa; phylum Chordata; class Mammalia; order Diprotodontia; family Petauridae; genus Gymnobelideus; species Gymnobelideus leadbeateri. The sequence continues at coordinate 193,534 of WOXC01002551.1, forward strand.
AACTACCTGCTTCCATGGGCTTGTTCACTCTTTGTTGTTTTTCACTATTGACAACTTAAAAATACATCCCAATTAGCAAGTCTCTCTTTGTCCTTTTCTCTCAAGAAATTAAAAAAAAAAATAAAAACAAACCTCCAAATATTGATCGTTCTAAGGATCACTCTGGCTAGGTCTGGTAAAACAGACAGCGGCTATTTTATCCAAGTCTCTCTGAACCAGCTGTTCGTCAGTCCCCTTTATCAGGAGTTCTGAGTGTACATGGTTTACAGTGTTACTGAACAGATGTTTTAGCTATTTAAATGTATAGTCACTTAGAAGAAGAAAAAAAAAAACACAACACTTGTATTTATCAAATCTGGACTCACGTCAAAACTCCTGGAAACCACAAGACTGACAGGCCAGGATTTCTCTACCTACTCAGAAAACTCAATTAACCACTGACCTCAGTTCCTTCTTTTTGCTGCAGCCATTCAGCTTAGCTGATTGGTCTTCATCAAAGAGATGCTGCCAGTGTGTGATTCTCTTTTTAAAGCTTCCTAAGAATTCTTGGGATATCCTGTAGCACTTTATTTTAGGAACTTTTTGTATGATTGCATGTGCCAAAAATCAGTCATACTCGAGGGCAGTGCAAAGTAGCAATTAAGACAACCTACCAAGGATGGTGTTTTAACCTCCTTTAAAAGAAAAAAAAAACATTGGTGGGAGGTGGATAAAAACCATCTTCCCTCTGGTACTATGAATCTTAAAAAGACTCTAAGCATATGAATTCAACCCTTCAAAAGCAATTCCAGGAGGAGGAAAGAGTGAACTTATTTACATCTTCTTCAGCAATTTTCCTTTAAAAAAATACACCCATATATTTTTCCTTCCAACCAGAAGGAGGCATTCACTACTTAGTGAATTTGTTTTAAAAAGAAAAGAAGAAGAAAGAAGGAGGAAGGAGGAAGGAGGGAGGAGGAGGAGGAGGAGGAGGAGGAGGAGGAGGAGGAGGAGGAGGAGGAGGAGAAGGAGGAGGAGGAGAAGGAGAAGAAGAAGAAGGAGAAGAAGAAGAAGAAGAAGAAGAAGAAGAAGAAGAAGAAGAAGAAGAAGAAGAAGAAGAAGAAGAAGAAGAAAGAAGAAGAAGAAGAAGAAGAAGAAGGAAGAAGAAGAAGAAGGAAGAAGAAGAAGAAGAAGAAGAAGAAGAAGAAGAAGAAGAAGAAGAAGAAGAAGAAGAAGAAGAAGAAGAAAGTTGTATTAAAAGTTCTACTCAGTTTCTCCAGAGCAAATCTGAGGATGCTGGTTTTATTTGGAAGACAGGTTCTCCCACAATACTGACAATTGGTCTTAAAAATCTATCCTTCTGGGTTGTTCAACTAAATTTAACTAGTATTTATTAAGTTTCTACTACATACAAGGCACTATACAAGCTGCTAGGGATAAAGGAAACATTCCATGACATCAAGGAACTAAACTTACATCACTCTACTAAAGGGAGGGGGAATGCAATATATACAGGTTAAGTCTATATAAAAATGAGTGTATGCATGCACACACATGCTTCTATGTGATACATACATACACATACATACAGAGAGAGTAATTCGGGGAACAGAAGGGGGGCCACTAACAACTGGAATAATCAGAAATGGCCTCATACAGGGACATGTACTTGAGCTGCACTTTGAAGGAACCTAGGAATTCCAAGAAGCAGAGTAAGGAGCGAGAGCATTCCAGGCTTGGGGGCACAGCCTACGCAAAAGTAGAATGTGGGAGGCCTTCCCATTTCAAGTCAGGCAGTCATGTACCTGGATGGAAAGACACACTAATAATCCATTTCAGGAGAGGCAGTTTGGGGGTAATCAATCTGGAGCAAGTCTTACAGTCATGAAGAACACACACTTGCTGTGTGATCCAGGGCAAGTCACTGGATCTTTCAGTGCCTCCAGACACTTCTCTAAGAGTATAAATTGCAAAGATGGTGTTGATTAGTAGTGGCAGTTTCCTCACTGGGGATTCATTACATCTATGAAATCTCAAGTCTGAACAATAATAATAATATTTGTTGAGGGGAGCCATTGGTGGGTTTCAGGACAGGAGTAAATAAATGAACAGCAGGTGGTATGGTGACTACAAGACTTCAGCCTGAGGCTTCAAGGATGCAATTCTGTCCCAGCAAATACCACTGAACTCAATACCAGGTGAATACAACATCCCTGGGGTCCCATTTTCACCTAGGAAATCTTGGACAGGCCTCTAGAGATAGCAAAGATTCTTCATTTGTGTTTGTGTGATGGAGCTCCTTTGAAAGCCAAATGTATAAAATAAAATACTTAGGATCACAAAGGAAATCAATTACATTGAATTATAGTTATCAATTTTTTTAAAACAAGTGCATGGACCTCAGTTTAAGAACCCCCTTACTACAGAATTGTATTCTTCTAGGAATTGCTCTGTAGTTGTAGCAATAATAATTCATATTTACGTCACATTTAGAGTGAAACATTTTTCTCACAAATATATGATGAAGATATTGATCATTACCATTAACCATTTTATAGATAAGGAAATTGGGGCTCTGATAAACAAAGCAATTTGCCTATGACTAGTCAGATAGTTTATCGCTACAGCTATTGTGTCTCAGGAGATGGCAGTCATCAGAGGCACCCTTCCAACCTTACTCATACCCTAGCCAGACAGCAAATCTCCTTAGATCAGCCCGATTAGAGACTAGCCAGGAAACAACAGACAGGAAGCAACATACTGGGGGTTGAGGATCCTTGTTCAAAGTAATCTTTACTGATCAGGCATTACCAGGTCCAGCATTGTGCTAACACCATGCCAAGCTCTGCTCCATAAAAAAAGGGTATAAGACAGAGTCTCTGACTTCAAGGAATTTCAATCTAATTGTAAATAGATTTTTAAAAACATGAAATGATTAGATAATTATTGCTTAACTATATGATACAGACAATAAATTTCATAAAGAGTTAAAAGGGAAAGAGTTGCCATAGTATAGTTTAATTAGGGAAAGCATCCTGGAGGAGGTGAGATGAGCCAAACTGCAAAGAATGGGTAGAATTTGATTCATTGGAATAGACGAAAAATTAAAGTATTTAAACTAGGAGGAAGATTTCTAAGGTTAGAATGTACTTCCCCAAACCTGGAATTCAACTCTTTATCTACTTCTACCAATTATATTTTTTCATGAATGATACCTGGGAAAAGAGAAGACCTGGGGAGGAGTGGGGGGGTTGGCAGGGAATGATAGTTATGATAGCTGTCTTCAGGTTTTTGAGGAACTATCATGGAAAAGGGATTAGACTTGGTCTATTCGGTCCCAGAAGGTAGAACCAGGAGTAAATGGATGGATGGATGTCATAAAGAGACAAATTTATACTTGATATCAGGGAAAACTTCTTAACAATTGTCAAAAAAGTGAAATGGAATGGACCTCCTCAAAGGATAGTGGTTTCTCCCTCACTACTTGAGATCTTAAAGAAGAGAAGGTTGTTGTTTAGCTGTTTTTCAGGCACATTCAACTCTTCATTTTGAGGGTTGAACAGGGTTAAGTGACTTTCCCAGGATCACACAGCTACTAAGTGTCTGTGGACAGATTTGAACTCAGGAATATGTGCCTCCCTGACTCTAGGCCCAGTACTCTATCCCCTGCACCACCTAGCTGCCCTAAGAACAGGGTAGATGATTACTTTCAGGTTTGGATTTGACTTAGATAGTCAGTGAATACCCAAACCAGTAATTCTACGAAACCTCTTCCATCTCTAGCCCAGCCTTCACACAATTATCAAAGTAATATGGCTAAAGTACAGATATGACGTCCAGCTCCCCACTCTCCAGCTCAATAAACTCTAGTGACTTCCTATTACTTCCAGGATCAGATACAAACTCCTCCCACATTTAAAGTCCTTCACAACTTAGCTCTACCTTTCCTTTCCAGACTTATGATGACTCCCTTTCACAAAATACATTCTGATCAACGTCTTCCCTATCTCTCCCCTTCTGTTGTTCCTCAGAACATGAAAACCCATGTTCTTGTTTCTTTGAATAAGGTTATTCTATGCCCAGAATGCACTGCTTCCTTACCTCAGTCACCAAGTTTCCTTGGAGCTCAGCTCAAACACTTCTTCCTGTATCTCCTAATCCTCCCTATATCCTAAAGTCTTTCCCCCTTGTATAGATCTAATATATTCTTAAATGCATATAGAGTCTCCTCTGATAAAAAGTGAGCTCTCTGAGGTCAGGAATATTTTCATTTTTGCATTTCTTTCCTCAGTGCCTATCACAGTGCCTGGCACATAGCTTAACAAAGGGTAAGGAAGGAGGAAAACAAGCATTTATTAAGCACCTGCTATGTGCCAGGTACAGTGTTAAGCACCTTTGCTTATTGATAGATTGTTTTTCTGATCCCCTGGTTGCTAGCACCTCCCCATGGGAGGTAAAATATCTTTTGTATTTATTTGGTATATATTCTGCACTCCTTGAAAGTAAAAAATTTTATTTTTGCCTCTGTCCCTAATGCCTAGTAAAAGTGCCTTGCCCATAGTAGGTTCTTATAAAAGCTCACTGATTGATTTGATAAGGCAAGAGAAGAACCTTTGTCATTTATCATCTTTATATGCCTAGTGTCCAGCACAGGGCCTGGCACATAGTAGGTGCTTTTAAAATGTTTCTTGGTTTTCACAGACTATCTAGATAGACATTCAACTGTGGAGTTTCCACACAAGGCTACCTAATTAAGAGAACTGAAATGAGCAACTTTATCTGGCACTAGTAATCAACTAAGGCGACAGTTTAAGTTTAACCTCTAAACTGAACAGATCTGCATCTAGTCATTAGCTGGTTTTTCCTCTATTTCTGTCAGTAAAATCCCATGTGTGTCCATGAGAAACAAGGAAATGATTCAAATCCTAAAAAATTCAGTGACTGAGCCACTGGAGAGAGACAAAGACAAAGATTTCCCTAGATGGGAAATCAAGAGCTCCAGCTAATAATAAATAATAATAATAATACAGCAGTCCTTCAAGAATCTATGACTTCAGAGACCTGGACACCTCCTACAGCAATCAGAAAATCATAGATCTGACCTCAGAGGCCATTTAATCCACTGTCTTCATTCTACAAATGAGGAAATTAAGGTTCCAAAAGGTACAATGATTTACCCAAAGTTACACAGGGAGTGGTAAGTGGTAGAATCTGCATCTGAACCCAGTACCCAGCACACTTTCTTTTTGTTGTCTTTCAATGGGCCACAGTGGCATGAAATAAAATAAAAATCATCACCTAGCTGGTCGGGCTTGAACAGAAAGCATCATTGGACCCTTTGAGTTTGAGAAAACCTGCCAGAGCTCATGTTCTATCACCACAGCCTTCAAGAACCCTGGGTCACCCCTGCACCATAATAAGGCATCCAAGTCATTTCCCTCAAATAAACTAGAAACTCCTTGAAGGTAAAGACTGTTTGCTTTCCGTCTTTGTTTCCTCTAGGCTTAGCCCTGAGTCTGGTACAGAGTAAACATTTACTAAATAAATGTTTGTTGAATGAATAAATGAATAATTAAATGAATTATTGAAGAGTGATAACAGCAACAAAAAATTACTCACATTTATTTGGTGCTTTGCAGTTTACTCAGCACTTTCCTCCTAATGCTGTGAGAGAGGAATAATTATCATTTGGCACACATTTTGCATACATACATACATACATAAATGTATACATTATTTTCTTTATTCCATAAAGAATGAAACTGTCTAAAAAAATGTCAAATGACATATACAGCACATGGAACTATTAAGTGTAAGACTGAGGGTATAAACCCAGGTTTCCTGATCCCAGATTTAGGTCTCAACTGATGGAGCAAGATCTCCTGTCACATGTACTAAAACTAGCTTTTCCAAGGCTTGACCTCACACAGGCTAGGCTAGGCTTTTCTTTAAAGGTATTGAAAGCGTCCTCAAGATTTAATTGGCCCAGGGGATCAAGGTTCAAACCACTGAAAAAGCTTTCTAGAGGATGAATTACAAAGGCAAGTGCACAGGAAATCAGGGGTTTCATCCTCAGGCTTCCAACCAATAGACCATAGCATGGCCAACAGAGAGGTAAGAAAGTTCGACCTACTGAATCGATGTGGTATTTTGGCTGAATATCCTTTCCATTCTGTGGCTAAGTAACCTTTTTTGATTAACTATTAGACGATCTACAAGTAGCCCATTTCATTCCATTCCCAAACCCAAATGACCAGATTAGCCTGAATTGGGCCTGATCTATAGCATCACAGTTAACATTTTGTTTTCTAGATGTGTGAGTAAATAAATGTATAAACTGGACATATCTCTTCTCCAGGCCCCAGTATCCTAATTCATAAAACAAGAAGACTGGACTAGATATCCCTTCCACTACCAACATCCTGTGACTTCCCTTATAGATAAACTGCAACTTCAAATCAGAAGGGAAGAATTTTAATAGCTGAAGATGAAATACAAAATAACATTTTTATATTTTTTCATATAATTTTCTTCTCCTACAACCTTAATTTCTGTCTTTTAAAAAAAATGTGCCCCAATCAAACAGTTGAGTGTCAACTGTGTCCCCAAAAGAATAAGTAGCTTCAATGTCATGGAAAGAGCCCTGAACAGGGTGTCAGGAACCCTTGATTTGAATCCTGGATCTTCCACTAACTTGCTATGTGATTTGAAGTATGCCTCTGGGCCTTCATTTCCTCCTATGTAAACTTAGGAAATTAGACCAAATGACTTAAAAGGTTCTTCTAGCATTCTGTGTTTTTTTTTCCCTTCCTCCTCTCAAGTTGTCAGCCTCCATGCCTAAAATAAAATAGAGACAGCAATAACACTGCAGTTTATGCCTTCTGAAATTATAGCCGGAAGGACATGGGCATTTACACCTATGAGGTAACAGACGGTATTTCCTCCCCACGCTCTCTTGGAAGTGGAGCATTCAGTCAAAGAATCCTTTATATGAATTCTCTAACCAAAGTACAATTGCAGTGATCATGACTTATCCTCACCCAAGCAATCAGTCTCTTATCTGAATGTGAGACTTGTGGAAATTCTAGAATCCTGTTCAATCCTGCTAATTTTACAGATGAGGAACCAAGGCCCAGGGTCACACAGATAATAAATTGATCTGAGGTGGGATTCTAACCCAAGTCTTATGGAGTCTAATATTCTCTCTACTATGCTTTGGTTAGACCACTTAATTGCTAAGATTCTATTTAGGCTTAACATTCAAAGAGGTTCCAGGAAACATGGTTCAAGTATGTTGGTTGCTACATATGGCTTTTTGAAAAGGCCTTCAGTCCCACAAGGGGAGTTCAGCTACAAAGGCAATTTTATACCTTAAATCTCAATGTATACATGTCCTTTGATGGAACAATCTTTAATTTTCTTCTTTTTTTTTTTGATCACTTATTTTTTAATTAAGTTTTTATTGACATCTGCTCATTGTTCACTTGTTTCAATTATATTCAATTCTTTTTTTTGCTTTTTGGAGGGCAATTGGGGTTAAGTAACTTGCCCAAGGTCACATGGCTAGGTTTTTGTGTGTGTGTGTGTTAAGGATCCGAACTCAGGTCCTTCTGACTCCAGGGCGGGCGCTCTACTCACTGCGCCACCTAGCCACCCCTATATTCTATTCTTATTGACGTCATTTGGGGTTTTCTTGGCAAAGATACTGGAGTGGTTTGCCAGTTCCTTCCCTACCTCATTTTGCAGATGAGGAAACTGAGGTAAACAGGGTAAAGTGACTTGCCCAGAGTCACACAGCTATTAAAGTGTCTGAGGCAGATTTGAACTTACTAAAATGAGTCTTCTTGACTTCAGGCTCAGCACGCTATCCACTGTGCCACCTAGCTGCCCACTTCCATTTATTTACATCGTCATAATTATCCCCTATATGCCTTCCCTCCCCCTTCCCAGAGAGCCATTCCAAATAACAAATAGTAGTTTTTAATAATAAAAAAGACAGTGGGTGACAAGGGAGAAAGGGAATGGATCTGAAAATCGAAGTTTTAAAATTAAATGTTTCATAAGATATCCAGGCAGTGGGGCTCAGAGATTCACCTTGCCCTAATGGCAAAGTCAAAGGGGGTATGGGAGAAGATATGGGAGAGAGCAGATTGGATGAGGGGATATCTAGTGGGACTGCTATTCTGGGGTGGTGGGTAGGTAAAAAATGGGGGAAAATGTAACTCATAATCTGGTGGAAATGAATGATGTAAACCAGAAGTTAATAAAGCATCTGTTTAATTAAAAATAAAAAATAATAATAAAAAAGAAAAAGAAAATGGGGGGGGGGGTGCGGAATCAGCCCAACCTATTGATACACTGAAAAAGTCTGAAAACGTGCAGTGTGTAACATGGCTCTCCCACCTCCATACAGGGTCAGATTGGGGAGGATCACTCATTCTTTCAAAAAGACCTAAACTTATCAGTTCAATCAAACCAATCAGTTACTGAGCACTTGTTAGCTCTGTGAGCCTATCAGTTAATTTCTCTGGTCCTATGTTCCCAATTATCAAATATAACAAGGGATTGGGATAGCCGACCTCCTCGACCTAATTCATTCAGATAGGAATTATAAAGGAGACAAAGATATATAAAACAATTGCTGCCCTTGGAGAAGTCAGCATTCTTGTTTGATAGTTTTTTCTGAAAGAAAATCTCACAGAAAGTTCTAAAGCTCCCAGACATGTTTTAGAAGGACTTATTTCTGCATGATGTGAAGGTCTGGACTAAGTTTAATTCAATACAACTCTATTTCACAAACCTTTAAGTACTCCCTATAAAAAGAACCCTCTTTTGGACCCCAGAAGGAGACACAAAGTATAGAGAAGACACAATCTCTGCCTTTGGGAAGTTTACAATATAATAGGGGGAGATGACATATATGCAAATAATTATAATGAAACCAATATGTATATGCTGTTGATAATTTCTCACCCAGTCTGTTTCAGCAAAAACGATTCTGAGTCCTGAAAGTTTCCATGCTCACCCAAGTTGTTTATAGATGCCCCACTAAGGGGAAATAATGAGTAAGTAAGTACTGTGTGCTCTGCTTTTCAGAGGCTCGATGACTTTCCCTCAGTTCCATCTTTCTCTATGGGGACATTCCAGCCCACTGTTAAGGGGTGAATAGATTTATCATTTACTAAGTCAGATATTAACCTCTGAGTACCTATCAGTCAGTTGCAAAGCTCTGTTGTTTCTACCTTTCTTACATCTTTTGTCCACATCCTCCTTCCTTCTCTTCTCTAACAATGCTACCACCATCCTGGTCCAGGTCCTCATTACCTCATGCCTGAAATATTGAAATATTGTTCCAGTTGGAATCCCAGCCTCAAAATTTTCCTCCGTCCAGTCCATTCCCTACTCAGTCATCAATGTGATCTTCCATGTTACTCTCTTATTCAATAAACTCTAGTGGTTGCCCATTCATCTGGTATCAAATATAAAATCTTCTATCTGGCTTTTCAAGCCCTTCACAGCCTGGCCCCTTACTGCCTTTCCAGTCTTCTTATACTGTACTCACCTCCAAGTACTCTGAGATCCAGTGACAGCCTCCATGCTGTCCTTCCATTTCCTGACATTTTTACTGGATATCCCCCTAGCCTAAAACTCTCTTCTCATCTATGTCTTCTGTATCAAGTCTTGGAGTCCCATGTTCTACAAGAAACCTTTCCCCATCTTCCTTAAATCTTAGTGCCTCCCCTCTTGGATAGTCCCCAATTTATCCTGTATATATTATATGTGTACATAAAGTATTTTTTTACCTTTCTTTGTATCCTCAGTGCTTTGCATAGAGCCTGACATATAGCTGGCACTTAATAAATGCTTCTTTAATTACTGACCAAACCCCCATTCCTCAATTAACTCAATTCCCATGACCAAGTCCTTCATAGCTACCCTTAGAGATGGTCAGACCCTCAATCTTACTATCACAGGTATTCTACTTCCATATACATTCACTTAAAAATTCCTTTATCTGATCATACTCCTTTATGATTCCATCTTTGCTCCTGCCTTGAGTTCCCTGGGCTTCTCTGGGGAGAAGCCCAGCCTGGCCAGCTTCACTCCTCTCCCAGCACTCCTTCTAACTCACCAGACCTTGTTGCCTTCTTACCTGCAACATCCTTCTGCCATACTGGCTTTCCTCTCCCATTGCTGAGTCCCTTTCAGAGCATCCATCTTTAGGGAAGGCCTAAGCTTCATTCCCCTCCCAGCTGGGCTTCAGACTGCATACCTCCTTTTCACTTCCCTTTTATGTGTTATCTTCCCCCATCAGAATGCAAACTCCTTGAGAACAGAGACTATCTTTTTTTAACTTGTATTTATATTCCCAACACTTAGCCCAGTGCCTGGCACATAGTGTGTGCGTGTGTAATAAATATTTATCGCCTTATTGCCTGACCTCACCCTGACTGTCATTCTCTCATGACCTCCAGTCCTTCCACCCCTCAGTCTTAGTAAGGTCAGAAGAAAGAAAAGATTTAAGGGGAAATATAATAAGCTAGATAGCCATTCTAATCCTTTCCAACTCTAAAGATTTGATGAAATTATTGCCTAAGGAACAGATTTCAAATTTTGTTATTTTAGCTGAATAAATGAAAGTAAGTGCACCTGGAGCTTACTGATCATAAACTTTCCCCATCCCAAAACAAATCCCCATTAAATTATTTTAAAGTAACCATATCTCAACACTGAGAAACCATATTTGTGACTGGACAAACGTCAGCCCCCTAGGGAAGAATCCTGATAGCTAGACAAAATGGTTCAGAATGTGCCTGAGGCCTGGGATAATGCTACTCCTGAGTGGCAACAATATCCATGGTCTCAGCTCTTTGTTAGGTGCAGCATTGAGGGAATGAAGGAGAAAAACAATGACTTGTCTGATAATTAGTGTATGGTAACACAGGCTTTTTTTTGCATCAAAATGTTTGAACCTAAGAACATAAGAAATAGTGCTTTTCTTTCCCCTTTGTGCGAAAGGCTAATTATTAGCAGGTTTTTTTTTTTTAATTGAAAATGTGAATGACACTAGGGAGGGACTGAACAGAAATGTCTACACAGGATGATTTATTAATTTGATGAATTAATGAGGCTTTATTCACTAAAAAGGCATTATGGAAAGACTCTCCTCATGATGGTAGAGTGAATAGAAACAAAACCATTCCATAAAAAGACAGGGCAAATCCTGTGGGCACTAGGAAAGAGTACAACAGAAAGATCTAGCCTGAGAGTGCAGCTTTCAAAAGACTTCCAGCTCATAGACAAAGGATAAGCTAAGGAATCATAGAGCCTGAAGCTTTATGAAAAGGTCAGGGAGACAGGATCCCAAACCAAGGATTAGCCAAGGACACCTGGAGCCTACAGATGTGTTGTTTGGACCCCAATCAAGGCTCAGAAGTATTCATGCCTTGGACTGGGAGGGCAAGTGACCAGGGTGCTCCTCCACAGATGGCCTGTCAGGGGCCACCCAGTGTAGACTGCCCCTGAGCAGCGTGTTGAGGTCCTTAAGAAACACAGCACTCATTATCCAGATCCCAAATAATACAAATCAATACCACAGAAAGTTCTGCCATTCCTTCCAAAAGTACACACAGTCTATTCTTGCCACAATGTCTGAATTCAATAATTAATGCTGAAAAAATGAATAGACAGAATAAAGAACCTATAATAGAGAAATACTACTACTACTACCACCAATAATAATTAACAATAACAATAATGACAAGAAAAAACCCAGAAAAGGAGAAAAAAACATATCATCTTCAGGAAAAGCATCAAAGAAAATCATAGATTTTCCCAAGTTCTACTATGATTCCAAGAAGAAATGAAGTGAATTTAAAAATGATAAAATTAAATGACAGCCCTAAATGAAGGAATAGGAATGGAAATAAAAGTTCCACAGGAAAGACATATAAGGAAAATAAATTTAGTACAGAAGGACAAAATCACATTCAAGTTACAGACTCCCTAAAAAATTAGATTGACCAGAGATCAATGACTCTTATAAAACAAGAAATCCTAGAACAAAATCAAAAGATTGAAAAAAAATCAACAAATGTAATATATTTCCTATGCAAAGAAAAAATCCAGCTATAAGAAAACCTTTGAAAATGCTCCAAATCATTTAATAATTATAAAAATGAAAATAAAACAATTTTAAGGTTCTACCACGAATATACTGGATCAGCAAAATTGATGAAAAAACTGAAATGATAAATGAAAACTCTAAGGAATGTCATAGAAAACTCCAGAGCCCCCAGATCAAATACTACAAGCAAGAAGAAAAGAAAGAAGAGAAGAAAGGAAAGAGAAAGAGAAGGGGGGAAGGAAGCAAAGGAGGAGGGAAGTAAAGGAAGAAAGGAGAGAGGGAGGGAGGGGGGAGAAAGGAAGGAAAGAGAGAAGGAAAAAAGAAAGAATAGGAACCTATGATGGAGGAAAGGAGAGAGGGAAAAAAGGAAGGAGGAAGGGGAAGAGGAAGAAAGGAGAGAAGGAAAAAAGAAAAGTAAGAACTTATGATGGAGTATTGAGTAAAAGGAATAAAGGAAGAGTAATGGAACAGAAACAAATTGTCTAAAATATATAACATTAGTTTTGAGCATATTCATCTCTCAACACCCACTTATTCTTTATAAAGAAGAAAGCAATGAAGACAGAGAGAAGAATATAAAAAATACAATAGACAGAAATATATAATTAATAATCTTAACTGTAAACATGAATAGGATGAACTCTCAGAAAATGGAGAAGAGTAACAAAATGAAATAGAAAACCAATCCTATGTTGTTTGTAAGAAAAACACACAAAAAAGATTCACACAGAGTTAATTTAAGGAGCTGGAATAAATTCTATTTTATTTCAAATGAAGAAAAAAATCAGGAGTAGCAATCTTGATCTCAGACAAGGCAACAATAAAAATATAATTGATTAAAATGGAGAAGCAAAGAAATCACATTATGCTTAAAGACAACATAATCAAATTCATTATCAATACTCTGTGGTGCGCACGTGTGTGTGTGTGTGTGTGTGTGTGTGTGTGTGTGTGTGTGTGTGTGTGCATTGAATGACATAGTACCTAAGAACATTAAAGAAAAAATTAATTAATTTATAGGAAGAATTAAACATTAAACTATAATAGTTGTGGACTTGAATGTACCCTTTCAGAACAAGAAAAATATAACTAAAATGTAAGAAAGAAAGAAGTAAAAAAAAAAATAAAATAAATTTAAAAAAAAGAAAGAACGAAGTCAAGGATCTAAATAGAATTTTAGGAAAGTTAGATATGAGAGCTCTACAGTGATTACTGAATTGGAACAGAAAAAATATATACTTATTTTTCATCTGTGTGTGCACCTTTATGAAAAATTAACCATGTACAAGGATATAAAAACCTTGGAAACAAATGCAGGAAATCAGAGCTATCAAACATTATTTACTGATCGTAATATGATAAAAATTACATTGAATAAAGAATCTTTGAAGAAAGGATTAAAACTGAATTGAGGGCTAAATAATTTAACCCTAAAGAATTCATGGATCAAAGAATAAATCATAGAAACAATAGAAAATTTCATGAAAGCAAATAAGAATAAGAAAACACTCCAAAATATCTGATGTGCAACCAAAGCAGTTCTGAAGGGAAATTGTATATCTCTAAGCACTTTCATCAACAAAAAGAACAAAAAAGAGAACAGTTCAATGAATTGGGCATGCAACTAAAACATTTAGAAAACCAATGAATTTCAATTCCCAACTAAACACTAAAATAGAAATCGCAAAAGAAAAAGTTTACAAAATTGAAGACAAAATAAAAATCCACCATTGGATTAATAAGTAAAATGAGAGGCTTTGTTTAAAAGATTAACCATCTGCTCTTCTGTTTTTCAAAATAAAAAGAAGAAAACTAAATTATCAGGATTAAAAGTAAAAAAGAAGTAATAACAAATGAAGAAAAAGTAAAAGAATTTATAAAAAAATATTTTGTCCAGTTATGTACCAACAAAATGGACTATTTAAATGAAACAGATACATATATGGAAAAATATAAATGATCCAAATTAGTAGAAAAAAAGTTGCAAAATGTAAATAATCCAACCTTAGAAAAATAAATTAAAGAAGGCATAAATGAAGTCTGAAAGAAAGATAAAACCCAAAACCAAATAGACTGATAAGTGAATTCTATAAACATTCGAAGAATAGTTAATTACATTATCATGTAAAGTATTTGAAGAGATACTCTTTAATTTCTCATATGATGTAAATATAGTCTTGTTATCTAAACCAAGGAAAGACAATCAAAGAAAGAAAATGATAGTTCAATATTCCTAATCAATATCAATGCAAAATATTAAATATCTGTCATAAGAACATCAAAAATATTGTACACTGTTATCAAGTAGGAATTATGCTGAGTACAAAAATGGTTCAATATTAGTAGCACTATAAACATATTAGACTGAATTATTAACAAAAACATTCAAAATCACACGATTATATGGATACAGAAAAAAAAACGTTTCCAACAAAATACAACATCCATTTCTATTAAGAACTCTGAAAAGCAAAGGAATAGATGGATTATAACTTTCTGTGGTAAATAATATCTAAGCCCATGAATCAGCAATATATGCAATAGAAATAAAGTAGATGTCTTTCCAATAAGATTAAGGTAAAACAAGGGTGTCCATTATCATTATTTTTTGACACAATGCTAAAAAGAAATGCTATGGCAATAACAAGAAAAAGAAATTGAGGCAATGAACATAGGGAAAAAGGGGAGGGGTCAACAAACATTTCTTAAGCATTTCCTATGAGCCAGACACTGTGCTTAGTGCTGGCAAAAATAATTCTTGCCCATAAAGGGAGCATATTCTAATGGAAGAGACAACATGCAAAAAACAACTAAATATAAAGAAGTAAATTGACAGTAAACTCAGAAGAAAGTCACCAGCTATCAGGAACACTGAAAGACCTCTTACAGAAGATGGATTTGAAGAATGCCAGAGAATTCAGGAGATCCAGGAGGAAGAGTTAAGGAGGGAGACCATTCCAGGCCTGAACATGCCTGTAGAGGGTAATTAGAGTGTCTTGTATGAGGAACATCAGCGAGCATAGTGAACTTGGGGGAGAATAAAAAGGGAGAAGACTGGAAAGGTAGGAAGGACCTTGATTTTGAAGGGTTCTTAAAGCATAACAGAATTTTATATTTGACACTGAAAGTAACAGGCAACCCCTGAAATTTATTGATTACAGGGGATGACACAGTCATAGAAAGGTTCCTTTGGTAACATTATTGTAGGATAGACTGGCCCTGAGAAAAGACCTGAAGCATGGACACAAACAAAAAGGTTACTGTAATAGTCCAAGTATAAGTTAATGAGGACCCAAAACAGAATAGCCACTGTATAAAAAGAAAAAAATGAAACAGGAAGGGTTTTAAAAGTAGAAATTGACAGAACTTAGAGACAGGATAGGGAAGGTGAAAGACAGTGAGGAATTCAGGATGATGTCATAGTTGTGAGGCTGGGTGACTGGGAAGACAAGGGTACACTAAGCAAAAATAAAATTTGGGAGAAAGGAGGGTTTAGGGAGAAAGATAATGTTTTGAACATGTTGAGTTTAAAGTGTCCAAGCTATCCAACTAAAAATATCAATGGGCCACCGGGAATGCAAGACTTTAGGTCAGAAGATAAGGCTAGATAACTAGATTTGAGAATCATCTTTATAGAGGTAATAATTGAATCCGTGGGAACTAATGAGTTTACCAAATGGAGAATAGAAGAGGATTTAGTACAGAGCCTTGGGAGGCTTAGATTAGCAGGCATGATCTATATTAAGAAAATGAAACAGAAAATTTTGATTACATAAAATTGAAGTCATTACAGAGAATCAGTGCAGTTAAAAATTAGAAAGGATGGCGACAATGGAGGGAGGAGGCGGAGAAGCAAGAGAGTGGTTCATAATGGCCCGGAAGCAGGACCTGAAGCCCAAATTCCTGGAGGGTGAATATGTGTTTTCATGGACCACTCCTTTATGGAGCAAAGTGTGTGAAGGTTGCCATAATGCACAAGCAAGTGAAATACTTTATACATTACAGTGGTTGGAATAAAAAAAAAAAAGTGCCGCGAGGCCCAGGAGCTCTGAAAAATCTTTGAAGACCCGTGAGGCTATTGTAGCCTTTTTCCTGTTCCTGAAGGAGCTCCCCTCAGTACGCCACCCCTTCCTGACCTCCTGCTGGGATGAATGGGCTCCAGAAAGCAAAGCACTCAAATTCGTGGGCACAAATCTTCAGAAACAGAGAGAACTTCAGAAAGCCAATCAGGAGCAGTATGCAGGAGGGAAGATGAGAGGGGCAGCTCCGGGAAAGAAGACATCTGGTCTACAGCCGAAAAACGCTGAAGCCCCTTTTCAAACACTCGCTGTTTGGAGACCTCGGCAGTATCAATGCGGAAACCAAAAGGAACAAACAGAAAATCTCTGGGATTGGAGAGGGTAGAATTACCAGCGAGACACCACAACAACCTCGGAATAAAAGGGCCAGAGTGGATCCAACGGTTGAAACCAGGGAAAGACAATTGGAGAAAGAAAATGATAGTTCAATATTCCTAATCAATATCAATGCAAAATATTAAATATATATAAAGGGGTCACAAGAAAAACATCAAAAATATTGCACACTGTTATCCAAGTAGGAGTTATACTAACAGTACAAAAACGGTGAAGAAACATTTATGAACAGAGCTGAAGTTAACGTACAGATTCCTGAAGAGCTGAAAGCTCAGCTTTATTGATGATTGGGACTTGATGACCAGACAAAAACAGCTTTCTTATCTTCCTGCCAAGAAGAGTGTGGACTCAATTCTAGAAGATGCGGGTTATAAGAAATCAGGTGAAAACACAGATGACAAGGAGTAGGCGTGAATGAAGTTGCGGCGGGGATCAGAGAATACTTCAATGATCATGTTGGGCCACTGTATGCCGAGATCCTCACTTCAATGATCATGTTGGGCCACTGTATGCTGAGATCCTCACCCATCACCCTGACCCACCCATGTCACAGGTCTATGGAGCGCTGCACTGGCTGCGATTATGTGACAATTGGAGCAATGCTGGTCTATACACCTCTTCATGAGAAGAGTTTGGCTTTATTATTGAACTATTTGCATGGTTTCTTAAAATACTTAGCAAAGAATTCTTCATTAGCGCCAATGACTAGAGGCTGCTCCTAAAAATCATCAGAAAGCTATCTAAGGAGTCAGTTGCTTTTTCTTCTCTTTGGGTCTCTGTTATCCTATCTATATGTTCTATTAGTCTCTCTCTTGCACAAATATTGCACTTTATAATTGTGTTTATGTAAAACAGGATTGATGTTTAAATAGTCTGTTTTGTTTGAAATAGTGCAAAGGAGGGTGCTTCAGCCCTTACTTCCCTTTCAGAGGTGCTGCCAGTGTGTGCAAGAGCGACACAGAGAGTGATATGCTGTACACAGGATGTTTGTTTCCGTGTATATCTGACAAAGCTGCTTGAATTCTGGTGGTTTCACTCCTTTGACCCGAAGCACTTTGATGATCCCTGTGAATGCTAAGTGACAAAACACCCCCATTCCTAGTGTCAAAGGTTTAATTCATGTATATAACTCATGACTCATTCATTTACACTCATCTTTCTTCTTAGTGTTTGAAGTAAACATGTTGTCCTTCAAGCCTTTTTCTCCTTGCCCACACTGTTGAAGAATGCTGATGTGTGTTACCATTTTAGCATTCTGATTCTTTCTTTTTCTTTTTTTAAAGCTTTTTTGGAGGGCAATTGGGGTTAAGTAACTTGCCCAAGGTCACATGGCTAGGTTTTTGTTTGTGTGTGCATTAAGTGTCTGAGGTCAGATCTGAACTCAGATCCTTCTGACTCCAGGACCTGTGCTCTACTCACTGCGCCACCTAGCCGCCCCTTAGCATTTTGATTCTAATGCACATTTTAACAGTAGGAAAAAAGCATTGTGTATCTATGGCTTTCTGGGAAAGTTGATCTTTCAGGAGCTGTTTTACAAGTCTTGGAAAGAAATCTTTTTTTATTTTTTTAAAAAAATTAGAAGGGATATAGTTAACTGAGAGGAGGGGGGAAATTTTTTCAACAATTTCTCTGATAAAAATTGATATCCAAGATTTGTGTGGGGGCATGATGTCAAAGTTCAAAAAGTCAAAACAAGAGCCATGAGGTAATTGAAGGTTGAACAATTGGGTCCTTGCCCAAAATAGAGTCCCTGGGAGGACCAATAGAAGTTTGAGGGGTAGCACAGTGGAGGGACATTCCAGGGTGAGGAGTCCCCAGGTGCATTTCAAAAGTGAAACAACAGCTGAGGCATGGTCACAAAGTCATGAAAGTCAGAAGCAAAACCAGGTGGGAAGATACCACAAATCACTAATAATTATGGGAATGCTTATTCAAACAACTGTGAGGTTCTGCCTGAAACCTATGAGATCAGCGAATATGACAAAAAAAGAAAATGATCATTGTTAGAGACACTATAGGAAGACAGATACAGCTGGCCCAGCACTTCTACAAAGCTGTTTGGAATTAAACATATAAATATAAATCATTAAACTCTACATACTTTTTGATTCAGTGATATCACTACTTGGATTATATCCCAAAGAGATAAAAGAATTAGCAAAAAGAACTATGTGTATAACTTTTTAAAAGAAAAAAAAGCTCTTTTTGATGTAGAAAAGAACTAGAAGCAAAGATAGTACTCATTGATTGTGGAATGGCTGAAAAAATTATGGGATATTAATGTAATGGAATTTCAAAGAAACTTGTGAAAACTTCTATGAACTGATGCATAATAAAATGATCAGAGCCAAGAGAATAATTAATAGAGTAACATTTGTTACTCAGTTGTATCTAACTCTTTGTGGCCCTATTTGGAGTTTTCTTGGCAAAGACACAGGAATGATTTGCCATTTCCTTCTCCAGCTTATTTTACAGATGAGAAAACTGAGGCAAATAGGGTTAAGTGACTTGCCCAAGGTCTCACAGCTAGTAAGTGTCTGAGGCCACATTTGAACTCAGGTCTTTCTGACTCCAGGTCCAGTACTCAATCCAATGTGTCACCTAGCACAAGGAAATAATTGATATGGAAATTAATATATTAAAAACACTGTAAAAAACATATTGAAAGACTTTAAAACTCTGACCAATGCAATAACCAGCCATAGCTATAGAGTAGTGTTGATAACTGACAAAGGAATGGTGGACTCAAGGTAAAGAATCAGACATGCATTTGGGAGCATTGAAAACATGTGAAAATTTAGTCTGACTATACTTCTTTGCTTCAAGAATTGTATTTTTTTTTTATTCGAAGTGAGATGGGTTTATAGGGGAGAGGGAAGCTGACAACAATGAAAAGAAAGAAAGAAAAAGAGAGAGAGAAAGAGAAAAAGGGAGAGAAAGATCACAGAAGAATACTGAAGGAAATACAGAAGAAAGCAACAAACAAATATGATAGTATTGAAAGTAGCATGTAGAATTTGTTATGTATGTATTTTTTAAAATCAAGTTGTATATAACACAGATTTGTGGTTCCACATATAATCTTCTTTCTGTTTTTTGTTTATGAAAATAGGTTTTTCAATTCAAATATCATGGGGCTCATGTAAGTCAGGATTACACAGGATTCAGCTTCTTCTACATTAAAGGACCAGAGGGCTTGGAATATGATATTGCAGAAGGCAAACGAGCTAGGATTACAACCAAGAATCACCTATCCAACAAAACTGAGTATAATCCTTTGGGGAGAAAATGGATATTCAAAGAAAATAAAGAACTTTCAAGCATTCCTAATTATAAGACCAGAGCTGAATTGAAAAAAAAAATCTTCAAATACAAGACTCAAGAGAAGCATAAAAAGGTAAATAGGAACGAGAAAACATAAGAGATTCAATAAGGTTAAACTGTTTATATTCCTACATGGAAAGATGATATTTGTAACTCAAGCACTTTATCACTATTAGGGCAATTAGAAGAAGCATACATAGATAGAAGGCACAGGTATGAGTTGACTATGATGGTATGATATTAAAAAAAATAAGAGGTGAGAAGGATATTACACTGGGAGAAGAGGAAAGGGAGAAACAGAATGGGGTAAATTCTCTCATGTAAAAGAGATGCAAAAGGGGCGGCTAGGTGGCACAGTGAATAGAGCACCAGCCCTGGAATCAGGAGGACCTGAGTTCAAATCCAGCCTCAGACACACACAAACTAGCCACATGACCTTGGGCAAGTCATTTAACCCCAACTGCCCCTCCAAAAAAACAAAAAAAAAAAAAAAAGAGAAAGAGAGAGAAGCAAAAAAAAAACAAAACCTATTACAATGGAGAGGAAGATGAGGAGGGGTGGAGTGGCAAGCATTGCTTAAGCCTTACTCTCATCAGAATTGGCTCACAGAGGGAATATAGTTGGATATAGAAATATATCTTATCCTATAGGGGAGTAAAAAGGAACAGGGATAAGAGAGGTGGGGAGGACACTAATAGAAGGGAGGATAAATTGAGGGAGGCAGGGGTCAGAACTGAATGCTTATGAGGAAGGACAGAGAGACACAGAGAGAGAGACAGAAAGACAGAGAAGATGATTCAAGGAAAAAGTAGGATGGAGGAAAGTACAGTTATCATAATTGCAAATGTGAATGAGAGGATAAACTCATCCATAAAATGGAAGCAGATTAACAGAATGGATTAAAAACCAGAATCCTACAATATGCTGTTTACAAGAAACATATCTGAAACACAGGTACACACATAAAGATAAGAAAATAGAGCTGAATCTATTATGCTTCAGCTGAGGTTAAAAAAAAAAAGTAGGGGTAGCAATCATGATCTCAAACAAAGCAAAAGTAAAAACAAATCTAATTAAAGAGATAAGGAAGGAAAATATATTTTACTAAAAGGTACCACAGATACCGAATATAAAAACTAAACATCTATGCATCAAATGGTATAGCATCTATAATTTTTAAAGAAGTTAAATGATTTATAGGAAGAAATAGTAAAACTATACTAGAGGGAGACCTCAACTTTCCCCTCTCAGAACTAGATAAATCTAACCAAAAAAGAAAAAAAAAGTTAAGAAGGGGAATAGAATTTTAGAAAAGTTAGATATGGTAGACCTCTGGGGAAAATTGAATAGCAATAGAAAGGAATATACCTTTTCCTCAGTCGTACATGGCACCTATATAAAAACTGACCTGTATCAGGGCATAAAAAACCTCACAGTCAAATGCAGTAAAGCAGAAATATTAAATACATCTTTTTTGGAACATAATGTGATAAAAATCATAAGGGCAATGGAAAGAATATTAAATTAATTAGAAACTAAATAAAATGGGGTTTTTTTTTGGTGTGTGTGTTAAAATGTTTTTGAAAAAAGAAAAAAATTTTTAAAAAGCATTATGAAGAAAGGAAAGTTGTATTAATCTATACAAGCACAGAGAGTGTGGTATAATGGATAAAGAGTTGACTTCACAACCTAGGAAGATCTAGATTCAATTTTAACTGATACATACTGGCTATGTGAACCTTGGCAAGCCACTTAAACTTTCAATACTCTAGGCAACTCTCTAAGTTGAAAAAAAAAAAAACACAAAGGAACCCATAACTAGGTGCTAAACTATCTATATAGCACATATACACATATGTGCTATTAAATTAAATAAATTAAATTTATTAAGTTATTAAAAATTTAAATTAATTAAACATTATAAACAATTACATTAAACAATAGCTCATGTATTGATGAGGTGCAGTTCTTTAGCCACTCTTATTCCTTCCCACTCCCCACTACTGGGGTGGCTAGGTGGTGCAGTGAATAGAGCACTGGCCCATGAGTCAGGAGGACCTGAGTTCAAATGTGACCTCAGACACTTAACACAAAACTAGCCATGTGAGCTTGGGCAAATCACTTAACCCCAATTGCCCTCCAAAAAAAAAAAAAAGATATAGCCACTATTGATAATCCCTCTTTGAAATATGAACAAGTTCTTGGACTGAACTACAAAGAAAGCTTGGCCAAAAGTCTAGCTAAAATTGGCAAAACCCCCCTAAAGATAAAATTTAAGTAGCTAAGCCTGATGGCACAGGAGTCAACCAATGAAGTTAATCAGTTTATCAATACAGTCTAGGAGTAGCTTTGTAGGATGTAACCCCTATGCTTATAACAGATGATAGAAGATGTACTCCTCCTCTTCTATAGATTGTGGCATTTACCAGCAAAAATACTTGTCCAATATGACATATCCCAATCATCAGTTCATACAGTTCAAGAGTTTATCAAGAGTCAGATTCTAGAGGGAACCTAACTCCTGACAAGTCACATGGAAGACAAATGGAGTTGGAGAAGGGGAAGCCATGACAAATCTTGCAATGCTGGGAAAAAAGAAAGAACAGGTAGAGGCCACCACTACAAAGAGCCAAGCTATGTCTCTAGGACTGGGGCTCTGTGGGCCAATGGGAACAAAAAGTATCAAGACAGATGGTGAGTTGCTAAAACTCCACACCCCACACTAGACTAGAAACTCCAAGGCAATAAGACTCTTTCCTTCCTTCCTTTTACTGCTTCACAATAGTACAATGCCTTTTCCCCTGGGCATAGGGGAAATCTCTTTACTTTTCTTTATTTTAAACATTTACTTTGTCTTGATAAAGTGTTAAAGAAATTTATTGATGTGAATTTATTGAAATTGAAGTTGGGGGAAATTGCTGAAGAGGAGCATATCAGGAAAGGGGAGAAAGATAAAACCTAGAGCATTTGCCATAGTACTGTCTCTGGGTCTCAGACATAGAGAATTACAGATTCCTTTTGTTACAACTTATCAGAGCAAAGACAGAATGTTTACACCAGGAAAGCCATCTAGACAATGAGTCAGAGTAGTCTTGGGAGTGGGAAGGAATAAGGGTGGCTAAAGAACTGCACCTCATCATTGCTTCATGAGCTATTGTTTAATGTAATTGTTTATACTGTTTAACTAAATTTAATTTAAATTTTAAATAATTTAATAAATTTAAATAAATGTATTTCATTTAATAGCACACATGTGTATATGTGTGTATATACACTGACAGAAATATAATTTCTATCACATAATATGGCAATATTATATGGAAATTATTTTCCATTATATGATATATAATTTTCATTCTGTCTATGTAAGCATACACAGAATAATAACAAATATATGTATGAGGTAGTTTAAGGAGGTAGAGCACTAGCAGTTAGGATCAGAAACAAGATATTACTTTAGCTCATTCCTCAATGAAGTGAGTGATTCAAAGAGAGAGAAGTAAGGAGGGAATGCATTCCAAGAATTCTGAAAGAGCCAGGGCAAAAGCATGGAAATGAAAGGTGGGGAGCTGTATGTGAGAAATAACAAAATGGGTGATGTGACTATGAGATAAAGCACAAGAAGGACAGTACTGTATATCAGGGGCTGGAAAGGTAGGTTGGAATAAGGTTTACAAGTACCTTAAAAGTCAAACAGTAGAGTTTATACTGAATTCTAGAGATCAAATGAAACCACCTGAATTTACATATGATAATTAGAGCTGGGAGTGACCCTAGAGGCTATCTAGTTTAACCCCTTCATTTTAGGGATGAGAAAACTGAAGCACAGAAAGGTTAAATGATGTGCCCATAGTCCAATGGGTTTCAGAGGCAGGATTTCATCAGACCTGCACTCAAGGAAAATCACTTTGGAAGTGCCAAAGGCATTGGAAAAGAGAGCGAACCAGCTAAAAGAGGCTTTTGCAACAGTTCAGGTAAGAAGTGATGAGACCGTGAACTAAAGTTGTGAATGTGGGAGTCATAAAAAAAAAATATAAGAGATGTGTAAATTGGAAAAAACAAAAAAAGATTTGGTAATGATTAATAGGGGTGCCAGATGGGTCAGGGAGAGTGAGATGTCTAGGAAGACATCTAGACTGTGAACCTGGAAGATGAGAAGGCTGATGGTACCCTTGACAGTAAAAGAGAACTCTGGGAAAGAGTTGGGTTTGGGGAGAATATGAGTTCTGTTTGGACATGCTGAATTTGAGATGCCTATGGAACACCCAATCCAAATAGGAAAGAAGAAAATCATCACTTAAGTAACTACTACATGCCAGGACTATGCCGAGCACTTTTGCAAATATTACCTCATTAGGTCCTTACAACTAACCTGAGGTATAGGTACTATTATTATCCCTATTTTACAGATGAGGAGGCTGAGGTAGACGGAGTTTAAGTGACTTTCTCTGGTTCACAGAGCTAATAAGTGTCTGAGACTGGCTTTGAACTCAGGTCTTCCTGGCTCCAGGTCTAAGCATTCAATCTATTGTGCCACCCAGTTGTCTCTAAATAGGGAGTTTATAATGCAATGAGAGAGAGACAGAGAGAGAGAGAGAGAGAGAGAGAGAGAGACAGAGAGACAGAGAGAGAGAATGAGACAGAGACAGAGACAGAGACAGAGAGACAGAGAGAGAGAGAGGAGATGTGGTCAACTTTGGAGAGCTAATTAGACAACCAAGAGAGAGTGTAAAGAGAAAAGTGAAGTCATGACAGTGCCTTAGGAAGGATGTGGACAATGAACCAGAAGAAGACATTGAGCAGTAGCTAGACAGGTAAGAGAACCAAGGAAGCACAGTGTCATGAAAACCCAGAAATAAGAGAGTAACCAGGAAAAGAAAGCAGAGAACCAAAAAACACATGAAGTAGCGAGGTCAAGAAACAGGAGGACTGACAAAGTGAAGATAACCGTTAGATAAGACAAGTGAGAGATCGCTGGTAACAGAAAGAGGTGTTCTGAGGGGTGAAGTCAGAAGTCAGAGGGTTGATAAATGAGTGAAAGAAGAGGAAGTGATGGCAGTAAGAATAGACAGCTTTTCTGTAGGAGTTTGGCTGAGAAAGGGAGGACATATATAGAAGGAAATTTTAAGGGGATGGTAGATTCTAGTGAAAGTTTTTTAAGAGTAGTAAAGAATGGGTACGTTGTAAATGGCAGAGAAGGATTTGATAGGAGTTGGAGGGGAAGACCCTTGCCTAGTCCATCCCTAATTTGCCCCTGCTAGGGTCTGGGAAGGTAACACTGACCCCTGGGCCTCTGATCCATAATGTTGCCTAAGAGTGTGTGTGTGTGTGTGTGTGTGTGTGTGTGTGTGTGTGCACGCGCGCACGTGCGCACATGCACACATGCATTTGTGTAATTTTACTGCATGTGCCAGTTGCAAGTGGGGTATGCTAATAAATGTTTCATAACCAGGTTTGGGGGGGGGGAAGGATGGACACACAATACCCTTTTAAGTTTAATTTTAATTATTAATACTTTCTTCATTTTCTTAAGGCTAGACAATTAAGAAAATAAATTCCTAACTAGTAGCATTTGCCAACTGCAAGGTGTAAATAGAAAATTTAATAATCAGCTCTTGAGTCAATTTGAGTCAGCTCCAAGAGACATACAAGTGTCTTAAAAAGAGTCTATTTTATGAGGCTGTCTAAGAATTCTAAAAGGTGGTATGGTTTTTTGGTTGATTTTGTCTTACAGTTTTCTCAAACTCCTTTTTGCAAAGCAATACATCCATCCTCCTCATGAAAAAAAAATATTGGGGGGATGATTATAGGAACAATCTACTAGAGAAGACAGGAGAGAACAGGATCAAGGGTTCATATTTCTGACCCCAAGCCTTTTGACTCGTAAGACTAGTACTCTTCCTGCCACACAAAGTCATTGCTGTGGATTTAACTTGCAGGGAAGCAACTTTTGGCTCAATGCAAGGAAAAACTGACAATTCCAGCTATCCAAAAGTAGGACTGGCTGTCTTCTCAGGTACTAGCAGGTTCCTTGTCACCAGAAGGTCAGCAAGGAGGAGAAGCTTCCTGACCACTTTTGAGGGCTATTGTAGAGAGAATCCCTGTCCACATACAGGTTGGGCTAGACAACCGCTCAGCCTTCTCGGATGCTGAGATCCAAGGATTCTATGAAGAGAATTCTTACAAAGAACGGAGGACAGTAGAGTCTAAAATGCATCTCAGCATAGTACTAGACATTCAGGTGTTGATCATTAATTTTCATATAGTCTTCCCAAGTGAAATGTCTGAAGGCTTAGGACCCACCACCATACCAATGTAAGATAAGTCATATTTAGTATGAATTGTCCAGTTGTCTCTAAGTTATCCCAGAGTCTCAAAACTGGACAAGAATTCAGAGGTAACTTGTTCCAACAACATATGACTCATGCCTCATGACTTAACTTTCCATCAAGTCATATTCTAAACATGAGTCACATACCACCAACTCTCAGTGAGACTTAATATGACTCCTTGCATTAAGGTCTCAAGTTCATCTCAGTTTATTAGCCATCATGGGCTCATTTGTTTAGCCATATCCAAGGCCAAGTTTTATTATTGTCCCTCTTCTTGGATACTACCTCCTGTGAATTACTGGGCTCCTCCATCAATATTTTCACTCTTCGTTATACTTGATACTCTCAACAGTATCTGGCTTGGAAGAAATATGTGAGTGGTTTTCTCCTTTGCCCTTCATTTTCAGTTTAAAGCCACCTCCATCAGACCCATAAGTCTCAAGGCAGCTGTATTTTTACCAGATCTCAGAAGATGCATTCCACACTTGGCCAAGAGCCTGACATTCCTATGTCTTAATCCAAGGTTTAGAGATGCAAATACTGTACTCAGATACCATCTTCTTAATCATCCACAATATTCACTTTCCAAACAAGAACTCAGTCAATTAAAAAAAAAAAAAAGGAATGCTTCCATCTAGTGTAGAAGCTGAAGGATCAGCCTTAGATAAAATTAAATTGCTCATGTCATCTTTTGTCATCTTCTGTGATAGGACTAACGTCTTCCTGCATTTCCCCACAACATATGTTAGACCTATGCCTGCCTTCCCCTCTTGCCCTTCCTCCAGCATGGGTTAGACCTACACATTAGGCAGCAGGGATTAGTTTTCCCTGAAAAGAAACAAAGTTGTCAGGAAACCTGATCTACCCTTGCTTCCTTGACTCAATTTTCTGGTCATCTATGGGCATAAAATTCCCTCCCATTACAAGGTGGGGCCCCTATAACTTGGTGGATATCTAAAGACTATAGAAGTAAATATACCCAACATACCCTGTCCTACTAAACAGATGTAGTTTCCATATGAAGATAAGGGGGCTATATTCAATGCTATCTTTTTTTGCATATCCTTAATGTGTTAGGGCACAGTAAATCTCTTTTTGTTAAATATTCAATGACTCCAATAACGATGAATTCAATTTTGTCCCCACATAGCAATTCTGTGCTACTCCAATCCCCACCTCCCAGGCTAATGAATAATGAATTTGGCATAATGAATCACTGGGACAATATTAGATGGCCTTGTGGTTCATGTAATGGTTGAGCTGGGGGAAGAGTTCTTCAAATAAGGAGGATGGGGGTGATTTGATGGTAAGACATTGAATGGCTCCTGTTCACAAGAGCCATCCTAACTGTGTTTGGGGAGTTCTCCCTGTGAAACAGGTAATAGGCTCCTACTAAAGGAAGAGATATGAGCTCAGGGTACCTGGATTCCAATTCAATCTCTGACACTTAGTATCTGTGTGATCTTAGGCAAATGGTTTAATACCAGCCTAGATCTTGGTTTCCTCATTTATAAAATAAAGAAGTTGGACTAGATGCTATAAGGTTCCCTCTAACTTCAAATATATTACCCTGTAATCCTCGAGGAAAGGGTTGATGTGAAACAAGCTTCACTTTGAAAAGAGCAAAGTAGGCAGTTTATGCTACAGTTGAAGTATGAAGCAAGCAAAATAATAATAGTGTGTCTTAAATGGCCTTTTCTGTTTTCAATTTAAAAAAAAATCAAAATCAGGCCCCCTGAGAAAGTAAAGGTTAAGAAATACACAGATTTCACATTCCTTGATGCAGCTTTGGGGGCATTTGGTGAGGGACTCAGGTGAACAAGAAACTACAGTCATTGAGGAATAGCTTTGACCTTCACTAACAGAGATGCATGGTGAACATAGATGGTTGTTAAATACTGATCCAGGTGGAAAGGAAAAATGCACACATAGGCTTAGAGGACCCACTGAAAATCCTGATTATATGTTGAATTCCTCCAGCACTTTGAGGCAACAGTTTATAAAGCAGAACTACCCTTAACCTCTCCCTGTAGAAGGGCATGTCATTGCTGCGAAATCTGAGAGATGCTTGCAGGACCACGGGATCTGAGAATATCCACACATTGTTTAGTATGCCATTTCAACCCAATTCAAGTAAACCAACATTTAATGAGGGCCTACGCTGTGCCAGGCATGGGAATACAAGACAGAAATAAAAAAGTCCCTGCTTTCAGGGACTTTACATATAATTTGGGGGTAGACAGATGAGATTCAATATACACACAGATAAGCAAATATAAATTTCAAGCAAATTGGCAAAGATGACAAATATAAATTTCAAGAGTTCTAACTATGAATGATCAGAAAAAGACTTTGTGAATATGAAATGAGCTTTAAAGGAAGCTAGGGATTTTCATTTAACCATATATTGAAAGAAGGGAAAATGAAATGAGAAGAAAATCTTTGTTTCAAATTTCTCTGCTAAAGGTTAGATGTTCAAGATTTATGAACAATTTATGTATGTGATATATACATACATCATATATATGCATATATACACACACATACATATATACATACATACTACAGTAGAACCTCTGTTTACAAACTTAATTCATTCCAAGATTTTGTGTATTTGTTTGTATTGCAAAGTGAATTTTCCCATAGGAAATAATGTAAAATTGGAATGATCAATACCACATCCTCAAAAATACTCATATACAAATAATTATTTATAATTTTAAGTAAGTTTTTTTTGGGCTCTAATGAACCTGAAATACAATAGCAACGATTAGTACATAACATAAACAGAAAATAAAACAAATTAACCTGCACTTTACCTTTGAGAAGAGTCATGTGTGGCATGAGGGAGACAAGAGGGAGCAGGAAGGGTTATTGCTTGGCAGGACAATCTCCTTCCATGAGAACATTGGGGATTTCAACACCTTATGCTACTTTCACTCAGAGTGAGACTAACACTACTGCCTTCACTTATTTTTCATTTTTTAGAATCACTTTCATGTTTTGACTCACTGATTTTTTTTCTTTATATTCACTTCTGACTAGGAATCTATCTAAGGACATTTGTTTTTGACATTTTTTCAGAAGGTCACAGAACTATGGCATTGCATTATTGTTAAATATATTCATGGTTGTCATTGCTACAACCTTATTTGGATGATGTCTTTCAAAAAAATGCTGCCCTTTTCTGCATATCTAATAAACCTCCCTAATCTCACTTGATGAGAGGGATTCCTCTGACCTCTCAACCTCGTCTTCAGATGAGATATCTTCCATAACCTCTCGCTGCTGCACCTCATGCAGACCCATCAGTTTGTCCATCATCAGCTCCTGGCTATGTTGTACTACTGTATGCAGGCAAACACAAGTGAACACACTTGTAATGGTACTATTAAGAGCGAACAATGCTGCCTTCACAAAGGGTCAACAAATGAGGTCAATTAGGAAATATGCCAACCTGAGATTTCTTTGTTTGACATATGAAGGCAAAAATATAAAACATTGGGGGCAGCTAGGTGGCGCAGTGAGTAGAGTTTTATATATGTATAAAACATTGCCCTAATTGAGTGTCATCCCTTTGCAAACTGACCAAGTCCAAACATCATGTTCATACTGAGAATTTTTGTTTGTCCTTTAAGACAAATTTTGCAAAATTTTTTTTCCTCATCTGGAGAAGCATATGTAAACCAGCTTACTCATAAACCAAGGTTTTACTGTATATATGACCAACAGTCATTCTCTAATAGATAAATGGTCAAAAGAAATGAACAAACAGTTCTGAAAAGAACTGAAAAAGTATTCTTTGGAAAATGAAAGAATGAAATAAAAATGAAAAAATTCTCAAAATTACTAATAATTAGAGAAATTCAAATCAAAGCAACTCTGAGATTTCACCTCACATCCTGCAAATTGACAAAGATGATAACAATGGCAAAAGTCAATATTGGAGGGGGTGTGTTGGCACATTTTGGAAAGCAATTTGGAATTATGCAAACAAATTGACTGAAATGTTCATGCCTTTTGAACCAGACTTCTTTACCGAGCTTATACCTCAAGGAAGATATTGTTAAGAAAGTCCCTATGTATATTAAAATATTTATGGCAGCACTTTTAGTGATGGCAGAGAATTTGAAATAAAGTAAATGTCTATCAATTGGATAGTGGCTAAATAAATTGTGGTAAATTAATGTAACAGGATATTGCTGTTCTGACTCTTTTGTGATCGCTGGACTGGACTGTCTATGGAATTTTCCTGGCAAAGACATTGGAGCAGTATGACATTTCCTTCTTTAGTGGATTAAGGCAAAAAGAGGTTAAGTGACTTGCCGAGGATCACACACCTAGTGTCTAAGAATGGATTTGAACTCAGGTCTTTCTGATTCCAGGCCCACCACTCTATCCATGGAACCACCTATCTTTGCTGTAAATAAGGATGTATATATTGAATGCTGAGAAGCATGGAAAGATCTACATGAACTAATGCAGAGTGACATCAAACTTTGAAAGAAAGAAATGACAAAGAGTATGTGAGAGCAGGAAGGGTTCTCCACGTTTTACAGATCAGGTCATCACTGGAAAAGTTCAGAGAATGAGATCATAGTAATATGGGAGAATCTAGAATGTGTTTTTCTTTTATCTTAAAGTGGACACCTGTGGTAGGAGTAATTTCTTAATGTCCACCCCAGGCCCGCTGGGTTAGTTTTACCTTTAAAGGTATTGAGACCATCCTTGGGGTGTGACTGACTCAGAGGTCTAAGGTCTCAGGCAATTAATATCATTTCCAGGCTTGACTGAAAATAGCCATGAGATCTGTAGTTTGGCTTAGAACTGGGCAACTCAGAGGCAAAGGAGCCTTTGCTCCACAAAATCAATCCTCAGTGTCCTCAAGGCATATTCTTCTTGAATGTCCTTCCCCAGCAAATCACCCTTTATTAGAGAAAGACAAAGAAAGAGACTGAGAGTGTTGGATAGATGATAGAGCATTTATTAAGTGTTTGCTATGTTAGGTCAAAATGGGTACATGATTTAGACATGAAGGGTGATACCATAAACAAATTAGGAGAACATAGAATAGTTTACCTGTCAGATCTATGCATAAGGGAAGAATTTAGGACCAAAGAAAATATAGACAGCATTACAAAATGTAAAATAGATAAATTTTTACTGTAAAAAATTTAAGTTTTTGCATAAACAAAGCCAAGGTAACCAAAATCATAAGGACAGCAGAAAACTGGGGGAAGTTTTTGTAACAAGTGTCTCTGATAAGGGCCTTACTTCTCAAACACATAGAGAACTGAGTCAAATTCATAAAAATACAAGTCATTTCCCCAATTGATAAATGGTCAAAGGACATGAACAAGGAGTTTTCAGACAAAGAAACCAAAGATATCTAGAGTGATATGGAAAAAAATGCTTTAAATCACTATTGATCAGAGAAATGCAAATTCAAACAACCATGAGGTATCACCTCATGCCCATCAGATTGGCTAATATGACCAAAAAAAAAAAAGGAAAATGATGAATGTTGGAGGGGATGTGGGAAAACTGGGACAGTTGGTTGAGTTGTGAACAGATCCAACCATTCTGGAGAGCAATTTGGAACTATGTCCAAAGGGCTATAAAAATCTGCATACCCTTTGATGCAGAATTAACACTGCTAGATCTATATCCCAAAGACATAAGAAAAGGGAAGAAGGACCTATCTGCATAAAAATATTTGTAGCAGCTCTTTTTGTGATGGCTAAGAACTGGAAAGCAAAGGGATGCCCATCAATTTGATGGAATATTATTGTGCTATAAGAAATGACAAGCAGAGTGATTTCAGAAAAACCTGTAAAGACTTATAAGAACTGATGCACTGTGAAGTGAACAGAACCAAGAGAACGTTGTACACAGTAACAATGTTGTTTGATAAAGAACTGTGAATGGCTTATTCTCAGCAATATAATGATCCAAGACAACCCCAAAAGACTAATGATGAGGCATACTATTTACCTCCAGAGAAAGAACTGATGGAATCTGAATACAGATTAAGCATACTATTTCACTTCCTGTATTTTTAACCCCTTTGGGTCTTTCACAACATGACTAATATGGTAATGTTTTACATGATTGAACATATATAATCCATATCAAACTGCTTACTGTCTCAGAGACAGGGGAGAAGTGAGGGAGGGCAAGAAAATTTGGAACTCAAAAGTTTTTAAAATACATGCTAAAAATTGTCTTTACATGTAACTAGGGGAAAATAAAATATTATTAAAAATAGTAATAATAGCACCTACCTTCCAGGATTGTTGTGAGGAAGAAATGCGATATTTGTAAAGCACTTAGCTCTGTGTCTGGCACATAGTAGGTGCTTCATACTTGTTCATCTGTTTGCTAATAGCTAGAGTGATCAAGAAAATCTTCACATAGAAGACAGTGCCAGAGTTGAGTCTTGAGGTAATCTGGATTCTACTGTGTAAGAGGTAAGGAGAGTGCATTCTAGGCATGGAGGCACTCCTTGTGCAAAAGACATGCATATTATGCATGAGGAATAACAAAGTCAGCCTAACAGGATTGTAGAGGGGAGAAAAAGAGAGACAAGACAGACTACATGGTACTCTACATTCCTTCAAGCAACAGGAAGCAGCCTGTGCATAGCAGTACTTCTGGGGAAGGGCCTCTACCAAGGCAATCCTCATACTCTGAACTGTGAGTGAATGGAGATTAAGACTTGCAAGACTAATGGCTTTTCATTCTGTGACTTCTATATTGTTTCCCCTTTTAAGAAAATAAAATCTTCTATAATATTATGAACTGTGTATTTATAAGTATTTCTAAGTTTGCCCGTTTCCGTATATTAGATATAGTACCCTGCGTTACTAGATAAAGCACTGGACTTCGAATCAGGAAGACAGGATTCAATCCTATCTTTGCCATTTACTATTTCTTAAATCTCTTCTGATCTGAATTTTGTTGTCCCAAATATTTGTGGGCACATTGACACTAAATGGTTGGCTGTCAGCTAAAGAAACTGTTCCCTCTCCCTAGAGCCTTATATTGTTTAGATTTACTGAAAGGAATAAAAGAGATGAATCGATTTGTAATACGCCATTTTCTAAATAAGAAGAGATAGTATAAGAGATTTTTTAAAGGTTGTAAATATTTTGGTTGTCACTAAACTTAATGATTCCTTTTAGAGTTGTACCATTGATGATGACATTCAGTTATTTGCTCATTTATTGTTATTTATGTTCAAAGGATTATGTTAGATGCTAGAAGTACAAAGATTTTTTAAAAATGCTGCTTGCAACTCTATTTTGTGCCTGTCTTCCTCAAATGTATTTAACAAAGGCTATTCATCCAAAACAAAAATTAATGCAAAAAAAAAAATTCAGACAGTCATTTACCACTAGTCCAAAAATCTAAACTTTTCCCCCATACACATATACCAAAGATGCAGACTTAAACAAAAGTTACAAATAAATATATACATATATATGTATATATATTTTTATTATATATATTATATGTATATATTTTAATGGAATAGACAGAAAATCTTAATTTAAGACAAACTTTCAGTAGTATTGGAAACAATCCAATCCCTTCCCCCTCCCCCGCAAAAAAAAAACACACCCTTGAACAAAATTTACTGACTTTCCAACTGATTTCATGTATTCGCCATACTAGCTCTGAGTGTTTTGAAAAAAAAAAAGCTAAGTGCTTTTTGTGAATACTTAACATTTAATCTCTAACATGCAAAGTTAGAGTAGGATGTGGGTTTGATTCTACTTTTGAAAGCAATAAACAGATTTTTAGATTAAATGTTAAATGTTGAAAGTTAAAATAATACTCAGGGTCACTTTCTCATTTCCCTGAATCCATTCTTCTTACTAGGAATTTGCAGTTGAAAGAAAAAAATTTTAATATCTAGAATCAGTGGGTTGCTTTCTGGGTGATTTTCATGGCCATTTGACTCTTTCTCTGGGCCTCAGCTTATTCCTATATGGTTAGATCACCTATTAGGTCTATCAATCAATCAATGAGCATTTAATTACAGGCTCTGTACCAGGTACTGTCTGAGGTACCACGGTTACAAAGATAAAAAAGACAGTCCTTGTCCTCAAGGAGCTTATAGTCTATTAGGACAGGCAATGAGTACATTTGCCATGGATTATATACAAATAAATTGGAGAGAGTTGGAGAATTGGAGAAGGGGATTGGAGAAGAGATTGAGCTCTAGCAGCCTGGGGAATCAGGAAAGGTTTCATGTAGAAAGTATTCAAGCTGAGTCTTAAAGGAGGCAAAGAGTTCTAAGAAGAAGGAAGGTGAGGGAGAATATTCCAGGCAATGCAAGATAGCTAGTTAAAATATGGAGACAAGGGGCAGCTAGGTGGTGTAGTGAGTAGAGCATCGGCCCTAGAGTCAGAAGGACCTGACTCTAGAGTTCAGATCCGACCTCAGACACTTAACGCACACACAAATTAAAAAAAAACCTAGCCGTGTGACCTTGGTAAGTTTTTAATCCCAATTGCCCTCAAAAAAGGGGGGGGGGGGGGCAAAATAAATAAATAAATAAAAATAAAAGTATGGAGACAAAAGAGTGAATGTTCTATGCCAGGAACTGTAGAATGTAGCAACTGACGAACCCATGATAAAGTTGGGAAGGTAAGGTCAAATAAGGGAACTTGTTTGCTTCTAGAAACAATAGGAACCACTTGAGTTTACTGAGTAATGAGTTAACTTGGCAGACATATCTTTTAGGAAAATGGCATTTGTGTGAAAGGTGGTCTAGAAAGAAGAGATACAGGAAAGAAGAGAGGCAGAAAAATCTTGTTATTTTTTGGTTGTTTCAGTCAGGTCTGACTCCTCATAATCTCATTTGAAGTTTGCTTGGCATAGATATTGTACTGGTTTGCCAATTCCTTCTCCAGTTCATTTTGCAGTCGAGGAAACTGATGCAAAGAGGGTTAAGTGACTTGCCCAAGATCACACAGCTAGTAGGTGCCTGAGTCTAGGTTTTCCTGATTCTAGATGCAGAGCTCTTATCTACTGCACACCTATCTTATTATCATAAGACTAGTGATTCCTAGAAGTAGCTACTTTCTTCCCATCAATAACAAGAGGAAGATTTATCTAAGAGGAGACAAAACTGCTCCTAAGACTGACCCCAGTTTCCCTGACCCAACTTATTGGTCTGCTAAGTGCCAGTGAACTGTTGTCACATATCTTTGCAAAATGAGGCTCCCACAGTACCTTGGCACCATGGTAGTAATACAGGTGAGAGCCTCAACTAGGATGATGGATGTGTGAAAAACAAAAAGGGTTTATACGTGAGAGATAGCATGAGGGTAGAAATGATAAAAAATGCTATCCACCTCTAGAGAAAGAAGTGGTGGAATCTGAATGAAAATTGACACCTGTTTTACATTATTTTTCTTCAGTTTTTTTTTAATGTGTTCTTTTGCAACATGGCAAATATGGAAATCTTTTGCATGACTTCATATGTATAATCTATATTAAAGTACTTGCCTTCTCAAGGAGGGGGGAGTAAAGGGAGGAAGAGAATTTGGAACTCAAAAATAATAAACAAATGTTAAATTGTTTTCACATGTAATTAGAAAAAATAAACATTCTTAATAAAAATGCTTGCTACTTGAAAAACAGGTGGATGTGTATGTGTGTGCATTACAAAACCAAAAGATATTAAGGCAATCTGGGTAGGTTAGGAAGGAAAGCAATCAAGGGTACATGGAGAAGGGGTGGCCTTGGCAAGCAGAACATCCTCAGAGACTGTAGTAAAGGAGATGGTGACAATGACGATATGAATGAGAGAAAAGTGGAAGTTCTCAAGGAATGGACTCAAGATTTTCTATGAAACATGAGCTTAAAAGTCCTCGCAGAGAAGGTGGGGAAAGAGAATGAAAAGTTTTGGATCAGCTACTGTGCTACGTAGGATAAGGAATTGTTTAAGGAGTAGGACAGCCTTGCTTGAGAAACCTTGGTTGAGATAACCTTTAAGCCACTTCTGCATAATTCTTTCTTCACTGGTCCTATGGCACAACCTAACAACCACCATAACATGGTATAATCAGGACCAAATGTTTACTTTCCTTAAAGTCAACATCCCCCCCACCCCCACCCCCAAAGCTAGACATTAAGAGTACTAAATAGAATGATCTTGGTAAACCAAATTGCTATGTTCCTGGCAGTCCTTCCCTGCTGTTTCCCTTCAACATTTCTATCTAAAATGATGAAGAAAAAAAAAGCCCTGGAAAATATACAGCTATTCTTTGAATATATTCTTCTACCCACCTTCCGGAATGTCCATTTTAGGCCTTTAAAAAAAAAAAAAAACTTACACTTTATCCATCTCCCAAAAAAGTAGCCTATTTTATATCATGGTTCACCTTGTTCCAAGACTTTATGCCTAGAACATGCAAAGAAAAGACAGTGATAAATAATCCAATGTCACACTAGATAAGCTACTAGACTTGCTCAGGGCCTCAGTTTCCCTATCTGTAAATGAGTTTGGACTAGATAATATCAAAAGTCCAATCTTGTTGTTAATGTCCATGAAATGAAACATTGATAAGCATGTAATCCATTTCCACATATGGCATTCTCTTGCTTCACTAGAAGAATCCAAATGAAGTGCTTCAGAACTACTCTGCCCCCAATGCCCTAATTTCTAAACTTAAGAGTGTCCTGGCTGCTTGAAGACACAAATATAAAACAGCAAAATGACATACAATGGAGGATGGTCCTCATCTCAGAAATTATTCAATCAGCCAATAAATATCAGTCAACTACGTGCCAGATGTCTAGTTGGGTCCAACTCTTCATGACCCCATTTTGGGGTTTCCTTTGCAAAGAGCCTGGAGTTATTTGTCATTTTCTTCTTCAGCTCATTTTATAGATGAGGTAAGACAAACAGGATTAAGTGACTTGCCCAGGGTCACACAGCTACTGTTTGAGGCCATTTCTTAACTCAAGAAAATGAGTCTTGGGGTACAGGGGGTGGGGAGGCATGGGGGTGCACAATGAATAGAGCACCAGCCTCTGAGTTCAAATTCAGTCTCAAAGACTTAACACTTGCTAGTCATGTGACCTTGGGCAAGTCACTTAATCCCAATTGCCCTGCCTTCCCCCCTCCAAAAAAAAAAAAAGAAAAGAAAATGAAAGACTTAAAAGACAGCCCCTACCCATGAGGATTTTACAATCTAATGGGAAAAGACAATACACAAAATGAAGCTGAAAAAGCGAGAAAGGGTATCCAGCATCCGGGCATGATATCCAGAAATCCAGGTCAGGTGAGAAAGGAGATTGTTGGGTCCACAAGTGCACCTTAAGTGGAAGACAGGAAACAGTTCTCCCCTGTATCTACATCCTCTCCAGTTAGAAAGATAGAGGGGATCCTTAATAAAAGAATTTCTTCTGTAAAACATGGATTCAATCAAAAGGCTGCAGGTTCCCCACCCGTCCTATAGTAGACACACACAAACTACCCACAGGTACGTATATTTTATGTTGCTCAGTTTTCGGTCATGTTTGGTTCCTCATGACCCATTTTGGGGGTTTTCAGGGTAGAGATCCCGGAGTGTTTTGCCATTTCCTTCTCCAGTTCATCTTACAAATCAGAAACTAAGACAGTTAAGTGATTTAGCCAGAGTCACATAGCTAGTACACGTCTGAGGCCAGATTTTAACTGAGGTCTTCCTGACTCAAGGCCCAGTATGCAATGAACTGCACAGTTGCCCTATATGTATAAATTCTGTATTAAATATTACCATATTGTACAAAATAGCCATTGTACGTTGTCTAAATATACACATACACAAATAAACAATTTTCCTCCGTTCAAATATAAACTCTGAAGGACTGTTTTCTCATCTTTGTATCCCAAGATTAACAAGGTGCCAGACTCATAGTAGTTACTTAATACCTGTTGACTGATGGCCAGTATTCTTGTTTGAAACAAGACCCTGTCACTTCCCAAGTGAAGCTGGGAAAATGTCTCTGAACCAGTTTCATTTTTTTCCCCAAAAGGAAAAGCTGGAACTCATTGATTTTATAAAGGTTCAAATTGTGTACCCCTCCTCCCCGCCAGATTACACTCAGGTGTGCAAAATTCATTATTCTTGGCCCGAGGCTTTCTCATACATCTTTTCATGTGGCCTTCTAGACAAGCTCAAATAGAAATGGGGGCCATTATACCTTACATAAAGATCCCTGGGGGTTATATACTGACTTACAAAGCTACATTATGTTATTATGTTTTATTGTATTTTTATTTGTTTAGTATTTCCCAATTATATTTTAATCTGGTTCTGGCTGCACTCTGGAGTGTGATGGGCCATTTGTAGCTGAGGGATTTGACACCTGTGGTCTCCACAACTGAACAACTTAAAGTTTCAAAGGTCCATGACCTGCATTGGTACCTGGGAGCTCTATCTATCAATGAAAACACATAATTTCTTAAACGGATGAACAAAGCACAATGGTAGTTAAGAATGGGTCAATCATGTAACTGAGATCTGACTTTCTCACAACTCTAAATCAGTCCAGGGCTTCCAATGAAGTCCCCTCAATCCAGGGGTGGGAAGCCTGCAGCCTCAAGGCTTCACGTGGCCTCCTAGGTCCTCAAATACAGACCTTTCACTGAATCAAACCTTCATGAAACAAATCTCCATCATGACCTGCCCCCCACCCCAGTACCTCTGGCGCATCCTGCTTCAGGGCTTAAGAGTTGGAGAATGAAAACATGGGAGAGGGGTCAGTTCCTACTCACCCCAGTAAAACCAAAAGCTACTTTGCCAAGATCAAAATGAAGAGATAAGTGACAAACCAAGTTAGGCAGCAGCAAACCCAAACCACTGCACTGCTTTGGAAAAGTGTAACGGACCCAAATGAAGAAGGCAACTGCCCAAATGGTCATAGCATACCTTTATTTAACATATCCACTGCACTAAGGAAGCCAAAACATTGCCAGCAGTCTTTCTTGAGCACAGTCAAATCACTATCAATCAAATTGGTTTTTTTTTTGTTGTTGTTTTTAAATACTTAATCACATTTCTAGGTGGAAGCAGCATTTGGTGCAAAAAAATACAAATAAACACAAATCAATTGTTCGTACTTGTTGATAGGTATGGAACTGACCTCATAACTATGTCCACATTTGCCTTTCATTGTAAAAAAAAGTCTATATTGCGCTATATAGCGTATGTTCCATTCAAAAGCTCACTGTACAGAGGGAATTGAGTTTTAAATTTTACACTACAGCATTAAAAATAAATCTTAAATGACAATGCTTCACTCTTTAAACATTTCTTCAGAATCTCTTCAGCAATAGCAAATAAAGTCACCAGTATTCAGTATTTGCATGCCATCTTTTTAAAGTAACTACAAAATATTTTCAAAACCACAAAGGTCATTCCTTCTCCACGCAGATAATGACAATAAGAAAATTATAGAGGTTGTGTGTGTTATTAGTCTCACACAACACATTTTCCCTCTCCCTCCCCCTCTCCCACCCCTCCCTTTATTCTCCCTACCCACCCACCCCATATACCTTTGCACTGAATGTACCTACCCAGGGACCTGAATGTACAAACCCACCATACACAGTTCTAACTTGGTGTTTTTGTAGCAGGTCTTGTGCCCCCAGACTGACTACTGGATATCCTGCTTCAGCCCACAAGTTGATCTGATCGTCAAGTTCAAAGTTCAAGTTATGCCTAGATGCTGTTAACACCATACCCCCAGCACCACACAGGAAAGCACAATTATTTCAAGTTACTTGTCAGTGGTGGTGGGTGGGTTTTTCAATGAAGAAAAATGCTCCCTCTCATTGTTCAACTCAATTGGTATTTGAACATTAACAGCACCATTATATATTATGTGTGTATAATTTGTATGTGTGTATATTCTATAATATTCACATATAAACATATATGAACATTATACCCAACCTTTGTTCTGCAAGCATTCTCAAAGACAAGCTTGTCCATTTTACAAAGGCTGTCAAAGACAAATTTTACTACATGACTAACACAACAAAAACTATTTCTTTGTTAAAGACAGGTCAATTACATCATGTTTTATCCTATATACTTAATAAGGGGAACGACTAATATCTCTTCTCTTCCCAACTACCCCAATAAACAAAGCAGTTAAAACACCTTACTTTTTAAAGAATATTTGTTTCTTCTGAAATGCACAATAAAATTTGGGAAGAGTGCTTGCTTAAAAAAAATTTTCTCCCTTAAGCATTATAAAAAAGTATCGTTTTTTCCCTCCTTACAAGTAGTATAGAATATCTCATTTTAAATGGTCTGCTTAAAGAAAAGTTACCATAAATGAACTGATTCAATCAGAAATCTAAATGAACTTTTCACCAAGATATAGGTAAGAAATCTTAAATTTGCAATCTCCAATCTTAACTCTGAAATACTTGAAATCTCAACAAATACAACGATCAGATAGATATATACACTGTGACCTCTGTGAATTGCTGAACTTGGAAAACTAATACCTATGTTTCTTAAGACCTACCAGCCCACTCCCCTTAATAAGGGGAGAAGTACAGAGCTTTTGGCTACTTAGTTCTCTTATATATAAAGCTAAGTTACTACAACTTTCTAATACTCCTGTAAATTCCTGGAGTAGCTAGCTATCCAAAGAGTGCCTCATTTCAATGTCTCACATGAAAGTGTGCCATGGGATATGGGGGCATGCTTCAATTTTCAATTTGATGGTACCAAAATTAGATTTTACTAACTTAACATCAGAGTTCAAGTTCACAAGAAAAATAATTTGCACATGTAATTAACTGGTAGAATGGGTGGGGGTGGGGATTGGACAGGAAAAGAGAGAAACAAAGGAAAGATGTCTATTGTACAAGTTGGTTAAAGAAACTGTGTATGTATATGTATATACATATATACATATACATATTTAAAAAAAACAACTACAATTACCTCAGTGTACGAATTTGTTTTATGGAACTAGAGTATTGAGATTAAGTTTTTAAAAAACACACAAAAAAATCACCTTTTATAATGGAAGCACTGTTATTCTCTTAAAAGTTTCCTTTAACCCAGTTTCTTAAACAGAATTGACTTTTGGAAAAGGAAAAATATATATATTTTCAAATATCCCTTAACAATGAAATTTTTAAAAGAACGAAACTTTAAAAAAAGAAAAAAATAAAAGTTATACCCCATGCACCTCCACACATGCTCATTCATTTTCATTCATTCACTCTTACATACACAAACACACATACAAAGCTCTATCATAAAAGCCTAAATTAACAGAGAAATACAAGGATCACATTCTAAAAGGTTCAGTGCATTCAGCAGCAGTGCTGCCATTCATCTTTAAGTTGACTTTCAAAAAATAAGACCCTAGAGCTCATCAAAATATACATTTTCCATTTTCTTTTTAAATTAAAATAAAAATAAAAAAACTTTTAAAGGAATTCACAATCAATAGAATGACTAATTTCAGGATCATCTAGAGCATATAATTTAAAAGGTTCAAGATGGCAATATGCAGGCAAGAATAATCTTCAAAATTCAGTTTTCTTCCAAACAGTGTAAAACACCCATCTGAGGGGAGGGGAAAAAAGTAGTCAAGGAACACAAACAGATGTCATTCAAAGAAAAATTCTTAAGTACCAGTTAATACGTCACACATACCAAAGTCTGGATGAAAATTTTATCTTTTTTTGTGTACAAAGAATGACTAGACCACTTTCTGATACTATCCATGAAATGGAAAAGGCATGAATTAAGGGCTATGTTACAGAAATGAGCTGGAGACTATCTAAGCGACCCTTCATTTCATCAAATGATGTTAATGTTTTATTTCTCTTCCTTCCCCCCACCCTACTGAACAAAAAGAGAACATAAAAGAGAAAAAAAATTCTAATAAGAATAAGAAAAATAAAAGGGAAAGAATAACAATTATACATAGTCAAACAAAATAATACACCATTGACTTCCAAAAGTAATCTCTGTAATGCTATTTTTTAGTAGCCTCTGGTGAGAAAGATTCAGAAAGTTTTGGGAAACTCCTGCAACTATAACGCTTGGGAGAAAGTTTTTTAAATTTCCTGTTTACTATCATTTAAACTGTACACCTGCCAAAGGCAAGAAAAGGAGAAATATCAAATAATGGTCAATAGTCACTGGAAACTGGAGAACGTAGATGCTGTAGATGCAATGCCCCAAAGTAGAATGGACTGCTGCCTTTAGAAGATTTAGTTCCCCATCTCTGGATTTTCAGATGAGCTAGATGGTCTTTTGAGGAAACTGAAAAAAGGATTCCTGTTCAAATATGAGTTGAGCTACTTGAAGCCATGAGGAGCTGCCATTTCTACAGGGAGAGTGGTGACCCTTGTTTTCAACGTTGTATCAGTTTGTTACAGGTATTTCAGATTTTGTAGCTCAAGCTGTTGTCAACGTATCCCTAAAAGTAGGCCCATCTAGTCAAGAAATGAATCTACAGACATCATACCATATTAGGAACCCCTGATCTAGATAAAAACAAAACAAATTTGGGCTCTAATCTTTCCATGAGATTACTCGAACTTCCTTAATACACCATCAGTCGGGAGAGATTTATTTAACCACAAATTTGACTTTTTCTAAACAAAAAAATGTTATTTTTTCCCCACTTTATTCTCTAAGGAAAGAAAGGAATTCCAGAAGAAGCATCCAATGATGATAACTTAATTATAAGGCAAACTCAAAAGTAGGGAAGGCATTGCATAAACCCATGGGATTAATAATCATAAGCCATAAACTTCATTTTCCTGAGGATCTCTAATCTATAACTCACTCTCTAATGCAAATTAGCTCTACTTTTACTATAGTTATCATTAAAAATTCCCACTTAGGAACAGCATAGGAACTAAACTGCCTTCAAATCCAAAAACTGGCAACAGCAGTCTTGTTTATTCATACTCAAGGAATGAATGAGATGACCCTCTTATGCACAAATTCTCCAAATGCCTAAAAACTTACTCATTTGAAGCATTCCCTTAAAAAATTTTAATGGAAATCTTTCTAAACATATTGTTCATTTCCTATTCTTCTTAAATACTGTTAGACCTAACAAACTCCAAATCAAGAAATGACTATCATAAATCATGGATTTGGAGACAATAAAGTTCTGTCTCCATATTTTATAGATGAGGAAACTAAGGCCCAAAAATTAACACACTGTTGAAATACGATATCCTCAGAAGCTATGAAGGTATGGGGCTGTTTCCTCTTCTACAATAATGTTGTGCTTTGATAGTTCAGTGCCTTCTTTTAAGATTCTCTCTTCCCTTAATCTCAAGATCACAGGATTGAGAGGAAGAAAAGATGTCAGTCCAAACTCCTTCACTGTACAGACTTGGCTACTCCCAATACAAATCTTTTTTAATCAGTGCATGACACCTAATAGGGAATTAATGGCTGTTGCTTGCTTCTGGAAACCTCCCTTCACTATCCCATATGCAACCCAATTTTATACATACACACACATAATTTGTTACTTCCAATATTGTGGGCTAGAAACCAGGCTAACAAAATTTGTTTAGCTTTTATTTTTCTGAGTGACCACCTGATGGCCTCTTCCATAAAACAAATGAGCTTTAATTCCCAGGTTTGGTGAACACTGTGGAAGGTTTTTTGGTTTTGCTTTGAGTTCATAGTTGTTCTAGAGCTGTAAGTTTACCAAAAGTCTGACATCAAAAGATAATAGATTTAAAGGTAGAAAAAAACTTTGAAGTCATTTAGTCCAATCTGATGTCATCACAAAATAAGAAATGACTCAAAGATTAGAGTTGAGACTTGAATGCAGATCCTAAACTTTAAATCTAGTACATTTTCCACTAAATACTGCCCTAAATACATACTAAAAGTAATATCCGGTAAGTGGAGCATTACTCTACTGAGGTTTTGACAATATTTTGAATGACCCTAATTAGATTGTCATATTTTCTTAGGGGCTAAGATTCAGGGACAGGAAGATGTATTTTTAAAATCTGAACCAAAAGTGTCTTATTAAGTCATGTAAAAATGCCCTGGACATCCTAAAACAGCGGTTACCCAAGAGTGGACACTTTGGGGTCCACCAAGGGCCTTTCAAGAGAAGTCTGTGCATTTTAAAACTTATTTTGATTAATTTTAGCAATATGTTACTTGGCTATTAAAACATCCCTCTCTCATACATCTTTGCGAGGCCAGGTTTTCTTTATATACTTCAAACAAAACGATGTATCTCAACAGCTTGAATGCAGAAGGCAGATAGGAGAATCCAGCTGTCATCTATTAAACCAGACAGATTCGCAAAATGTGCAAAACAATGCCACTCCTCTGACTACATTTTTATTTTGAATGTTATTTTTTCATTAAAAGTGTTATTTATTATCATTTTAATAAACTTATTAGTATTTTTTAAATCAGTTTTAATTTCTAATGTAGTACATATAGTACTACCACATGTAGTACATTAGTACTACCACATAAAGAAATGCTCTTTAGGGAATCCTCAAAAATTTTTTAAAAGGCAATGGGGTTCGGGGGCAGCTAGGTGGCGCAGTGAATAGAGCGCCGGCCCTGGAATCAGAAGGACCTGAGTTCGGAGCCGGCCTC
Source organism: Gymnobelideus leadbeateri (assembly GCA_011680675.1). Classification (NCBI taxonomy): domain Eukaryota; kingdom Metazoa; phylum Chordata; class Mammalia; order Diprotodontia; family Petauridae; genus Gymnobelideus; species Gymnobelideus leadbeateri. The sequence goes on from WOXC01002551.1 coordinate 238,349, forward strand.
CCACACTTAATCCATACAAACAAAAAAAACCTAGCCGTGTGACCTTGGGCAAGTTACTTAACCCCAATTGCCCTAAAGGGGCGGCTAGGTGGCGCAGTGAGTAAGAGCGTCGGCCTCGGAGTTGGGATGACCCGAGATCAGATCTGGCCTCAGAAAATGAGCACCCACGCATAAATAATAATGACTAGCTGTGTAACCTTGAGCAAGTTACTTAACCCCAATTGCTTTAAAAAAAAAAAAAAAGGCAATGGGGTCCAGAGGCAAAGTTTGAGAAACACTAATTCAGAGAATAGCTAGATACTAATCACAAAGGAAATGTGAGTAAATGTGTAGATGGGACCAAACCATAAATTTTTATGAATTAAGTGAGGAATGAAGAACCAGAGGACACAAGAGAGAATAATAAATGACTGATAACTTACTGGCACATACCTCAGGATTTCTGCCAGCTTCACTTAATGCAAGTTCCAGGTACCTTTCAGCTTAAAAAAGCAGGACAAATGCTCCAAACAAGCAGGTACTGCAACTCCTTTTTTAAACAGTTTATCTAAAAACTATTTCACTAAAATTTTGCTTGTTGCTACCTTAAGTCTGTAGGGTTCCCTCTATTATTCTCAATCCTTGACTTTCTACACCATCCTCACAGTATACTCCATGCCTACCATGAGAAAAAATCTAAAAGTAGAAAAAGGGTAAAAGCTATAAAAAGCAGAAATAGCTTAGGGGGAATTTCCAACAAAAGGTTAAAGTGACCATGTTACTGGAGTTGTGAACTGATCCAACCACTCTGAGGAACAATGTGGAACTATGCCAAAAAGGCTATAAAACTGTGCAAAACCTTTGACTTAGTAATACCACTATTAAGTCTATATCCTAAAGAAACTTTTTTTAAAAAGAAAAAGGACATTTTTGTACAAAAATATTTATAGCAGCTCTTTTTGGTGTGGCAAACAGTTAGAATTTGAGGGGATATCCATCAATTAGGGAATGCCTGAATATGTGATTGTGATGAATTACTACAGTGTGATAAGAAATGTGAACAGGATGTTTTCAGAAAAACGTGGCAAGTCTTACATGAACTGATTAAAAGTGAAATGAGTAGAACCAGAAGAATATTATATAGAGTAACAGCAATACTGTACTAGGAACAATGGTGAATGACTTGGGTATTTTCAGAAATATAATGATCCAAGCCAATCCCCAAGGAATCATGGAGAAAAAACTGCTATCCACATCCAGAAAGAATTGACCAGAGACTGAATGCAGAGAGTATACGTTTCACTCTCTATTTTTAGTGGGGGGTTTTTGTCTGTTTTCTTTCACAACATAACTAACATGGATATGTTTTGCATGAGTACACATGTATAACCTGTATCAAAATTGCTTACCACTCTGGAGGGAAGGGGGGGCGGGGGGGGGGGGGCGGGAAACACAGAATCTGGAACTCAAAGTTTTACAGAAAGAATGCTAAAATATGATTTCAGATAATTGTAAATAAAATACTATTTTAAAAAGAGACAACCTTACCTATTACCTAAAATCTCTAGCTTCATCTCTTTAATGTGACCAAAAATCTATTAATTAAAATGTGGGGGAAATGCACAAACTAATTAGTCAACAAGACACCTCTTGGTTCCCCCGACTTCCTTTAAGATTCAGCTCAAAGTTTCTTCAGTAAGTCTAGGTAATAGTAAGCAATCGGTTTCCTCAACTGTAAAAATGGGGATATGACAGCACCTGCCTCCCAGGGTTGTTGTGAGGAGCTAATGAAATCACATTTGCAAAAACACTTAGCACATAATAGGTGCTATATAAATGTCAGCTATTCTTATAATGACAATAATTACGTTTGTCCATTTAATCATTACCAGTTTCTATCTCACTGCAGATAATTCTCCTGATTCCTTCAATCTTGCTAAAGTAGCATCTTTCACTTCTTCCCACTGTCCAAGGTCCTTATTTTAATTTAGTAGGATAGAAATTTTGCAATAAAAAAAATGTTGGGGTGGCTAGATGGCATAGTGAATAGAGCACCGGCCCTGGAATCAGGACGACCTGAGTTCAAATCCTGCCTCAGACACATAACACTTACTAGCCGTATGACCTTGGACAAGTCACAACCCCAATTGCCCTGCCTTCCCCCCTCAAAAAAAAAAAAAAGGAAAAAAGAAAATCTTGTACATGATAATTGACGGAAGCTAGTCTTAAAAAGTTCAGGTCTAAAAGAGTAAATATGATAGGCAACAAAGTACTGAGGCCTGGCTTCTGCTCAGGAAGTTAGAAAGAGCTACGGTCAAAGTCCACTTGACACAATGCTGTGTGGTCTTGGGGTTAAGACAATCTCTCATGGCTCTTGGCCATTCTGTAAGACTATCAGTTGGCAAAGGAGGTGTTAGTCTGCATTGGTAGAGAGAGTTTTCTCCCTTAGGAGTTTCTGATGTCAATGAAGTCATGCATCTAAGTTTAGATCAATACCTGCTCTTCACAAAGGGAGCTTCCTCACTGGAAGTTCCCTATACCAAAAGGATAGTTCTGGTACAAAATAAACAAATAAACAAAGCAAAAAACTTTTAGTTTATGATCTAAATCTAAGCAGCTTGACTGGATGAGCCTTGCACACAGACTCCAAATCCCATTCAAAAAAAAAAAGGATACAATTCCATGTATGAGGGAACACATACAATTTCCTTTGAGAATTCCACAGGACAATAAAGCCGGCTAAGTTGTTCTTCATATAGAGTCAAGGCTTCAGTCAAATTGATACAGTTCCCCTGAAAAACAAAATGAGATATGATACTACTCAAAAGTTCCTACTCACAAATCCCACACACAGCCTAAGAGATCTGACAAAAATGAAAGAAAAACCTAAGTTTGAGATAAAGTCCCATTTAAAAGAAATAAATCTTATTGTGATCTTTTGTTTTCATAATGCCTAAATTTCTTATATCTCTCCTAGCTCCCAACTGGGGGGGTGGAACCAAGCAAACCCATCAACATTATTTTTTAAAAATCTGAAAATAGATGCAATGTCCCATAGCTATGGACCTCCCACCTCTACAAAGGACTTGGGGGGGAGGGAGGGGAGAAGGGAAGGGAATTTCCTTTCTTGTTTCTTCTCAAGACCATGCTTGTTCTCTGTAATTTTGCAACATGAATTTTTAATTATTTTGTGGGTGCTGTTCTTTCCACTGCCATTGTTATTGTCACTTTGTATATTATTCTTGTCTCTGTTCACTTTGCATTAAATCATGTCTTTCCATACTACTTTAATCTTATGTTACATTTATAGCATTGTAATATTCCATTATGAAGCTCCATTTCTAAAAGGGAAAAAAGATTTCAGTACTTTATTACAAATGGCATTAGATTCCATTTAAAGAATGAAATTGTCAGTTTCATAAGCTTCCAATTCACTTACCAATCCATTTCAAATGGTTACAACATAAATAACAGTATAGCAGCCACATAAATCCACAGATGCTAAAACTCATGAGTAAAGGATTCAACAGCATCAATAACAATTATAACATTCATTTCCTGTACTTTATTATATATGTATATGTGTGTATGTATAGATACACATTGTGATTTTTCTGTCAAGACTATGTAAGTGCTATAAAAATATAGTTTCCCTTATCTTCAAATTTATTTCAACTTTTATGGTTTCAGTTCATCACTTTAGTCACCCTCCCATTTAAAATTTTAAAAATAATACATTCTGCCTTATGGGTTGGACCAGATGGCCTCTAAGGTCTTCATTATATTTAAAGCTTTATTTAAAATTTTCCCCAACAATGGTAAGCCTGACATCAAAAAAACTCACCATACTGAGAACCTGGTCACTGAACTCAATGAGATTTCAAGACTGACTCTACTACTCGGTGTGTATACATACACACTCTATATATATGAATATGAATATTCTTCAATATTTATTGTGTCTGGATGGTTCTGACAGTGAATGAATTATTAATGCATTAGCACTAGAGAAGCTGTCTATTGTATTAACATTACTAAGTCTACATTTAGGGGATGAGATGTGGAGAGGAGGTACAGACGTATGATTTGATGAAACTCAAGCCTTAGAATGTTGCCTGAGTGTACTGAAGATTAAATGACTCCATACATGTTCACAGAACACGTATGGGAAAGAAAACTCAGGAAGTGCACTAAATGTTTACACTTCAGTGGGTCAAATGTTGGAAGCTGGTTACAAGCAGCTTGTCATATGGGAAAATAAAACACTGGAAAGGCAGAAAAATTTATCATTTTCTCCGCTATGCCATTTTGTGTTTCATTTCAAGGAGATTTTTAGTGAAACAGAGAAAATCGGTTTTTTAGATGACACAATTACTTTAACTTCCCCTCATTACTTTCTGGGTTCTTAGGAATTAGGGGGAGAAAAAAAACTTTAAAAAATTTATTCCCCTTAAAAAAAAAGGGGGCCTTCAACACAGCTCAAAATATTTGAACATACCTCCTCCCATCCACAATGCTGTTGCTTTTGTTCTGGTTTTTTTGTTTGTTTGTTTGTTTTTTAGCAGGGTGAAAGGGGAAGGGTCTGCACCTGTGTTTTCGTTCACAAGAACTCTCAATATGAAAATCTTTTCCATGGAAAACGTTCAGCAACTACTCAGTAAATTAGTCTTAAGAAGTTCCTTGGGGCACCAAGAGTGCCCTTGCCAAGGGCCCCAAGAGCCCACTGTGTCAGGATCTGAAACTAGGTCTTCCTCACTCATGCCAACCCTCTAGTAACTATGCGATTAGGCCTTGAACAAATATGAAGCAGATACTGTTAGAATAAGTTTGTTTAAAAATAAACTTGTCACAATATTCCTAATACTTCAGGTCTTTAAAACAGGTTCGAAAATAGCTACAGTGGACAGACCAGAAAAGGTTTTATCCTCAAGAAAAACGAAATGGTTTAATTTAGCCCAATCACACAAAATGACGTTATTTTTTAAGGTCTATTTGTTTAGTAACCTATTATCATCTGGAAGGCTTCAGTGGGTATTTGGCTCAACTGCCCTTTGCTAAGCATATAATTTTATTTCAACATCAAGTTCACAGTGAGAGTACACAAACACCACATGTGTAATTTAAAATTCACAAATAGAAGATACTGCTGGGTGATTTTTAGAACATATCACCACTGTGGAAGTCATATAATGGCAATATGACTAAGGTACTAGTCTCTAAAGACCTGTTCCTTGTCATCTTAAAATTCACAGTTTTTTGTAAAGGGCACATGGGAGTACCTCTTTGGAGTGACAATGTGGCAAAATACAGGAAGGAAACGGGAAAAGTTTTAGTGCTATTTTTTTTCACATTGTCAAACACCCTAAAAAAACCCAAACCACTGTCACAAATCAAGGCCTACAAAAAAAGAAACAAGATAAATTTCTTTTCAAATCCACTCATTTTTCTCAGTACTATATCAAAATAAGAAATACTCTGCTTTTCCTAGCTGTTAGGAAAAGAAGTGTAGTAGAGTACAAAAGGCAATGAATTTGGATCCAAGTTCAAAAATCAAACCCCCAGGGGGTGGCTAGGTGGGGAGGTGAGTAGAGAGCTAGCCCTGGAGTCAGAAGTACCTGAGTTCGGATGCAGCCTCAGACACTTAACACACACAAACAAAAACATAGCAGTGTGTGTGACCTTGGGCAAGTTACTTAACCCCAATTGCCCTCCAAAAAGCAAAAAAAAGAAAAAAAAATCAAACCCCTGCCACCAACTACCTACCTAAGCAACCTCGGGCAATCAAATCACCTACTTAGAAAATGAGGGGGCTGGACACTATTCCTGAGGTTCCTTTCTGCTCTACATCTATTATCTATTAATACAGTTTCATTCAAAAATAATTAGTAAGCAGGTGCACAAGAGATACAAAGAAAGGCAAAAGGCAATCCCTGCTCTCAAGATCACAGTCTAATAGGGAAGACAACATGTAAACAGTTATGTGCAAACAAGATAAAAACAGGATAAATGAGAAATAATCAAGACAGGGAAGGGATGAGCACATAAGAAAATCTAGGATGGTCTATTTAATGTTCACTGCAGTATTCTGTTAGAGCAAATAACTGACTGCAAAATAGGTAGTTTCCCATCAATTGGAGAATGGTTGAACAAATATAACAATATAACTCTACTCTTAGGAAATGATGAAATTCAGAAAAACATGGAAGGAACTGTATGGAATGACATACTAAATCAAGACCAAGAGAATTATATAGAACACTAAAAACAAAAAGAAAAAAAGCCACAAACCTAAAATGAATACTCACCTGTTAAAATACTAAAAACAGTTAAGTAATGATGAACTGTAATAAATATTTTGTTTTAGAGAACTGCTAAGGAAATATACCTTCTTCCTCTCAGTAGAAAACTGGGGGGCTATGAATGTGGAATATGGTATATACTGTCAGATGTGGCCACTTTTGCTTAGTTTTACTTAAGATCTTGTGGGTTTGGTTTTGTTTAATTACAAAAGAAGGATTCAGTGGGGAGGGGAAATAATGTTGGCATGAACAGGAAAAATTTTTAAGATGCAAATTTTTCTTAAATTATTAAAAATAAAGTCACTAGTAATGTGAAAATGTTTAATATGAATATATATGTAGAGCCTATATCAGATTGCATGCTGTACTGGGGAGGAAGGAGGGAGTGGGAGAAAAATCTAGAACAAAATCTTTTTGAAGTAAATGCTGAAAACTAAAAATTAATTAATTAATTTTTTTTTTTAAAGTCAGTAGTAGTATTTTCAGGAAGGAGAAAAAAATATAGAACTACTTCAGTTTCCCATGACAACATTTCCCAAACTTGGCCAAAAAGCAGGTTTGGGATAGAAATATATTTAAGTACTAAGTTCAAGGGAGGAAGAGAAGAGTATGAAATACCCCTTGGGATAAAAAGGCCAAAAAAAGGTTTTTTTTTTTAAAAAGAATTAAAAGAATGTAAGTCAGTAACTTCCTGATCCCATGTTAAAACAGAACTTTATAGGACTTCTCAAAGAAAAATTCCCAACAAGATTGAAGGTAGAACTAGATTAACGGTAAATCAAATTGCCTACCAGCAATTAATACTACTCCACTCTAGGAGCAAGACCAAGGCCTGGCCAGAAGCTCCTAAATATTCTGGCTAGCTTATCCATCTACTGATTGCTAAGGCAAAGAGGTTCTAAGTGAAGGGACATTCCAAAACTGGGAGAGAAAGGGAAAGAATAAAAGCAGGAATATCACAGAATCACAGATTTAGAACAGAAAGCTCTAGCCTATTCCCTCAAGGCCACAAAAATAATAAGTGGAATAACCAGGATTCGAATACAGATCCTTACTCCAAATCCAGTGTTCTTTTTATAAGTATCATGCCTTCAAGACTCAGCTCAAATCTCCACCAAGCTTTTTTCCAATTACTACATCAGTGAACTTAGCTCACTTGAATATACTGTAAAATGTCCTGCACTAATAAATACTCTCACCTCTCCAACTACAATGTAAAGAAACTGGTCTCCACTTCTTTTGAAGGAGAGGCAATAGGAGGGGAAGAGAAAATGGAACTTACAAGACCAGGCTTCAAAGACCTGACTTTAATACATTGGTTTAAGTTTTAGGTAAATTATTTTGGGCCTGTAACTTGAACACACAATAATACAAACATGCCTCTCTCATCCAGCATACCTCACCTTTCCCATTTTGCTAATTTTTTTTGGCTTCCATGTCATACTGTTAGTTTGTACTGAGTTGTAGCCCACTAACACTCCCAGATTTTTTTCAACATTAACAGCTGTTCCTTTTGAAGCTCTCTTTCTTACCATGAAATTTCTTTAAACAAGGAGTATATTGGTGATATCTCCACTTCTATCTTCTACCATGGTTACTAATCCAGTTGAAACCCTCTTAACTCTATTGGAAATAACCCTAACACCAAAGCCAAAGGACTCTAAGTACTTTATTTAGACCTAGTCTCCTCTCCTAACTTGACCACTTCTTTTAATGATATCACTGATCACCCAGTCACATGAGATGGGAACCAGAGTCCTGTTTGAGGGTACATCCTCCTCCCCAATTCTGTCAATCTGCCATCTGTCTTCTTTTACTCATTTGCCTTTTGCTTGACCCCAATTATTTCAATCACCTAATTTTGTCTCTGTGAGTACCAATGGTCTATACCAATCTAAAAGACACAATTTGCTGTCAGTCAGTCATGTCCAACTCTTTGTGAGCTGACTTGGAGTTTTCTTGGTCAAGATACTGGAGGAGTTTGCCATTTCCTTCTCCAAAACTACATACTAATATCTGAGAAATCTTTCCTTAATATGTTTCTGCTGACAAAATGATTACCTGTTTCTGAGCCAAAAACTCTGATAAAAACTTTCTTTTCTGAGTCTTGAGTAGCTATAGTGCCTGAGAACATGAGGGCCAAACAGTGGCTAAGCTGTATCTATATACCAGGGTTCATTCCCAGAATGATGTCTGTAAGGCCTGGGCTGGAAACAGGTCCATTCCTAGGGTTCATGCTTACCTCCTCATCAGAAGCAGTTATCTAGTGACCTCAACCATCTGAAACAAGGTTTTTACTCCCCTCAATAACAGCTGTGCAGACCAGTGATGCTGGCAGGCTAAAGGGACACTACTATTCCTAAGACTCTGGGGGTTCAAGATCTTAGGCTATCTCCACTGTGGTCTGAGAGGAGGAAGTGGTTGAGATTGAATCACTTGCCACAAACTGTTAACCTAGATTGGCCCTATCTTCCCTGTGCATTACAGCTGTTGGGGATGCTGGCCCCTTCTCCATAGTAACCTCTTGTCCAAATAACTGCATTGACTGGGCTGGAAGCAGCACCAGTAGTCTAGGGAGACCAGCATTCTCAGGGCTCTTGGGCTTACTTACTCATCTATATGAAAAAAGTCAAGTGCTAAATCTTCCACAGGAATTATTCCGCAAGTCATTCTGCTTTATCTGTATCATTACAGTGCTTGCCTTTTTTTTCATCCTGGGTTGGTTTCTTCCTACATAACCTCGTCCATTTTCCTAGCAGTACAGCAGCCCAGTTTGCTGCTCCACTATTTTCAATGGTGGCAAATGCTATAGATATAGGAAATTCTCAGATGGTCCCTTGACAAATGAAGGTCAGGAGTTACTAGAAACTAATAAAATTTAGTCATTTGTGGAATTTTCATAATAAATTACTTAATATCTATTTTTGGTCATTTTTTCTCCTTTCCTCTACAGAAACTGAGTATTGAGCAATTTTTTTTTCTCTTCCCAATGTGGAACTGACTTAAGGAACATCCTTAAATATATCTGTTAGCAGACATACACTTGATTTTTTTTTTTTTGTAGATGGGATGAACATTCATTTTTCCAATGAAAACCTTCAAAATCCCCTATATCCCTGGGTATTTTTAAGAAGGCAGACTTGACATTATTGAGACATTCACTAGCTAAAGGTCTCTTCTAGCCCTATTCAAATCCTTTACCATAGGACTTTACTATAATTATATAAAAAATGAACAGAGTTTGCTCCAAGTCAGTTCTTTCTTCAAGAAAAATAAACAATATCAAACCCTGCACCTGTTCAGCAAAACCAGCCCTTATAAAAGGGAACAGGAAGGCAATTCTCTCACATTCTTAAGTTCTAAGGTTCTCTGATGCAGAAAATTTGAAGGTGAGGTTATCTTCTCCTTCCCTGACAAGTAAATACTTCATCTTTTAGGTTTGCAAATATGGGATTAAATCATCAATTGCATCAGCTTTAACTCAGCATTTTCAGAATTCTTTTTTAGATTTCTGTCAACTGTGCATGGGCAGAATACAACCTACAGTACTTTGAATGATGGGAGTTTCCTAGAGAAAAATCATGATCATTTTTCTCCATCTGGTGGTACAAAATCATACTGCAGCCAAGGCTCAGCTTTCCTGTTCAATGTCACTTTGGGAAGCACTCAGGGATCCCTACCATTAAACAGTGAAGATGTTAGCCTCAACTTATTAATTTAAGAATTGTCATCACATAATTCAAGCTTGACTAACACCTACTGACTCCATGCTCAGTGCTCTAGGCAACTCTCAGACCACACCTGGCAGAGAAGATGCCTACCTCCATAGGCAGAGGGAGTCCCTACCAAAGGAATCACAAAACCAGTCCCCATCTCTCCTTCTCTGCGACCCCAATGATTACAATTAAAGTTACTCTTATCTCCAGGGCATAGAAAAATGTAGTAGGTTACTTCACACATATTTGTTTATTTCAATTCATTTGAAGTCTCTTTTTGTTTGTGAAGGTTATGCAATCTTGCAAATAATCTCTGAAAATCTCCAGTGCCACAAAATATCTTTGCCCAGATTATTTTCTTCCTCCCAACATATTCCCTCATTTACCAATTCCCTCTGTTTCTAATTTTTCTAAATCCTACAATAGTTAGAGCAACAAGCCTTCAAAGTCAAACCAGATTTCAATGATGTGAGGGGAAAGTAGAATTCAGTAATAGTCACAGTGCTTAGCATATAGTTACATGGCTTAATACATTTTTATTTAATGACTGACTAAAATGTTGGTAATTGGTAACAAAATGTTGAAAAAAAATAAAACAAAAAGAGCTAGCATTTATAGCACTCTCTAAGGCTTGCAAAGCATTAATTCACTGGATTCCTTAACAACTTGGCAGCTAAGCACCAAAAAAAAAACTTTACTGAGATAGGTGCTATTACTCCTACCCCCTTCACCCACCCTTTGACAGATGAGGAAACTGAGGCTCAAAGAGGTCGAGTGACTTGCCCAGGTGTTATCCTAGAGAGGGAATGCCTGAGGGAAGACTCAAATTCAGGTCTTCCTGGCTTAAGTCCTACTCTCTATCCACTAATCTGTCTAGTTACCTCCGGTGGTTCAGATGAAACTGTGAACTAGACAGGGTTGTCATGCATTGACATATTATTATTCTATGACAAAAAAGAGAATTAATTTTTTTCTATCTCTTTCCATGACTATTTCACAATTACATACTGCAATTCTTTAATATGCTAGATTCTAACCTCATGGAGGGAGGGGAGAAAACAGCAAAGAATCATACCTGTGTAAAGTATTTTCCATCATGTTTCAAAACTTTCATTGAAAGGTCAAGGATCAGTCTGAGAAATTCCCATGTAGAATCTAGATACAAAAGTGTAAATGCAGAAAGGAGTTATATGGTTTAATATTTTTAATTTACTCTCATTAAATAAGTTTTCTTTTGTCTAAAATCAAAAAAATCTGACTTACAGAATTCCACAGGACCATAATAAACCAAGTGACTACAATTTTCACATATGATTCCAAAGCTTGATAAAATTAATGCCATATAAAAGACACTGGATTTGGAGAAACAGGCCTGGATTTAAATTCCAGCTCTGCTACTTGATAACCAAGTCCCTGAACTAGTCACAGCCTCTGGGCCTCAGTTTCCTCATTCATCATATAAGGCCTGGATGACCTCTAGTTTTCCTCCAGCTCCTAATTTCATTAACAACAAACATCTGAAAAAACACATCTTTATAAGAAATTCCTCTTATTTGTATTTTCCCTGTGTTAGCTATGTCTTATGTACAACAACTTTAGTGAGCTTTATCTCCCAGGTTTCTTCCTTATGTGATATTAATATTCAAGAGAATCACTGAACAAAGCTATTTAATAGCGTAGGTTGATATAAACACATCCACACATTAAAGACACTGAAAAGGAACAACACCCAAAGAGAACATTTCATCTATAATCATCAGGCTGGAATAAAATTCTAACAAAGATCCCAATAAGTTGTTTATGCAAAGAAAAAACAGCAGCATGAATACCTAGTTTTGTCAGAAGAATAGCTCAATATACCTAAATGGGGAATGAATTTGAACAGGCATAGATAGGTCAAGTACCAAATAAGAAACAGAATCAGCAAATAACTCTAGGTGATTAACAAGACCAAAATAACCTTGATTCCACTATTCTATCCAAAGACTGTCAGATAATTGAAAATGACTAAGTGTTACATCAAAGCTCATTTTATAAAAGAAAAAGCAAAATTAAGACAAATGCTATGAGAAGCCAACTATGTCTGGACTACTTAAACCTAATTTTAAACCTAAAATTTTAACTTAAAGTAATATATTACGCCCATTTTAATTAAAATAACACTTCCATTTCTGCAAACAGTAATCTATAGCTACAAAATGTTAACTCACATAATACAGTAGGAACTACAGCAAAGAAGCCATAAAAAAAAAAATCAGTGGAATTCACCTTCTTCTGGAGATGTGGAGATTGGAACAGCTGTCAGATCATTAATCACATAATCAAACATTCTCCCTTCTTTGGCATACCTCTTCAGTACTGGAATACAGTCTTCTATTAGAACCTTTAGGAGATTAAAAAAAAAAACCAAACAACTTTCAGGTAAGCAAATACTTCTGTAATACCACAATACTGAATTCAAAACAGATATGACAGAATGACAGTAAATTAGTGTATCATGCAAAACAGCTAATATACTACAGTGAAAAGAATACTGGGTTCATTAGGAGACTTGATTTCTAGTACTGGCTAGGATATGGACCCAACAACAGACAGTATTTGCCTAAAAAGCAGCTAAATTCTGAGAGGCTCATCATCTCCTTGACTACAGAGGGAATTAACTCTGGAAGACAGTCTCCCCCAAAAGTTAAAAAAAAAAAAAGAGGTGGGGTATGAGGGGAGGGGTGACCTTTATTGTAAAAGGAAGTATCCACACTACAAAACCATAAGTGCTTAAAGCACTCGTGATCTTGAATGAGTCTCTTTACAGTTCTCTAAGAGTTTCACTAATCTATAAAATGGGAATGAACATATTAATTAAGATCATGGGGTTTGTTCTAAGTAAAGCAAAAGAAATTAAAGGAATGAGAACATGCAATGAGAGAACAAAACTATCACTTTACCCAGATGATATGATGATATACTTAGAAAATCCTAGAATGAACTAAAAAACTACTTGAAATTATTAACTTCTGGAAAGTTGCAGGATACAAAATAAATCATCAGCATTTCTAAATATTACCAACAAAATCCAGCAGCAAGAGATAGAAAGAAATTCCATTTAAAATAATTAATTAGACAATATAAAATACTTGGGATTCTACCTGCCAAGATAAACCCAGGAACTGTATAAAACTGTATAACATTTTTCACACAAATAAAGTGAGATCTAAACAACTGAAAAAATATTAACTGCTCATAGGTAGTAGGCCTAGCCAATATAATAAAAATGAAAATTCAACCTAATCTATTCAGTGCCATACCAATCAAACTATCAAAAATTTATATTATAGACCTAGAAAAAATAAAATTCATCCAAAAGCTCAAGGATATCAGGGGAATCAATGAAAAAAGAATACAAAATAAAAGTGGTCCAGCCCACCAGATATCCAACTATATTATAAAGCAGTAATTATCAAAACAATCAGGTAATAGCTAAGAAATAGTGTGGTGGAATAGATTAGGTACAGATCACTACAGTAAATGAACATAGTAATCTAGTATATGATAAACCTAAAGATCTAAGTTTTTAGAGCAAAATTCATTATTTGATGAAAACTGCTGTGAAAACTAGAAAACAATATGGCAGAAACCAAGTATAGACCAACATTTCACACTACATGCCAAAATAAGGTCAAAATGGGTACGTGATTTACACAAAGAGGGTGATATCACAAGCAAATTAAAACAGCATGGAATAGTTTACTGTCAAATTTAGAACGAAGATATAGAGGGCATTACAAAATGTAAAATAGATCATTAGGGTTAGGGTTAGGGTTAGGGTTAGGGTTCAAAAATAAAAAAAATAAAATAAAAATTCAAAATAAAAAAAGCTTACAAAAACAAAACCAATACAACCACAACTATAAATTGGGGAAAATATAGTCACAATGACTATATTCATATAAACCAGTCATATGAAAAAATGCCTCTAAATCACTACTGATTAGAGAAATGCAAATTTAAAAATTTCTGAGTTACCACCTCGTACTTATCAGAGCGGCTAATACGACAAAATAGGAAAACTGGTACATTAATGTACCAGTGGAGTTGTGAACTGATCCAACTGCTCTGGAGAGGAATTTGGAACTATGCCCAAATGGTTATAAAACTGGGCATACCCTTTGATCCAGCATGACCACCACTAGATCTATATCCCAAAGACATAAAAAAGATTCTTTTTGTGGTGGCTAAGAAATGGGTATCAATGGGATACCCAACAACTGGGGAAATGGCTAAACAAGCTGTGATCTGTGATTATAATGGAATATTGTTGTGCTCTAAGAAATGACAAGCAGGATGATTTCAGAAAAACCTGGAAAGGCTTACATGAATTGATGCACAGTGAAATGAACAGAACCAGGAGAATACTGTATACCAGTAACAGTAATACTGTTTATTTAAGAACAGTGAATGACTTGGGTATTCTCAGCAATACAATGATCTAAAACAATTCCAAAGGACTAATGGTTACCTGAATACAGACTAAAGAATGCTATTTTTCACTTTCATTTTCTTTTGAGTCTTCTTGTTTGAAATGACTAATAAGGAAATGCTTTACTTGTACATGTATAATCTATAAATCTATATCTGATTGCTTACTGTCTCAGGAGTGGGGGAGATAGGAAGGGAGGGAAGAGAGAAAATTTGGAACTTAAAAAATGTTTAAAAAATGGGAGGGGGGGAAACATTTCTCAATTTTTTTTTTAAAGCCTTTAGGTTACAGAGAAAGTCCCCAACTGTATTGGTAATGGGGACTTATTCACCCGAGAGCTCCTTAAACCAACGAAATCATATTTGTTCCTTATTCCTCTTCTAATTTTTCTGTACCACTTCCTAGGTATCAAGTAATTTATTACATAATGCCAGTTATCTCTTCTGAAATACAATTTCTTTAACCTACTAACATCATTCTTTAATTATCTTTACAGTCTCAGTAATTTTTACTTTTCTTGTCTTGTAATTTCCTTTTAAATTAAATCAAGTTTTTTTAATGAGTAAAAAAAATTACCTATCAAAACTTTTATATACAAAAACAATTTGAATATCTATATAATAGCTAGCTATGTCTGCATGGAACACAAATTTGAACGGGTTTGGGTCAAATAAAACAAATTCTGTATTGGTCATGTCCAAAAAAATGTAAATCAGTCTGCACCTTGAATTCAACACCTCTCCATCAGGAGTTGGGGAGCATGTTTCATTCCGGCTCCACTGGTCACCTTCCAAAGCTGTCTTTATAATACTATTACAGCATAAATTCTCCTACTAGTTCTGTTTATTTCATTCTGCCTCAGTTCTTAAAAAAACTTCCCAGCTCTCTAAAACCAACCCCTTTATCATTCTTATGACACAACAGTATTTCATTATAATTTATTCAGTCATTCCCCAGACAATAGCCACCTCTTATTTTCCAAGTCTCTATCAACACCACGCTATAAATATTTTTCTGCTTAGGACACTTTTCCTCTTTCTCTGATCTCTTTGGGGTATAGACCTAATAGTGGCATGGTTGGGTCACTGTTTAATAATACGGAGGACACAGTCGCAAAATGTTTTTAAAAAATGATTAAACAACTTCACAACTCTACAGTACATACATGGACCTATCTTCCCACACTCTAGTTTATATAATTTGTCAACTTTTGATAATATGATGGTGAGGTCTAACATCCAAGTGGCTTTAATTTTCCTGTCTTGGTGATTCTTGGAATTCTTGGTGATTTGGAACATTTTTTTAGATGGCTACTGGTGGCTGCTTGTAATTCTTCCTCTAAAATCAGCCTATTCATCTTTTATCCATTTATCAATTGGGGAATGGTTCTAATTCCTGTAAATCTGAATCACTATTAATAACATTCTTTATTCCCCAACAAGCTACATTGCTGACTCAGTTCTACAGGACTAAATCTCTACCATTCTCCCATCTTCTGTCTCTCCCCCCACCCTCCCATTTATCACCACATCCTTTTTCAGTGTTGTCTTTTTCCATTAAAATGTAAACTCCTTAAGGGCAGCAACTGTAGTGCTTTCTGCTTCTATTTGTGTATTCTGCCCTTCCCACAGTGCCACACTTAATGAACGTTGTCGATTATATCTGAAAATAAAACCTTTATTAGAGAAATGTGCTGCAAATATTTTTTTTTAAAAGCAATTGGAGTTAAGTAACTTGCTCAAGGTTACACGGCTAGTCATTATTTATGTGTGGGTGCTCATTTTCTGAGGCCGGATTTGATCTCGGGTCATCCCAACTCCGAGGCCGGCGCTCTAACTCACTGCGCCACCTAGCCGCCCCTACTGCAAATATTTTTAGCCAGTTAACTTCTGCCCTTCTAAGTTTAGCTGAATTAGTTTTGTTTGTGCAAAAACTTTAATTTTATAAAATCAAAATTGTCTTTTTGTGAAATACTCTATCCCTTGATCATGAGCTCTTCCTCTATCCATCGATCTACAAAGTATTTTCTTCCTTGTTCCTCTAATTTGTTTATGAAGTCAACCTTCATGTCTAAGTCATGGATCCATATAGAGCTTATGCTGATAGTGTGCCCTGTCAAGAACTTATTAAGCATCAACTATTCACACACCCATGCACATGTGCACATGCCCACCCTCCCTTCTCTCCAGGAGCTCACAGTTAAATGGGGGAAGACAACACATAAACAACTAATGGACAAACAAGCTATACAGGTACAGGACAAACTGGAGATTATCTCAGAGAAAAAGCAGTAAGATTAAGGAGAATACAGGAAGGCTTCTAGCAGAAGGGAGGACTTCAAGCTCAGACCTAAAAACCCTAATACTACAAAAGATTAGAATGTAAGCAATTCTTTAGCCACTTGCTAGCTGCTTGTATTTACCTTATTTTTCTGTGTTTGTATTTTATTTCTTTTTAAAGCAATTGGGGTTAAGTAACTTGCTCAAGGTTACACGGCCAGTCACTATTTATGTGTGGGTGCTCATTTTCTGAGGCCAGGACCAGGTCCTCCTGACTCTAGGGCAGGCACTCTTACTCACTGCTCCATCTAGCAACCCTTATGTTTGTATTCTAAAGTTCTTACTAAGCTCTTTCAAACATCCTCTTTCATTAAAGGTTAGTTTTTATTTTTTTGTCCTGTAAGATTATATTCAGCTCATACTACTTTCTTTTTGGAATATCATATTCCAAGCTCTCTCCACCATTAAAACAATGGCTAGATCTTGAATAAGCCTGACAAGTGATTCTAGTTTTTAATTTTTTTTTTCTTTCTGGCTCATTGACCCTAAGGTCTGAATTATTGCTATAATGTTACTGAGAGTTTCTGGTGAGGGAAGTGTTGGGAAGTTTCTTTCAGGAAGTGATTGGTAGATTCTATTTTCACTCTGGCCTCTGGTCTTTTGCTTCGAAGACATCTGGGCAGTTTACTTTTAAATTTTCTTACAATATGATCATCTAGGCTCTTTTATATTTTTCAGGTTGTCCAAAATTCTTAAATTATTTCTCCTTGACCTATTATTTTCTGTGTTAGTTGTTTTTAATGAAATGTCTTACATTTTCCCATGGTTTTATTGATCTTTTTGCATTTTAATGTTTCCTGCTGTCTGACAGAACCATTTCTAATTGGTCCATTCTAATTTTCAACAAATCTGTTGCTTGAATAAAGTTTTATACATCTTGCTAAACTTGAACTGTTCATTCTATTTCTAAGATCTCTCTCCATAGCTCCTTTTTCTTTTCAACTCATTTTTCATCCAGTACTCATTTTACTTGTTAAAATCATTTTAAACTCTTATTTCATTTCTTCCATGAATTCTAGTTGAACTTGGGTCTAAGCTGTTCATCCTTAGGGCCTTGCCTGTCAATGTTTTTTGGAGCTGTTACCTTAACAATTCTTTATGATAGGATTCTTCCACACTTATTTCCCAACTTTAGACTCTGCACTGGAGCCAGACTCTGTACACTTCTGGACTAAATATCTGGCCATGATTAGTCTTGTTTTGCATTCTCTTACATAAGAGATAGCAAAGGGTTTAAGTTTCCACAGAATTGCTAAAAAATTACTGTAGTAAAAACCACTGATAATAAAATTATGAGAAACAGTGAGAAGCTGAGTTTCCATAAAATTGCTAGACATTACTAAAGTAAGATAAAGGGAGTTAGCAGACTGCAGGTGGACCAGACCAATCAGAAAACAGACAGAAGCCTTGGGAGACTTTCAGACCAGGGTAAGGACTGATCTGGTTTAAAATAGTGAGGGGTCAATAACCAAGTATTCCAAATTTACTGCTGCCCTTGCTTAATTTAAAAACTTCATGCATATTATGTGAAACAACCGGAACAGAATTAGAGTCTCATTAGCAGAACATGGGGTGTATGGTAATGTATGATGATGGGAGGAGGGTCATGTTTAGGACAAATACGTAACGGCCATATGGGAAAATAATGGGAAAAATTGAAACCCTGAGAAGGAACCAATCCCCTCCTCTGAAGGGAGTGCCCCAGCTGAGACTAATGCTATAAAGCTTTCCTCCCTTTTCTATTCTCTACTCCTCCTACCTAAAAAAAGGGCAGAGTCTGCTTCTGGGCAGAAAAGTTCAATTCCTCTGAACTTTCTGAACCCAAATTTTGGTATCAAATGTGTTTGTGTTTCTAACACTAGGGTCCAACCAAGGCCCTCAGATATAGCTCAGAAGGAGGCTGTGCAACCTTTTGCTGTGTCCAAAGCAGTCTGATCCAAGGCAAAGTCTGATTGCTGGCTTCCAAGTGTAAGCTTTGTGGGCTCCTCACCACCCTTTAGTTCTGAGAAAAAAAACTGCGGGCTTGTTCCTAATTAGAGTTCCAGTAGATTGCTGTTGAACTCAACCACTATCAGCTAGCTAGCTGTTTGTAGGCTTCCCTTTGGTTTGATTGTACCTGCCTTGGGTATTCTGCTACAGGCTAAGGCCTGGAGCTGAGACCCACTCTAGGATTCTGATCCACACTTATGATGGTCAGTTCTGCTCCTGCACTAGACAGTACAGAGAATCAAGCTGGGACTGCTCCTTGTCCTGGACTACCACTCCCAGACACAAGTCCCCACCAAACTCTGCAGAGTGCCCTCCTGGCTAGATCTAGTCTCCAATGAACACCCTCTCTCTCTCTTTGCTGACCTGATAAACTGACTCCCTGGGATTTTTCTGATCAGCCCTTGGTCTGGTCTATTTTCAAGGCCTTTCTGGAATTGTTAGAATTGTTTCCTTTTACTCCCTTTTGTTTTCTGTGTTTCCTTTCTTAAAGACTCATCAGCAATTACTACTGTCACCACAAGATACCACTATTAGCATCTCAGCCCCTTTTGTACAGTCCATAACAATTCTGACTTACAAAAAAAATAACTCCTCAAAAATATTAAACACTGCCTTCAAATTTATATTCACTTTCCATCTTCAACTGTGTCAAACCAAATTTCATTCTACCCTAAGGGATGGAAAAGATAGAACAAAAATTATAATCCATGTTAAATTTTTTTGAAAATAGGGTCTCATCATTATCACCAAAAATATATATATGTAAAATGTACAAAACAAATTAACAAAGTTCTTGTTCTCTGGGAGCTATGATCAAAATATGACTATTAAGTGATTCAATTTCTTACATTGTGGTTACATGTATACTTCATCCAGGGTCTAACAGAGTTCTTGACTATAACAAAATAATCTCAACATTCATTATGACAGAATCTTATCTATAAAATATATTATTAAAAAATTAGTTTTTTTTTAAAAATAATTCTATATTTAAAGCTCGTAGTTCACTGCATTTATTTTAATAGGCACTATAAATACAGAGAAAATGTAAATATAGCCCTAAACTTTAAGGAGTTTACTATCCAATGGGGGTAGGGGTAGGTATATAATCTCTATTATGTAAAATAAAATATAAATATTAGAGGAACAAAGTAATATATAAATTCTAAGGAACGGACCTCACCTTGAATATTGTTTTATAACAACATTTAATGTCACTTCCCCCAAATTATCTTGTACTTTTGAATTTTAATATATGTGCTAAATATATTTAAATATATCTTCTCCAACAAAATGTAAACTCCTTGAGGGAAGAAACTATTTTGGTGTTTTTTTCTATTTTTGTTTGTTTCCCCACTGCTTAAGCACAATGCTGGGTATACAGCAGGTATTTAATAAATATGTTCATCAATAGCTATCTCTTTCTTATTCCCAACTGGACTCTAAATTCCATACGGACAAAAGTCATAAAATGTCTTAATTTTATAGACACATTATTTGTTACCAATCACTTATTCACTGTTGCCTGCATTGCTTAAGTCAGTAAGTTTTTTAAAAAAGACTCCTAGGCATGAGGCAGCTAGGTGGTACAGTGAATAGAGCACTGGCCCTGGAGCCAGGAAGACCTAAGTTCAAATCCGGCCTCAGACACTTAACACAAAACTAGCCATGTGGCCTTGGGCAAGTCACTTAACCCCAACTGCCCTACCTTCCCCTCCAAAAAGCAAAAATAAATGAAATAAAATAAAATAAAATAATAAAAGACTCCTAGGTACCCAGAAAACAGTAGTAGATAATTTCCCATTTATCAGGTACCAATTCTAAGAAGCAACTTTACATATTTTATGTATATATATATTATGTGTATATATATAACATATGCTATATATATTTATATATTTTATGTATATTTACATATATTATGTATATTTTATGTGTGTGTATGTGTATGTATATATGTACGCATGTGTATGTGTATGTATGTATAGCACCACTGATATTATAAACTATTTAATGGGCAGCTATAAAACATCAGCTGTATTAGCAGCAAATCACTATCATGTATATAAACAACTGTAATCTTGTATAGGGAAGGTAGGTGACACTTATGAGGTGTGACCCTGAATGCCTCAGCTGCCTCATCAGTAAAATGAGTTGGAGAAGGAAATGTCAAACCTCTCCAGGATCTTTGCCAAGAAAACCCCAAATGGGGTCAGAAAGAGTTGGAATTGGGTAAACAACTAAACAACAACAAGTGTTACTTAACATTAAGGTGAACAACAACAGAAGCATTACCTGATAGCACTCTCCTTTAAGATTGTCTAAGACATCTCCACATGTTTTACGCATGTATTTCTTACACCCGTCAATCACCATCTGGTCAATGTTTGAAACTTGTTAAGGAACATGAAAATTCTTGCCACAATATTCAACTGCATTAACTGATTTTTAAATAGTCAAATATTTGAAAGAAAATGTTACCAAGAATACAAAGTTCTTATAAAGTACAAGTTTTCTGTCATAATTCTATATATATTTCAAAAACCTTATTTGTCCCTTCCAGGAAAACATGATTATTTGGGAGGGGAGAAAAAGGAAAGGAAAATTAACTGTCAGGAGAGACAAAGCTTTTTATTTTGCACCAAGGACACTCAAAAGAACAAAGATTTCTTCTTGTAAATTCCCTATGGACACAGGCAGGCCATTACAATGATTACAGGAGACAAAGAGGCATCATGCCAAAGGACTGCTCAGGTTTGCTGTCCTTGGGTATATTATTCCTGACAGTAAGAGAGAGACAGGGAGATAGCCAACTTGTTGGTTACTGAAATAAAGGAAAGGAGGGGTGGCTAGGCAGTACAGTGAATAGAGCACCAGCCCTGGAGTCAGGAGGACCTGAGTTCAAATCCGACCTCAGACACTTAACACCAAAAAAACTAGCCGTGTGACCTTGGGCAAGTCACTTAACCCCAATTGCCCAGCCTTCCCCAGTCCAAAAAAAAAAAAAGGAAAGGAAAAAACAGCTAACAGGATTCAGCTAAAATATTGAGATGTCTTTATTTTTTTCAAGCCCTGTTTTTAGTGACTGCTACCTTACCAGGAGTTCTTAAACTTTTCTGTGTCATGGGCATACATCATACATTTGACAGTCTAGAAAAGTCGATGGATTCCTCCAATTAATGTTTTTAAATGCATTATATAAAACAAAGAGAATTGCAAAGGAAACAAATCATACTGAAATAAAATTTTAAAAAATTTTTGTCTTTTGGAGGGGGGAGGGCAGGGCAATTAAGGTTAAGCAACTTGCCCAATGTCACACAGCTAGTAAGTGTTAAGTGTCTGAGGCCAAATTTGAATTCAAATCCTCCTGACTCCATAGCCAATGAAAATAATTTTTTTTTAAAGTTCAAAGACAATCTTTGAAAGGCTAAGAACTCCTATCTTAGACAAAAGGAAAATGCATTATAGTTAAGAAAATTAAAGACAATGTAACTTGATTCGTTTAAAAAAGGATATCTCTACCATAGTGACCATCTTTGGTTTCAATTTGACTATTTCATATAATATACCCCCATCTCCACCACCCAGAATCAGCACTTCTTTGTCAGTATAATCTTCCTTCCCACTGCCCATTATGGCCTGTGTATACGCCAAATCACTCTCTGCCAAATCTAGGAATCAGAAAATACAAACAGCAAGATGGTTAGACATTTTGATCTTATCAAAATCCACACTTACAACTTAGCTGACCAGAACAAATATCCTATACAAGCCTTAAGATCTACACATCACAAAAAGCAAAAATATTTAAACTGCTTTGGTGTCACTGTAATCCATAAGATTATTTTTACCCTTAAGAATTTTTTCAAAACATCAATTTATTCTGTGAATTATCCAGAGAAAAAGTTCATCTCCCCGTCACCTAGCACTGATGATTCAAGTGCAATCAGGCAACAGAAAGGTGGGAAATTGAGTTATAACCATATTCTAACCCATTATGGGTTAAGCATTTATTAAGCACTTACACTACGTGCTAAGGAGTAGGAAATAAATTAATAGGGAAGTAAGAGAACTCCTGCCCTCAAAGAGGTCACATTCCAAAAGGGAAAATAAGACAGGAAGAGAATTCTGCTCATGCGAGATGGGAAGGTCATTAAGTTCATACTGGTTTCTGCTGTTGAACAATTTAGACAGTACAAGGCTTCTGGAGTCATGAATTCTTCTAGAAACAAAACCATTCATTCACCTCTCTCTTTTCTATTCACTATTCAATTTATTTAAAAGTGAAAATTTTTTTTAAAATAAATGTCCATTATTTAGTAAACTGGAAAAAAAAAACTAGAAACAAACCAAGTGCTCATCATTTGGGGAAGGTCTGAACAAGTTGTGGGACATGGATACAAAAAAATATTTCCATGATAAAAATAAAATAATGTGTTTACAAAAGCACACTTTGAAAACTTTAAAGCATAATATAACTGTTAGCTATTATTAATATTATCATGCCGCAAAAGAATATGAAGAATGGCCAAAAGAAAAAAACTGGAAGTCTTGCATGAACCAACACAGAATTAATAACATCAAGATAAATTATGAGACAAGACAACATGTATCAACTGTCATTATCAATAGTGGATCCAGATGATTGACAATGAACAAACTAACTTCTTGGCAGAAAGGTGGTAGTTATATATTCTGTCCACCACAGCCAACATATCGGTTGATTTTGCTAAGCATTTTTATTTTTCTCTTAGTCAATATGCAAGAAGGGCAGATTATTAGAAAGTGAATGTGTTATAGAAATCAAAATGCATTTATACAACACTTTTAAAAATATATACCAGGGCGGCAAGGTGGTGCAGTGAATAGAGCACTAGCCCTGGTGTCAGGAGGATCTGAGTTCAAATCCAGCCTGACACTTAACACAAAAACTAGCTGTGTGACCTTGGACAAGTCACTTAACCCCAATTGTCCTCCAAAAAGCAAAAAAAAATCTATGTAAGTCCTACACCAAATAACATGATTTTTTTTTAAAGCCTGTAAGTATGACATGGAGATTCCTATTCACCTAATAGTTTTAGGTAATGTAGGAAAAAAATCAGAGGCAATGGCAATTCAAGAAATAAAAGGCTCTCCCTTAAAAATATAAAAATATTGTAGTTAGATATATGAAAAGTCTTACATAAGTTTACAGTGCCAACATTCTGAAAGCAAATTTGAATAAAGTTCTAGCAGTCAGTCTTGGTTGGGGTGGAAGGGCAGGGGGATACTTACTGACATCCCCGCTGAGGATAAGGATATTTCCAAATTGCTTTGAATGCAGAATTTTAATATTCTGATAAGGTGAATCTTCATCATACACAACTTCGTCTATGTCATATTCTACCAGGCGTCCATCAGCTGTGGGCCAATACTTATCGATCTTGCCTCCTCGTACAAGAGCTGGCAATCTGATGAAACAAATATAAGCCTTTACAATTTCTGTTTATAAATTTCATGTCCATTCCATTTTCCTTTTCTGCAACCAGGAAATGTCTACGGATTCCAAAGAACAAAGGGCCACATTTTCTCCAGAAGCTTTTAAGAATTAAATCTTGATTGGGCCAGGAGAGAGTAAATGACTAGAAATAAACACACATACACACACACACACACACACACACACAATTCCCAGAGGATAGACAGAACTCTTGAAAACAGTATATGATAGAAGTTGTCCATTTACATAAAAACTCCTTTTTTATACAGAAACCGCATTTTATATAGATAGAGCATCTTTCTATAAAAAGCTATCTACAGACATTCTGCTCAAATGCTTCACTATAGGCCTGGAATCACAGATTTCGAGGTGGATGCCCCTGAATCTTCAAAAGGGTATGTCAATGGAACACAGCCTCTGGTAAGTCCTGTCAACCTAAAAGGACCTTGAATATGGTCCCAGTAGCTATAAGATAATAAATGTATTTGGAAGGAATCCCAGAAGCCATCTCATCCAATTTCCTCATTTTATAGTTAAAAAAAAAAAAAAAAGAAAGAAACCTGAGGTCAATAGAGAGTAAGGTCACCTATCCTGGGTTACATATGTAAGTATCAGAACTAAAATGCATGATATCATCTGAGGAGTGGCTTATTTAAAAATAAATTCTAAAAGGTTCAAACCAAAACTTGACCACAGCCACCCATAAAGCCCAGATAGAGGTTACAACTGGTAAGTGGACAATGCCCAAGTAATTTGTACATAAACATATTCAACAGAATCAAAATGAAGTTTTATACTTGAGGGATTTAGATACTAAGGACAATAGCTAAAAATCTAAAATTCTAAATGCCACAAATTTTGTTAAAATCAGAAAAGCTGGTTCCCTTTAAACTCATGAACTTAAAAGAACACTGAGCCTGAAGATTGCATAGTCTCACAGCTGCTTACTAGCTGTGTGTGTGACACTGGGCAGGATATTCCCCCCTCAAAAAAAAAAAAAACAAAGACATTATAATAAAATTATAAATTTTAGCATAATAAATTTAGCATAATAAAAATTATTTAAAATTAGCCATAAAGGTCAATAAAAATTCTCCCTTTTCTCCCAACCCCCCCAAAATTATTTTTAAAAAATTAAATGACACCACCCATAATTACTAGCTACCCATGCTCCCCAGGAAGTTCCCATACCCAAAAGGGCAGAATGAAAATGGCCAGGTCCCTTCCTTTCCAGCACAGAGTAGGACTGCATTTTTATAAAACACTTTAATGTGGTATCCCTAACCTTTTAGAGGTCATGCCATAGACCTCACGGCCCCAGATGAGTGTTCTGCAAATAGTTGCTCTTCCCTCTTCTATCTCTTCATTGTTCCATGTCAATGCTAACGGGTTAAGTACTATCTTCTGTATACAGTATCACTGTCCTCCTCCTAAACTGATGTTCTTAATAGTAACAATACAACAATAGCCTCTATAAAGAGCTTTTAAGGTTTGCAAACTGTTTTGCATAACTTGTCCCCTTTGCTCCCCATAGCAACCCTGTGCATCAGGTGTTATCATTATCTCCATTTTATAGATGGGGTAACTGAGGCTAAGAGAGTAATCTGCCCAAGGTCATCCAGTAAGTATGTGAGACAGAATTTGAACTTGGATCTTCCTGAATATTGAAAAAGTCTGACTCTCCACTGCTCACCTAGCTGGTAGAATATAACTTCCTGACAACTCATAATGCATTATTTCCTAGTCTGGTCTCACTGTGGAATAAACAACTCTTTTAGCTTCCTCATAGATGGGATGGACTCAAATGACCTAAGGTCATCCCTTTCCAGCTCCAATATTCCATGATCACAATAAGAAGATAGCCGTCTATCCTTCGAACAACAGAAACAGATCCTGAACCAGATGATCTTAAAGTTAGATATGTGCTGTCTGCATTGATCTATTAGGCAACACTTTTCCTATTAAGCACCTGTAGAGGTACATACAGATTTGTTTGTGAGTCAGGGAAAAACTGAACTTATTTTGCAGTTAAGAGTATAAACCTTCCAAAGAGATCTACAAAGACAGGCCAGGTAATCCCAAAACTGTAAGAGAGAGAAAACTGGAAAGCAAGTTATCTATTTTAGAAAGAGAAATAGCCACAAAGAAGAGCTGAAAGTAAAGCTAATTCTAACTTCTTGTTTTGATAGAGGATCTAAGCTGGGAAGGTGGTAAGGGGAAGTGGATTGTAAAAGCAATTAACAAGCTGTTCATTGAGCATTCAGCTATTGCAAACCACTCCAATTAATCAAGTAAAGATATAGGACCCTGGTCAAAAGATTGCAGTAACACTAAATGCTTTTACTACTTCAACTCCAATTTGGTATTATTTTTAAAATAAAAGGCTCAATTTAAAATAACTCAAATCCTACTAACTTTCAAGCCTTCTTACTAAATACAAGCATGAAGGCAAATGTTTAAAAACCTGCCCTTCTAAAAGTTTTCAAAAGGCAATTTGTATTTCTAACCCATTTTCTCCAAGCACCACCTAACAAACAAAATCCATGAATTTCTTCTATTTCTTTTCAAGTATTATTTTTAAATACCTGTTAGTTCTTATGACTATCTCATGTTTCTAACTTGTATAATTATGATCTGGGCTTCTATTTCTGCCTCTTAGGTTCATTAACTCAGAAAATAATGCGATACAGTCACTGACAAATGAACAGCAATATTTCTAGTGGCTTTGGAGTATTTCTTCTTTTCACAAAGCCTGATTTACCGAGTAAATCACTGGGGGGCAGGAGGGGAGCAGAAGGAAGGGGCACATGTGGGGGATCTGTTCTTAATATGCACAAACTCAAGAGAAAATATCTCTTTATAAATAACAGCTAACAGGAGCCCCTGAATCTCTGACTGAAGAATCCATCACAGCCTTGGGTCACAGGAATTTTTACAGATTACTAACTCAGTCAGAGCTAACACTCAAACCCAGATGTTCTGATTTCAAATTCAATGATCCAGGATTGGGGAACCTGCAGTCTCAAGACTACATGTGGCCTTCTAGGTCCTCAAGTGCAGCCCTTTGACGGACTCCATTTTATAGAACAAAATTTTTTATTAAGAGAATTTGTTCTGTGAAGTCTGGATTCAAAGGTCCTCACTTGAACATGTAGGGAGCCACATGTGGCCTTGAGGTCACAGATTCCCCACCCCTGCCCTATACTCTTGGCTTCAAGAACTTAAGTCTGTAAGAGTTTACTAAAAACCTACTATATTCTAGGAACTGTGATAAGTGTTAGAGCTTTACATGTTGCTATAATAACTAAAACTGTCTAGAAGATATACAAAGCATAGACCTTACAGTGATATGAAGGCCAATTTAGGGCAAAAGCTTTTATATTGGAGTTTCTTTTTACCCCATTAGACTGTAAACTCCTTGAGTGCAAGGACTGGTTTTTTTTCCCTCTTTTTATATCCTCACAACTTAGCACAACACCTAACACATAGTAGGCACTTAATCAAAGTTGACTAACTCAGAACTCCATAAATTTCTGATATACAACTAAGCCTTCAAAGATAAGGTCATGCTTGAAAACTGAGCCTAGAACTCACCTGAGATATAACTGGAGACATATTGTCATCCAGCTTGCCTTGAGCAATCTAGGCTCCTTTCTACATCTTGGGTAGATTATGTCTGGGCAAGATTCACACCCAAGCCAACAGAAAAACAGGAAAAGGATAACAGCATTAAAACACAGACTCAAAAGACTCACCGTTTTAACCTTCCAATACTGCCCTGACACAGTTCTTTCATTCTTTCTTCTAATTTGTTTAGTAGCTGCAAAAAAAAAGGGGGGGAAAGGAATTTATACAGGCAGCTATGATACTTGTATCAACTTGTGACACGCTATCAGAATGGCATTTTCATGGTAATCACATCAGACTTCAGTAGAGCTAATGTGAGAAATATGAATTAGGACAGACCCCCTCCCCTACCCACCCACACAAAGTCACAGCTCATGTACCCAGGCTTATCTACAGAATTTTGCCCTAAGTTAAGGAGACTTTTAAGACCATATTCAAAGACTCAAACATTGGAATTCTGATACAATTCAGCACCCTCCCCAGCCCAACCCAGCTCTCTCTTCCTTTTACTAACCAGGAAATAGTTTTAACTAGTCAGTGTTTAAAGAGGGAGAGGAATATTAAGAGGAAATAAAATTTGGGTTTTCACCTTTCCTTCTGTGTACTCAAGAACCAAAAACAACTAGACTCAAAGTTGAAGGGAATTTTACACGGAGGGAAAAGGGGGGAAGAACAGTCTGTAAGTCCGAGACCTAGGTTACCACTTGTAGAAAACCACCACTTCAGTAGGCTACTTAACAAGGGAGTTGGAAAATCGAGTCACAGAAAATAGGCAAAAAACAGATACAGTACTTAAGTTACATTTAACACCATGTGGATAAAAAACCAAGAAATACCTACATTGTCAATTTCTTCTCTTCCTTTCAAATCACTGGGGTAACTCTGTATATCCATCAATACTAATCCATGTGGGTAAATTCTCAGACTGGCGAAACTAAAATTTTTAAAAAATATATATGTTTAAATATTTGGTACTTAAGCACAGCATAAGGTGGAAATGGTTTGCAATTCCTGTGAAATGGCCTTTTTTGCTTTTTTAAACTTTTCTTATCCAAAATCCTATGCCATAAACGTGTTTTCCCAGCTAATCTTTCCTTCAAATAGAATATCTACTTTAAATTTCTTCTAAAGGATGACTAAGATTCAGGTGAGGCTGTCCTCTGAGTATTTAGAAGTCTCAGGTATGACAAGTTTTAAGATTATTGTTTTTGATATGTATATTCTGCTCAGGCACTTAAATTATGAGGCTAAAGAGCGGCTAGGTGACACAGTAAGCAGAGCTTCGTTGGCCCTGGAGTCAGAAGGACCTGAGTTCGGATCCAGCCTCAGACACAATGCACACACAAACAAAAACCTAGCTGTGTGACCTTGGGCAAGTTACTTAGCCCCAATTGCCAATAAATAAATAAATAAATAGATAAATAGATAGATAGATAGATAAATGAATGAATGAATAAATGAATGAATGAATGAATTATGAGGTTAGATTTTAAAAAGAAAAACAGCTGTTTTCACCAAAGAAGCCTCTAAACAAAACTGCAACTAGAAAACACCATATTCTTCACACCCCTAAATTAAGGAGTTCATGACAAAGATACACACAGCCAGGCAAAAGTAATGAAAAAAAACACTTTGAACATATGGCTAATTCCTGCTGGAAGATTAGTGGAAAAAAATATCCCACTGAAAATTGTAATGGACAGACAAGACACATTACATTTAAAATGTTAAGAGTTGGGGCCATGGGGCGGCTAGGTGGCGCAGTGAGTAGAGCCATCCCTGGAGTCAGAAGGACCTGAGTTCGGATCCGGCCTCAGACACACACAAACAAAAACCCAGCCTGTGACCTTGGGCAAGTTACTTAACCCCAATTGCCCTCCAAAAAAGGCAAAAAAAAGAGAGTCAGGAGATCCTGAATTCAAATGTGACTTCAGACACTTAGCACCTACTAGTGCTTGGGCAAGTCACTTAACCCAAATTGCCCTGCTTCCCCCTCCAAAAAGCAAAAAAAAAAAAAAAAAAAAGTTAAGAGTTAGGTGGCACAGTGACTCCACCAGCCCTGGAGTCAGAAGGACCTGTCCTCAGACACTTGACACTTACTAGTTGTGTAGACGTTGGGCAAGTCACTTAACTTTACCAAAAGAAAAAGGAAGAGTTTCAGATAAGAAAGTTACTGAAGGAAAAGTCAGGAATATGGAAACATAAATTAAAGAGTACTTAGAGATTCAGGGACACATCAAAGGCTTCTGCATCACAGAGGGTTGGTAATGGGAAAACAAAACACAGAAACAGCCACTGTGATTTATTTGCATGACTTTTCTGACTGGCAAAGCAATAAGAGTCCATAAATATACAGCTATGGCTATGGATATGAATGGATAGATGAGGATACAAATAGGGACTCTGAGATATAAATGAAAAAACACCAAAACACAACATGTGATAAGGAATGAGCTAGAGTTTAAGACAAGTACCTCCCTCCATTCTTTGCACAGGGTGAGACCATAGGCTGACTATTAGGCTCAGTTATATGTGGGCTAATTTTGCTGAACTGATTTTTTTCCCTTCCTTCTTTAGTCTTTGTTTGAAGGGATGACTCACTGGGTGGTGGTGGAATATCTGACACGAGATAAAGGAGGGGGTTCTTTCTAATGCTAAATCTTTCCCAACCCTTCCCTCGATTCTATCCCCTACAGATTTCTTCCAACACCATTCCATTATTCACCTCCTTTTCTGCATCTTTAATTTCTTCTTCCTGACTGAATATTAACTGTAAAAGTACCAAATAGGGGAGGCTTCATGGATCATACAGTATTTTAATTGGGCTTTAAAGGATGTAGAAATTCTATTAAAAAAGATGACCTTTTAGTCACAGCCACAATAAAAGGAAGGAGACACAGCACAAGGTTATGTTCCAAGGACAAACAGTAACTGAGTTTGGGTAGAGTGTGTACAGAGGGGAGTGGATATGATAAAAGTTGGAATGGGAGGCTGGTACCAGGCTGTGAAAAGCCTTGACTGCCAAGCAAGAGAGACTCAATGGCAAAAAGATAATAAGATTTAGGAATGAAAAGGGACCTTCAAGAGGAAATTGAGTCCCAGAGACATTAAATGACGTGCCCAAAGTCACACAGGTAAGTCAAGAGGTCAATTCCCCTGAACCTTGCTACGTCTCTGAGTTACTGGAGGGATTTTTGAAACAATGACTGAACAAAGCAAGTCAGGCAAAAGCATGAAGAATAAATGTTATAATGGAGAAAGAATCCTTATAGCACACCAGTTCAGGTAGGTAGAAATCAAGACCAGCATGATAGTGCTAATAGAATATAGAAAAAAAATAGCTACAACAGAAATTCTAAAGGTAGAATCTACAGAAATGCTTATTATTTTATGTAAGGAGTTTTGTCCTAAAGCATTATACATGCCAGCTAATATTAATAGGACCAGGGATGACAAATACTAGAGAAAAAAATGTTGTTTGATTTTGGGATCACTGAAATGATTTCCTGATTGAAGACAAGAATGGAAAAATCATAACAATAACAATGCTAGGGGGTCCAGTGGATTGAGTGCTGGGCCTAGCGTCAGGACTGACTCTTCCTGAGTTCAAAATCTGTCCTCAGAGACTCACTTAGCTGTGTGACCCCCCCCAACCCCCACCTCACCAAGTCATTTAACCCTCTTTGCTTCAGTTTCTTCATATGTAGAATAAGCTGGAGAAGAAAATAGCAAACCACTCCAGTACCTTTGCCAAGAAAACACCAGATGGGGTCACAAAGAGACAAACACAACTGAAAGACAACTGAACAACCACAAAAATCATTAAATAGCACCTTCAGCTTGTAGAGCATTTGCCATGTTATCGGACTATATCCTCACAATATCCTAGTGAGTTAAGGGTTATTATCCTTATTTTAGAAACGAGGAAACTGAGGGAGACAGTTAAAGTGATTTGCTCAAAGGTGAGGCTGTATTTGAAATCTGTTCTTCCTGACTTCAGGCCCACCACTCTATCCATTAATAGAGGCCACTAATTTCCTCTAAATAGGCAGTTTTTGATAAATGTGCCACAAAGACTTAAATACAAGATACCTTATGAATGATTATGTCACTGATAAAAAATGCAGAAGTCAGAAGGACTTCTTTTTTTTTTCTTTTGCTTTTTTTGGGAGGGCAGTTGGGGTTAAGTGACTTGCCCAAGGTCACACGGCTAGTTTTTGCGTTAAGTGTCTGACGCCAGATTTGAATTCAGGTCTTCCTGACTCCAGGGCCGGTGCTCTATTCACTGTGCCACCTAGCCACCCCTGGAACAAGAGTTTTCAGAGAAAACTAAGGTAAGTTTCAGATATACTGACATGAGGTGATGATGGGATATGTAGCTAATATCCTAAATATGACAGTTAAAAGCTTGGAAAAGGAGTAAGGTGGGAGACTGGGATTTCTATCACCTAAATTTTGAGTAGTAGTTGAAGATATGAAAATGAATCAGATTTACTTGGACAGCAGTGGTTGAAGGGCAGAACTGTAGCAAACCAAGAACAGAAAAAAGAAACAGCAGTTCTAGAGATAAGAATACAGTGTTTCAGAAAGGAAGCCTCTATTAGGAAGAGGCAGTCATCTGGGTCAAATAATGAGGCAGCAACCTGTAATCCAGTGACCTAGGCTGGCCATTTATATAAGCTCAGTTTCATCTGTAAAATAATAATACTTGTAGGAAAAACCTCACACAGTCACAATGAAGCTCTAATGACTTTATAGAAAGGGTTTTGTAAGCCTTACAGCATTATGTGTGCCAGCTAATATTAGTGAGGT
Organism: Gymnobelideus leadbeateri; assembly: GCA_011680675.1. Taxonomy (NCBI): domain Eukaryota; kingdom Metazoa; phylum Chordata; class Mammalia; order Diprotodontia; family Petauridae; genus Gymnobelideus; species Gymnobelideus leadbeateri. The sequence continues at coordinate 271,063 of WOXC01002551.1, forward strand.
CAATGATGATAAAAACTGGAAAAAAAAAGCCATTTGATTTCAGTCACTGAAACTATTCCCTCAAAGGTCAACAATGAGATCCAAGATTAGGTGCTCAGGAGAGCACCTGACACACAGTAGGGCTTAATAGGGGCGAAGGAGAAGAATAGGGGTACAGAGAAAGAGGAAGGTGAGGAAATGAAGGCTTTTTCCAAAACATCCTTCACATTTATTTTCCCTATCTAATACCACAGAATTAATATACCACAATAATGTGGCATTCTACTATATTACTATGGTATATTAAGACAATACCATAGAACTTCCCTAATACCACAGGGCCTCCATTAAAATGCACCTTCCCGCGGGGCGGCTAGGTGGTGCAGTGAGTAGAGCTTTGGCCCCGGAGTCAGAATGACGTGAGTTCGGATCTGACCTCAGACACTTAATGCACACACAGATAAAAAAAAAAAACCTAGCCGTGTGACCTTGGGCAAGTTACTTAACCCCAATTGCCTTCCAAAAGGCAAAAAAAAAGTGATGCGAAAATGCACCTTCCCTCCCCTCTCCTCAGTTTTCCCTCAGGAAAACTCAGGCACATACATTAATTTCCTTCAAAGAGTTTATCCTACTACAAGCAAATTCCCTCAAGGAATTTTCATTCTTTTGTAAACATCCTTTCAAGTCAACCAAACTCAAAACTTTGGAATTCATTTTGACCCTTTTTTCCTCCCTCAGCCCCTGCCAACATCCCATCCAGTACAATCAAATTCTATGCTTACTGTCTCTATAACCAAGGGAGGTCTGGCCCTCACTAACCTTTTGACTAGATTATTGAAAGCAAAGATTTTTAATGTCACATTCTATGTTCCCTTCCAGGCAAAATGGAATGGGGAGTCAAGAGGACCTTGGTTCAAGTCACTTAAATTCTGGGAAGACCTTAAGTCTTTAAAATGAAAAGATTTGGACTAGATGACCTCTAATTTTACTTCTGTTTCTAAATGCTAGATCCCTAATTCTGAAGTTCTGCACCAGGTAATGTTACCTACTAAATTATAAAACCATGGGGGGTAAAGAAGCTCACACACTTCCCCTGTATCTATCCTGCCCTTCCCTTCTTCTCCTGACCCAGCAAGCACCCTAGCACCTAACAGCAAGCACCCCAGCACACCCAGGATGGCCTGTGAGCACAGGTTCTTTGATCTGCTTTTCTAATGGAAAGACAGCTTCAAAGGGGTTAACAATGCTACTTTTAATTACATTCACTAGTTCAGGGGAAAAGTCAGCACCTTGAATGAGAGAGGAAATACAAGCAGAGAAAATAGCATAAAGACCAACAAACAGGAATCCAACTGTCCGAGTAAAGCAATACTGCTATACACTTTACATACATCACTAGATCAAGGCAGCACAGACAACATCTGAGCAGGCAGGGGTCTGAACACAGAGAGACTCAAGAGTTTCAACCAGATAATCTTAACAGTCCTTCTCATAAAGGAACTCCCCAAGCTAAATAAAAACTCAAGAGTATATATACAGAGTCAGAAGGCATCTGCCTTGTGACTCAGTGCCTAATCAACTTAATACCAAAAGGTGTGGAAGCCTTCCTACAAGCAAGCCTCCCCCTAAGCTCCTCCTTAGGCAAGTCCTTCCCTCAATGGGTTCCACAAGAGGCCTATTAATGGGTGGGGAAGATCTTACAATGCCATTAACATTACGCCCATCCAGGACAGCAAAGTGGGGAGGAATGACTTGGCTACTCATGCTGCTTAGTTCACCAGACCACACCAACCCTAGCCCTGCCACAGTATCATCCTAGAGTACTTGAGGGGCCTTACCATCTACTCTGCTGCTAAACCTACCAAACCCCTGGCCTCTTTATCAACCCTACAGCTAAACTCTCTTATGTGTTTCCTCCCCCAAAGTTATGAGCTCCTTGAGAGTAGAGAATGCCTTGCTTTTCCCATTTGCGTCTCCAGGGCTTAAAAAAACTCTTGGCAGTTAGCGTTTGATAAAATGCTTTTTCATTCATGTGTCCTGCTGCGTAACAGGGTAAAACATATTATAAGCAAAAAAAAAAGCTATTGACAAATGGCATAAAGTATTTTGCTGCTCAGTCATGTCCAACTCTTCCTGTCCCCAAAGATACTGGTTTGCCATTTCATTTTCCAGCTCATTTTATAGATACGGAAACTGAGGCAAGCAGGTTTACCCAGGGTCACACAGCCATTAAGTGTCTGAGGCCAGATTTGAATGCAGGAAAATGAGTCTTCTCCAGGCCCGGAAATCTATCCACTGTACCACCTAGCTGCCCCTAATGGTATAAAAGTATAGAAATATGCCATTGTTATTTATAAAAATGATATAAAATGTATTTATTAAAATGATACAAAATACGGTCAAAATGAGAGCAGGGATAGTCTGAATGCTCCACTGGCATACACTGACTATCAAGACAGCTCAAGAAAGGCCCTAGGGTATAGGATGAACCCCTCCAGGAGCAAATTTACAGAAGGACATGATCAAGAGTCACACTTGAAAGGGCCAGCAAAATCATTTGTTGGAAGGAATCTCTACAATGATAACAATAGAATATGAATATAAAAGAAAACCCATATGTTTGTAAGCACCCAGCATAGTTAATTCTACACATAGTTGGATTCTTGTTTTCTTAAATAAAATGGAGTCATCTAAGGGAATCAATAAAAAAAAAAAAATCTTTTCCTTCCTTATGTCCTGGCCCATTCTGAAATACTGCAAGGTTTCTTTGCTGAGGAACACATAAGAAACCCATTATATCCATTCAGGAAAAAATTATAATCTACAAGATGTGTTTTTGGACATGGCCACCTGTTAATTTGTTTGGCTTGATCACATTTCTGGGTTTGTTTTTTTTCATACTCTCTGGGTTTTTTTTATTTCTGTCAGTTTTTTAAAGTAGGAAGACAAGGTAGTCAACAACAGTGACCAAAAAGAGGGGGGAGACCATGGAAACTATTAAATATATACATAATAGAGAACAGAAGGAAGCAGACAAGCAGGAAAAGTAATGTGTAGAATGCATACTTTTCTCTTAAAAAAAAACCAAGTGTTACAAAAATGCAGATTTTTGGTTTTATATAGAATACTATGTTCCACTGTGTGTTTAAGTTCAAAATAAAATTGATTTTTTTAAAAAGATCTCCACTTACCTGCCATTTTTGTTAATGTAGGTCGCTAGATATCCATGATCTTCCCAAGAATGAACTGTTTCTGTCATTGACTGCTCTTCAAAAACAGACTGTAGACCTTTAAGAATGGCATCTCCATCAGCTGTAAGGAGAGAGAGAGAAAGAGAAAGACATAGGGGACAAGGTTAAAGAAAAGACCAAAAAAGATCATGGTAACTAAGAAACCTTAATATTTGATTATCTAATAACCTACATGAATCTCATTTGTCACATTTCTTGAAATTCTACCAAATTAATTTGAGGGAGTATTAAAATAGAGTGGGGAGAAGGAAATGCAAGAATGAGCCTAGTGATGCCTATAAGGCCAGACAAGTACTCAACAGTGACAAAGTGAGTTATCAACATTTTCATACCATGTTTCAAAGATCAATTTGTAATAGAAATAAGAAATGGGAAGTCAATATTGGAGAGACACTAATACCTAGTTGGTGAAGTTGTGAATTGATCCAGCTAATCTGGAAAAATCTTATTATGCTAAGAAAATTACTAAATCTTCCACATATCCTTTGACCCAAAAGGCCTATCTTTGGGCACAGACCCCAGTGAAATCAAAGCAAGAAAGGAGATCATTTTATTTTTTATACCACTGACAGACACTCAACAGTTTTACATTTACCTAATAGTGCTTGTCTCTTATTTTTCACTTTATATAAAGTAACTTAATGTTAAAGAATATAATTTGAGTTACTTTCAAGATTTTGTAACTTTGAAATTTAGTTTTATTATGGAGTTAACCCACAGTAGACACATTACTTAAAAGTGGTATTTTTCTGGTAGCAAAGAGTGGAAACAAAGCAGATGCAGAACTACTGGGGAGTAGTTCAAATTGTAGCTCACAAATAATGGAAAATTACTAGGCTGTAAGAAACATGCAGAGAAAAAAAATTTCTTAAAAAAAAAAGGAGAAACATGAAGAGAAGCAAAGGAGATAGTGATCAGAAGGGAAGTACACAGAACCAAAAAACCATATACATACAAATATAATTACTGCTACAATGAAAGTGAAAAAAAACAAAACAAAAAAATCCCCCTAATTATAACGACCACGTCAGGCTCCAACACAGCTGACAGCTTATCTCCTGTCTCCTTTTCAGGAGTAGAGGACTACAGATGTACAACAATGCATCTAACATCTTTACTGTCACCCACGCAAGGCTGGCATGCAAGCCAGCCTAGCTGAAGCAATAAAGCATCTTGAAGTACAGATAAGAGTTGGCATGCCAGTCCAACCACCCTCACCACCCACCACCACTTTCCCTCAGGACCCAGTGGATCCCCTCTGGCTCTGTTGAAGTCTATATGGGCCTCTTCTCAGAATGTTTTTAAAAGCATGAAATACACAGAATCAAAAAAGAAAGCAATTACATTGAAATACAGTTATCAAAATAATTTTTAAAAAAGGTTCAAGAAGCCCAAGCCCTGTGCATAGTTGCAGACTCCTAAGGGAAAGCACAGGGCACTATATGGAAGGTACAAGTCCACACAGAGTTCAATGGGAGTATAGAAGAGCCAGTTCAGAAGATGAAGAAACCATGGTATGAGATCTAGGTCCTCAAATGCGGCCCTTTGACTGAATCCAAACTGCACAGAACAAATCTCCTTAAAAAGATTTGTTCTGTAAAACTTGGACTCATTCAAAAGGCCACACCCAAGGACTCAGGAAAATGAGTCTTCAAGGCAAGAAGTAGTCCTGAAGCTACATTTTTAGGATGTAGAAAAAACCCTAAGAATACAGGGTTATAAGCTAAGGGGAGGGAAAGAGAACGGAGAGGAGAGTTCAGAGAGCATACATAATGTCATAGAACAACTAAGCTGAAAAAAATTACTGAGAAGATAATTTTTTTAAAAAGATGGAAATCACTATTGATTAGAGAAATGCAAATTAAAATAACTGAGGTACCACTTCACACCTATCAGACTGGCTAATATGACTAAACAGGAAAATGATACATTGTTGAAGATTTGGGAAAATTGGAACATTAATGCACTGTTGGTAGAGTTGTGACCTGATCCAACCATTCCAAGAGAGCAATTGCCCAAAGGGTTATAAAAGTGTCTTGCAATATCACTTGTAGGTCTATATCCCAAAGAGATTATAAAATTAGAAAAAGGACCCACATGTACAAAAATATTTCTAATAGTTCTTTTTTGTGGTGGCCAAGAATTGGAAATTGACGGAATGTCCATCAATTGGGGAATGGCTGAACAAGTTGTGGTATATGAATGTAATGGAATACTATTGCTCTATAAAAAATGATGAGCAGGCAGACTTCAGAAAAACCTGGAAAGACTTGCATGAACTGATGCTGAATGAAGTAAGGAGAACCAGGAAAACACTGTACACAGTAACAGCAACATTGTGCTATGACCAACTTTGACAGACTTAGCACTTCTCAGCAATACAATGATCTAAGACAATTCCAAAACACTCATGATGGAAAATGCTAGTCATCTCCAGAGAAGAACTATGGAGTCTGATTGCTGATTCAAAGAACACCATTTTTCTTTTTACATCATGGTTTTTCCCTTTGGTTGTTTCTAATTCTTTACAATATGACTAAAACAGAAATGTTTAATATGATTGTATATTTATGGTCTATATCAGATTGCATACAATCTTGGGGAGGGGAGAAAGGAAGAAGGGGGAGAAAATTTTAAAATTTTATATTTTATTTATGATATATTATATAATTGATTAGAATTAATATATAGTAATATAATTTATATTCAAAAATCTTATAAAAGTGAATGTTAAAAAAAATAGTAGACGGTCTTCACATGATTTTGTCTGTTTTAAAGGGCCATATCGGCAGAGTAAAAGCAGCAACTTGGTTGAGCTCTCACTCCAACCACTTCTAATACCTGTAAAATATGACTATAAACAAATTTTAGAGTTACAGAACCCACAAAGTGAGAGAGAAACAAATCTCCCACTGAAGGCAGACTGGCAGGCCAACAAGAAGGGGCTATCACATTGGGCTGGGAGCCAAAGGGCAGTCCTGTGTGAACTTGCAGGAGCCCAGATCCAGGGCAGCCCCAATCAGAGGCACAGACCAGCCAAAACAGACTTCAGCAAAGTGAATCACCAGCAGCTGTGGCGGTTTCCAGACTTCACAATACATAAACGCCAAAGGGAAAGTAAAAGGTCAGTGGGGAAGTCTTCGAACCAGGTCACCAGAAGAGTGCAGTCCAGCCCCTGGCCGTGGAGTGAGAGGTGGCAAAGGTTGCTGCCACATGGCTGCCTCCCAGGCTCCTGGCCTGCAAATTGTAGGGGGACCAAGTAGCCATTCAGAGGGTAATCATTCTTGCTTTGACCTGCTTGGATCTGGGTCGCAGTTTTGGGTGGTGGTCCTGGGGTGAGGAACCCTAGCATGCCAGAGCTTGTGGTGGCTGTAGAGAGGGTGCCCTCCTTATAGCTACATTTGCAAAAAACCCAGCAATTTAGGACACAGCTCTCTCCACTCTGGAAGTAGTTCTACAGTGGCAAAGAGCTCAAAAGTCTAGTAAATGGCTGCCAAGATAGGCAAAGAAGCAGCCAATCAGACTACAGAAGCCTTTTGGGGGGACAAAGAGGATCAAAACATGGAACCAGAAGAAGACAACAAAGCATCAAAAGCTTCCAAGAAAAATATGAACTGGTTATAGGTCACAGAGGAGCTCAAGAAGGATTTTGAAGAGCTATGTTGAAGTAAAACCCTAAGAATACATAGATCTAAAACAGGGGTGGACTGTGATGAAATGGAGACAGCACATATAAACCACTGGTTTATGAGAAAACTTGTTTGCCAGTGAAAGGAAAGAGAGAAATAGGAAAATGGCTTTAAAATCCACAAATCTCACTTTTACCTACCAGTGACCACTAAAACTTTCATAAGAAATCTACTTAGCTTGTAAGTTTCACATCCTCTTTCTACACTTTCTACACTTTCTACTTGCCTTGTAAATATAGAAAGAGATTGAAGCAAGGGGTTTATTTCAATCAAGGGCTAAAAAAATCAAACACAACTGAAACAACTCAACAAAAAATTGCTGGACTTGACTAATTGTTACTATTATAAAAGTTAATTTACATTTTAATATGTACCAATTCTACAGAATAGTAATTCATTTGCAGAAATAAACTATCTAGAATATCAAAAGAATAGTCAAGCAGCAGAACTGAAGGAGGAAATATCACTCTTCCAGACCTTAAACTATATTATAAAAGCAATAATCACCAAAACTATCAAGAGAACAATGGAATAGGCTAGGCAAGGGGAAAATTAAAACAACAGGAATTCAATAATCCAATGATCAACAAACCAGAAAACAAATTATTTAGAAAAGAACTACCCATTTGATTTAAAAAAATTGCTGGGAAAACTGGAAAGGAGTCTATAAGAAATTATACTTAGACCAACATGATGTTCCATATCCCATGATAATGTCTAAATGGATATACAATGGAAATATTAAAGGTATACCATGCCATTATTAAAAGAGAAGATAAATTTACCTTTTGCCTCTATGGGTAAGTGATAGAAATATTAAAGATACACCATGCCATTAAAAAGTTAGAAGAGAAAATAAATTTACCTTTCACAGCCATGGGTAGATTTACTTTTCATCAATAAAGGGGCAGGTAGGTGCAATTATAAAAGAAAAATGCATTATTTTAATTACATGAAACTGAATAACTTCTGCACAAACAAAATCAATGCACCTAGGCTAAGACAAGAAGTAGTCAAATAGGAAGAAAATCTTTTGATCAAACTTATCAGATAAGGGGTTGGTATCTAAGATATATAAGCAACACATATGTGAAAAGCACTGCTACAAACATATCTCCCTCTCAGGCAATAAATTCCCCACAGAAGCAAAGACCATACTGTACCTTAACTAAACTTTGTCCTATTCCAGTGTTTAAGTGTAATGGAATATGCTTATTTATTTTTGAATGAAACTAGAAAATGACTAGAACAAAGCTTCTCAAAGTATCAACAACAAACCTCAGAGGTCCCCCAAGACCCTTTCAGAATGTGCCTGAGGGGGTGACTCAGGTTGGGAGTCAGAAGTAAATGATGGTTTATACACTTAATGAAAAAGGGAAAATCCTCAGACTGAAAATAATAGTCTCCTGGACCTTCCCTCCTCCACCTCAAGCTCAATTTTTTCCCTGTTAACTCTAACATACAGCATAATAACACTATTATACTTATCTGCATTTGTCTAAAATAGAGTAGAAGCTCTTTGAAGGCAGGAACTATTATTTTCCTTTGTATCCCCCAGTAATTGAGTACAGAGCAAATAGTAGGTACTAAATAAATGCTTCTTACTTGATGACATGGTTTTATGAACTTACTACTTTAAGTTCTTTAAGGAGAGGGCTGTGTCTTACATTTTTTTCCCCCAACAGCTAAGCCAAGGTGTACATAGGTACTCTCTTTTTCTGTTTTCTTCCCTCCTTTCTTTTTTTGGTAATCAAGGCTAAATGACTTGGCCAGGGTCACACTAGTGTCTGAGGCTGGATGTGAAATCAGGTCCTCCTGACTCCAGGACTGCTGTGCCACCTAAGCTGCCCCACACATAGGCACTCAATACAGGAATTCTGATGAATTCTAAGGAAAAAGCCAAGCCCCTAAGAAGCAAGTGTTTGCTTGTTCTTATGCAGCAGTAGCAGTTATAGCCCAACTTTAAAAGTACCAGCTTTGCACAAGCCTAAAGCATACTCCCCACCTTGGAACCCTAACTTCCCAGCCCAGTAAAGTACAGCTCTGGGGAGGCTACCTCCTACATGAGACCTTTCCTGGTATCTCTAGTTGCTAAGTGCCCTATCCTGCTAAAAGTTTGTATGCATGTTACATCCTCGCAGTAGAACATAAAAGGCTCTTTTCAGACTGGGACCTGTTTTCCCACATTTGTACCCCTACCTCAAAACTAGGAAATGCCTTAATAAATGTTTGTGATACTGAAAGCATAGATTTATTCTCTGAAGAATTAAGGAATGTCTTGCTTTTCTCCTGAGTTTCCCTCAAACTGTCCTCAGGATTTCAGGAAGGTTTCACATTTCCAGGTTGCATACTAACTACACAAATCATCACCAACGCTTGAAACTAAGAGGGGAGGGGGAAAGAGGTAAAAGAGAACAGTCACTTGCACCATTTAAACTGTATTAAATCATTTAATCTGTATTTTAAAAACTTTTCCAGCATTCAAAAGGTATGGCAGGTAAGAAAGCTCCTAACCATTAAAAAAAAAAAAAAACCTCCCAAACCCACCTGAAAGTGTTGTGCAAATTCTACAGACTGCACAGAATTATGACTGCCATTGGCAAAGGATGAAGGAATTTCTACCAAGCACAAGGATATGGTATAAACATTATTATGATAGTGGAAAGATGCCCAAGACTCTAAAAGAACTTTTTAGAATTACAAATTATGCTTCTGTGCTTCTTTTAAAGTTTTTATCATTTTATTCATTTTAAAGGATTTCACAAGATGAAATTAATCTGTAGTCCATTAATAAGTGACTTTTGAACTTAAGAATATGTTCATGACAGTATTAATGGAAGAATTCCTTTCAAGGCACAAAGCAAAATTAAATGGTCTTCTCTTCCTGATCACCTTTTAAGTCAAAGGACACAATTCAGAACGCTCTGAAGGTTTGAAAAACTATTAACACGTAATGGATTTCTTGATAAGAAATATAAAAATGGTTAGAGATTACCCACTATCAGGTAAATACAGCTAAGTTTTCACTGAGGCTCACCTTAATGGGGGTTAAAAAAAAGAATTCTCAAGTGTGGTGGGGGTCTAGTATCCATGTGCTCAGGTCAGTACTTCTTGTAACATGACCTTGAAGTCCTGAACAAACAGCAGTACAGATTTTCTTATCTAACAAAATAGCTAGATGGCTGAGTAAGGGGAGGAGGTGGAAGGGGGAGGAGGTAATGGGAGTAAAAAATGGAGGATGGTGACAGCATTAACAGACATAAAGGGGAGTGTTTTGAAAGATATGGGAACTTTGATCAATGTAATGACAAACCATGATCCCAGGGGACTCATGATGAAACATGCTACCCACTTCTTGACGGAGAGGGCATAACAAGAATATAGATGGACATTTTTCTCTTGGGACATGACTTGACTATGCATATTTGTAACAGCAATTTTTTGTTGTTGTTTTACCCTTGATGGGAAAAAGGAAGCAGGGGAGAGAGAAAAATTTTATGGAAAAATGAAATAGAATGTTTTGGTCTGTTTTCGTTTTTAAAGAAGGACATATAGAAGGACATAGAAGTGGCATTCTAAATAGAGGGACTAAAGTGTTGACAGAGTATTCTATTGGTACTTCAGGAAATGCAGCAAGGCAAGGCTCTTAACTGATGAAGAATCAAGTTCCTAAAGATGATCAAGGTAAAGGTGGAGATAAGTGGAACCTCAGAGTTCAACCTCAGAGTCACATTCAGGATGCTAACCTCTACACTGAAGGCTTGCCATTCCACTGAGGCAAGGAATTTCCTGGTGTTTATTCTCAGGCTGACAGACATCCTGAAGGGGTCAGAGCCCCAAGAGCATTCTTGTGGAAATGACCCAACTGAAAAGTACCAAAAGACATTCAGGGAAAACAAGAAGTGCCTTTAAGGGCTCATTTGGACATATTCTATCACCCAGATTACCTTTGCTCTATAAGTCATAGAACAACAGAACTGTAGAGTTAGAACAAACAGGTAAGTACAATAATAGCAAAGACCTTGCATTCAAATGCTGATGCTTCTATTTTAGGTTGATATCTTGTGATATAGATCACTTTTTTTTTTTTTAGTCTGAGTCTGAGACTGTGAAAAGAAAGGGTATTACTAGACCGGGGGTTCTAAACCTGGAGTCCATAAACAAATTTCAGGGAGTCTTTCACTGGCCTCTAAGTGAATTAGCATGTCCTTCAATCTAGAGTGTTTGAAAGAAAACATTCTGAGAAGGTTTTGTCTGACTACCAGAGGGGTCTATGACACAAAAAAAGATTTTATTTATCCATCTATCTATCTATCTATCTGGCTATAAGTAAACTCCAAAAGACTCGTGATGGAGAGAGATGTCTACATTCAGAGAAAGAACTATGAAGAACAGAGTTTGAATGCAGATTCAAGCAAATTACCTGTTCTTTCTTTTTCTTGTTTAGTTTTGTTTCCTCTTTCCCGTGGTTCATTCCATCCATACAATCCCTTCTTTATAACCTGACTAATGTCTAATGTGAATCTATTTGCAGATCCTATACTTGATTGTATGCCGCCATGGGGACGGGGGAGGGAAGGGGGAGAAAATTTGAAACTCAAAAGAACTGGGGAACTGAATCTTGTAAACTCAAACAAACAAATTAATAAAGACCAAAATAGAAAAAAAATATAAGAATTCAGGGCATGATGTTGCCCACGGCGCTGGTTTGCTCATACAGTTTAAATCACAATGTCATCCACCCACTGCTGGGTCTTATTCTCTTCAGTCCAAAATGCAAAGTAATAACCACCTTGTCTTGGAAAAAACCATCCCATCGTCCAGTGAGCCAGCCACCAGAACTGGCAGAACTCAGTAAAATCCCAAGCTCTAACCTTGGGCTAACTTAAAACATCAATTGACTTTTATTTTTTTCCAGGAGCCTAAGACAGTTGGTAGATTTGTCCTTCTGGGTGTTCTCTGTTGCCCTTCAAAGCTGTAGTCTGTAATGTCAAGGTAGCTTGGTAGAAATACCAACAGAAATACCAAAACAATATAATTGTTTCAACTTTGTGTGATAAAAAAAAAAAGAATCATTAGACCAGATGACCTCCAAAGTACCTTTCAGCTTTAAATCTACTTATTGATATGACTGCAGAGAAACTCTAGAGTCTGTGGTAACAGTAAGGACAACACTAACAGCTTGCATTTACATAGATTTAAGATATGCAAAGCACTTTACAAATATTGTCTCCTGGAGCTGGGAAGGTGTGTGTGCTATTATTATCCCCATCTTACAGATGAGGAAACTGAGACAGAAGTTCAGTTATTTGCTATAAGTAAACCCAAAAAACACAAGTTCACATCCTGTCTCAGACGTAAAACAGGGCAAGTCCTTCAACCTCTGGTTTACCTTAGTTTTCTCAACAGTAAGTCAGGGATAACAATAGCACTTTTCAAGACTGATGTGAGGACAAAATGAGGTAACAGTTTTAAAGCACTTAGCACAGTAGAAGCTTTATAAAATGCTTATTTACTTCCTCTTCTCTTCCTTTCCACATATGGGCCCTTCAAATACTTGAGGGAAAACTATCAGGATTTCAATAACAGCAGAGACGTTTAAAAGGGGAACATGAGTTGGTGTGCTGCTTTGGCCATGCTGGGTCTGAGATGGCCCGGAGACATCTTGTTAAAACGTCCACTAGGTTGCTGAGATCAAGGGAGTCAGTACTAAAGAAGGCCCGGGAAAGAGCCTTAAGAAATACTGACAGTTAAGTGGACATCACATCGATGAAGATCCAGCAGAGACTATCACAAAATAACCATCAGACAGGTGAAAAAGAGAATCAACAGTATCACAAAAACCCAGAAAAGGAAGAAAGCATCCAGAAGGAAGTATTCAAAAGCATCCAGTCAAAAAAGGATGGAGACAGAGAAAAGAATATTCAGTTTAGCAATTAGGAGGTTCTAGAGAAAATGGTTTCATTGTAAGTCAGAAGGGTCAGAAGCAAGATAGCAGGAAGATTAGGTGGGGTGATGAGAACAACACGTTCCCCAAGTATAGACACTCTTTTAAGACATTTGGAAGAGAGGGGGAGAAAAATATGTTGGAGAACACCACCCGATAGGAAAGGGAGAATGAAGTAATAAGAGCTTTGCTTTGTTTTAAGGATGGGGTGGGGTGGATGGGGAGGTAGGCTGGATATATTTGGAGGCAGCAGGGAAAAGAACCAGTGGACAGGGGAATGAATGAAAGGAGATAAAAGGAGAAAGGATGCCAAGTACACAAGGAGAGGCTGGATTTGGCAAGGAAAAACACTGCCTCTTCAGAGACTGGAGTGGAAGATATGTGAAGGGGGCAGGGGGGAGAGAGTGGGGGGGAGAGAGAGAGAGAGTGTGTGTGTGTGTGTGTGTGTGCGCGTGCGTGCGTGCGTGTGTGTGTGTGTGTGTGTGTGTGTGTGTAAGGAGGTGGTGCTTGCAAGAGACCGAAGGAGGTTCCAAACTGCTGCTGTGCTAAGTATGAATTAGGGAGAAGGGGAGAAGCTTGGTCTAGTTGAGAGCAGACAGAATATAAAGGAAACAATCATAGCTTCATGACTTCCTCCAGCTACATACAGTCACATGTAAGTAGGAAAAGCAAGGACACAGCACGGCACAACAAATAAGAGAACCAGATTTGTAGTCAGAAAGAGCTGAGTTCAAATCCTGCTTCAAATAACTGGGCAAGTCAAGTCAGCATGCATTTATCAAATGTTTACTATGTGCCAGGTTCTATGCTAAGTGCTGTATATTATTATCTCATTTGATCCTCACAACAAACCTGGGAAGTTAAGTACTGTTATTACTCCCATTTCACAGATGAGGAAAATTGAAGCTGACAGAGGTTAAGTGACTTGTACAAGGTTACACAAGCGACTAAGTTTCTGTAATTATGGGCTTGGGTTATTGTTAGCTTTTCCCCATCTGAAGATAAGGGAAAGAAAATAGATGACTTCCCAAGCAAAGAGCAAGGGATACTGTTCCTAAATGTATGTCTAAGAAAACCCAAAGTATAGACAAAGAAACAGTGAAAAACTAAAAAAGAAAGAATAACTAAAATGAGGGGGAAAACCTGAATGAAAAACACAGCTTTAAAAAAAAGTAAATTTTGGTTGAAGGTAAAAAAAATCCATAGCTATAAATCTTTATTTACTTAAAATAAACAGTATCAGACAAGTAACTCATTTGAATTAGAAGTGAAATCAATAAGGAGACAATTAAGTTGAATGAAGAACAATTTAGAATAAGGCATTATTTATGTATGGATTTATTATGGATGTGTTACAAATAAATATTGTTTTTGAAATTCGGGGATTTTAGAGTGCTTTACTAGCTGTGAAAGTAGAGTTTATTAAATTTAAATTATGAGAATCTTAAGTCAAAGGTTATGAACAATTCATTTAAAAAATTACCCACTATTAGCAAACCATATGAAAGTATGTTCCAAATCACTAATAAGATTTTGCCTCATAATCAGCAAATTGGTCAAGATGACAAGAGGTGGGCATAATCAATACTGGAGGTGTTGTATGAAGTCTGGTATGCTAATTCACTGCCAGTGCAGCTCTGAACTGGGCCAACCATTCTGAAAAGCAATATGGAATTACGCAAAGAGAATGATTAGTGTCCGTATCTTTAAATCAGAAATCCCATCATGAGGCATATACACCAGGAAGGTTGATGACAATACCCACAGACACCAAAATATTTATAATAGAACTTTTGGGGGTAACAAAGGCCTGGAAACAGAGCAGATGCCCATTACTGGAAAATTGTTCAATAAAATGCTTCACAACATATATAATATTACTGTTTGGTAAGAAATTATAAATATGCTTCTACCCTAAAAGCATCAAAGAAAGAGGGAAAGCAACTATACATAATATTTATAGCAACTCTTTTTATAATGGCAAAACTAGAAATTAAGAAGGTATTCATCAACTGGGTAATGGCCAAACTTAATATAATGGAACACTATTGTGCTATGTTAAATGATAAAGTACAATAACGCTAAAATAGATTAAAATGTAATTGGGTAATATTTAGTAAGTAAGAAAGTAGAATATAGATAATATTAATGAGGTTTTCTAAGTCAGTATGTGCCTGCAGGGTTCTTCAGGCAGTTTGGAGGCCAGAGGCTCTATCTGAATTTGCCATCATTAATGAAGGGAATGGTTTCAGAGAAACCTGAGTAGACCTGAAAGAACTAATGAGGAATGAAGTAAGCAGAGAACCAGAAGAACGTATTAACATTATAAAAACAAGCAACAAAACTTAGCTGGATTGGGGCGGCTAGGTGGCGCAGTAAGAGCGCCGGCCTCAGAGTTGGGATGACCCAGAGATCGAATCAGGCCTCAGAAAATGAGCACCCACACACAAATAATGACTAGCTGTGTAACCTTGAGCAAGTTACTTAACCCCAATTGCTTAAAAAAAAAAAAAAAACTTAGCTGGATCAACCAACCACCCTTCCAGAGACCTGAAGAAGAATGCTGCCCTGACAGATTCATTCTCAAGGTTCAGAACAGGAACTACTTACGGACATGGCCAGAGAAAGAATTCTACTTTACTATTTCTATTTCTTACAAGGGTGGCTCACAGGCCTTGGATCTGCAAATTTAAGTACTATGTAAATGTGTTATTTCCACCCAGACTGCTTCTAGTATTTTATAGGCATGTTGTGTTCACTTGCTTCTAGTATTTTAGATGCATGTTGTGTATACATGCATATAAACCCAAAGAATTTGATGGTGAACACATGCATTTAAAACACTAGAAGCAGTGTGAGTGGAAATAACACATTTACATAGTACTTAAAAATCTGCAAATCCAAGGCCGGATAAGACTAGAAGCTTAAGTCCATTTATTAGATGACTTTGAGTTAATTTACAATGGTAATAGGGGGAGTGCTGAATGGGGGTATCCATATCAGGTGACTCAAGATTATAGTTTTGATATCATCCAGTGACAACAAGGACTGGATCAAAGAAGATAATGGCTATAAAACTGTATTTATACTGTATTATTATACTGTACAAATATAAGCAACTACTGCTCCTCTCCCACACAACTACTTCAGGAGATAGATGAAGAATTTTCTGACAAAAGATTCTGTTCATCCTGTGGGATTTCTGTCCTTTTTCTCCTCATAAAGCTCATACCCTGTATATTCCACATGTGGGAGCATGCAGCATTATCAGCCCACTTATCTAAATTTTCTTATCACATTTCCAGTATAAGATTTTTAATGCCAATTATCATACATAGCCCAATCACTGGTTATATGCTATTATCAATCTTTCCCACCAGTTGGTCTTTCTATTTATTTGCAATTAACTCAAGAAACTGGACTCTCATAAAATCATTAGGAGATCATTATTAGGTGATAGAATTTGCCAAATGCAACCAGTGTGGTTTCTTCCACCTTCACTGGCCTTTAAAATCTAACAGTAATTCAACATTACCTTCTAACATTTCTTTTGGGGTTGGAGCCTAATCTATCACCCAAATCAGAAAATTATTTTAATAGCAGCTGACATATTCTGTTTTCATGCTTACAAAGCACTTTACATAAATCACTTTCTTCAATTTTCCCAATAATCCAGCAAAGCAGATGTATAGTTTTTAATGCTAGGTTTACAGGGGGGAAAACTCCGATAGTGTCTGGGGCAATTATACCACAGGTTCTCAAAATGTAATCTCAAGATCCCTATAAGGTCCCTGAGACCCTTTCAGGTGGTCTGAGAGATCAAAACTATTTTCATAATACCAAGATGTTATTTTCCTATTAAAAAGTTCTTCCCTTTCCCAGTATATGAGTGAGACCAGATCTTCATATACTTCAACCAGAATGAATGAAGAAGCAGATAAGAATCCAGGTCTTTAAGCCAGACATTAAAGATATTTGCAAAAGTATGTAAAATAATGCTATTCTTCACTAGGTTTCTTTTAGAAAAAACTTTTCATGAAAAAATCTTTATGTTAACATGTTAATGGGTTTGTTACTTCTAAATGAAATTTTAAATTTTTTTTCAATTTTAATTTCTAATTGATTCCAACATACAGATGTGGTTTTTATTGCATACATGTGAAATAATCTACTTCTAAATCATAGTAATTTATTAAGACACTCTGAACTTTAAATCAGGCTTCTGACATATACTAATTGTGCAACCATCGTTAAGTCTTCAAACCCCTGTAATTGATCTCTGGTAATTCACAGAAGACTTGTTTATCTCCATGGGGTTCCAGGTTCAAAACAAAGAAAATAAACTGAAGTTGGGATCAGCAGTTTTTATTCCTAATGTGACATGTATCAGTAGATAGAACCTACCTTTCTTAAAAAGCTCTTTGAGGGACTCAAGTTTTTTAAGATTCTGAGCCCCAACAATGCATGAATCACTCCATTATGACATCCTCCCAACTTAAAATCAGACAGTAAGTACTCCCAATTCAAGTTCATGGACACAATAACCCTTAAAAAGAAGTCATAATTTTAGCAAGCGTTTAGTTGATAATACATATAAAGTTGTTCTCTGCCCTATTGTAGGGAAAACATCAGCAACACAAATCTGATGAGAACTTAAAAAGAGTTTCTTTCAAGACTCAGCCTAAACGAATGTGGTCCTTTAAACAGGTATTTCAATCTTCAAATAATATAACAACTCATTAATTGTGCCTGTTCATTTGCCAACATAATTTCCTTTTATCTTGAACGGGCCTAAAAATACCATGGTCTGATCTACCTTAATTTACGATACCTCATTATAAATGAGTATCTTTGTACACTGGCAGGATTCCATGTTTCTACAAAGGCACTCACAGCCCAGAAAGTTTATTGAAATTATTGCTGAGTATTTACATGCTACTCCATGTTGTTAAAACTACTCTCGTTATTCCCTACAAACAACGACGGTGTGGGGGGTATGTTAATAATGTGATCCTCAACTCGCAGATGTAGTCTCTATTGCACACATGTAAAATAATCTAATCTATCTCTAAGTCATAGTAATTTATTAAGAAACCCTAAACTTTTAAATCAGGCTTCTGACATACTAATTGTGCAATCCTAGTTAAGTGTTCTAACCTCTAACCTTCTAAGTGCTCCCCGAGGAAATAATACTACAATTTACCAAAAGACTTGTTTATCTGCATGGAGTTCCAGGTTTAAAACAAACAAACAAACAACAAAAAAAAAAAAATAGAAGTTGGGCTCATCAAGAGTATGGATCTCTCTAAATAATTTAAAGCTGTAAGGGACCACAGGTCACCTAGAGCAACACGCTCATTTACATACAAGGAAACTGAGGCCCAGAAAGGATAAGTGATTTGCCCAAGGTAACAAAGGCAAAGAACCCCAAAGTAGGTAAATGCCTAGATAAATAGTATTAGATTCTAGGTTTTCTTCAAAACAGGCAATTAAAAGTGGGTCTCTGCTAGGCAGCACCTAGAGACAAGAAGATAAAAGTTCCAACCCAGCCTTGGATACTTACTAGCTGTATGACCCTGGGCAAGTCACTTAACCTTATTTGCCTCAGTTTCCTCATCTGTAAAATGGACTGGACAAGGAGATGGCAAAACACCCCAGTATGTTTGCCAAGATAACTCCAAATGGGGTCACCAAGAATCAGATACAATGGAAAAATAAATGGCTGACCAACAACAAAGATAATTAAAGACATTAAGCATTAATTTGCCTTTAGTGGGCGGCCTAAAACTATCTTCAAAAATCCAAGCATTATTGTTTAATGTTCACAACTGCCAATTTGCTTAAAAGTTATATTCACCTCTTCAAAGAACAGAAGGTGAATTTAGAGTAACTGCCATCAGGTGATACATTCCTTGGTCACTGACTAATCTACCAAAGTTTCTTACATATTAGTGATGTACAGAGATGAGAATTATGAACTTCCACACATTTTTCATTCATAAACTGATAATTTGGGCTTTTAAAGAATTATCTAGCTATGATTTGATACCTTACCAGCTAATTCCTTCATCATTCTCAGAATTTACTTCACCTCTACCAATGTTATCCTCAAAATAATGGTCTAATCCAATCTAAAACGGCTTTTGTCAGTCAATGATAATAATAGCTATCAGTGACATAGGACTTACTCCATGCCAGACACTGTGCTGAAGGAAATAATTAAGGCTCAGGTAACACTTCTCTCTATAGGACATAAAACCTCATTAATGAATTCTCCAAAATGAGCTGAATCTCAAAGCAGAAAATTCTACATCTTTCCCCCACCAAAAAAAAATTAAAACCCCACAGCCTCACAGCTCAGTTGGTTTCATGAAATTAAAATACTAAGAAAGAAAAAAAGAGGGTCATTGAAGCCTATTTTCAAATGCACAGAAAAGAATGAAATCACAAACAGGACACTGAAAACCACATGTTGAATTTATTACAAACTTTAAAAAGCTCCACTTGACAGATTTGCAGTTTTACGATCTTTTCTGTTCTACTCTATGAATATTGAAATGCTCGTCTTGTTGGGTCTTTAATAAAATATAAAGATGTGAATTTAGAAAAAATAACAGGATATTGGTGGGAGCAGTCTGCAATATGTCTCAGAAGGTCTAAGTTCAAATCACACTTATCACTTATTACCCGAATAAATATATACTCTGGGCAATTCCTCTAGCCCCTCTGTGCCTCTATTTCCTTATTTCAAAATAAGTTGGACTTGATGTTCTCTAAAAGTATACAGTAAAACTCTGAGGTATTGGTTAGTATTACTGTGGGAGTTTTTGTTCATTTGCCTATTTTTGTTTTGCTACAAAGGACTTCGGGGGATGAGGTGGGGAAGAGATTTTCAAGAATAATGGCCGCAGTGAATAGAGCACCAGCCCTGAAGTCAGGAGCACCTGAGTTCAAATTCCACCTCATACACTTGACACACTTACTAGCTATGTGACTTTAGGCAAATCACTTAACCCTAACTACCTTCCCTTACCCCCTCCAAAAAAAAAGAAAAAAAAAGTAAAGGCAATGTAAACAAAAAAATTTAATTATATTCAAATACAAATAATTCAAGTTGATATTGCCCCTAACAACTCACAACTTAAAAAAATTACTGATAACTGCCTTCTTTTTTCAATGTCCATATTTCCTAAAATAACTCTTCCTTAATTGCAAACCCACAACTTTTTACAAACTGCTTTAGTATAAATCACTTTTGGGGCATCAGTTCTGGATTTAGGCATGAGTTTTAAAGATGTCTTAGCAATCAGAAATTTAACACACCTTGTTTACATTAAAGAATCAAAAAACTTTAGCCTGGGTGATTTTAGAAAGTAAACTCGGGGCTTTAGTATTATCTTTACACTAAACAATTCCACTTGTTAGAAAGTATTAAGATCACAAAATTAATTTTTCACATGTGGTAAAGTGTTTATAAGTTCAAGTGAATTCTTGCTGTGGAAGAAGCATTTAAAAAACACAATAAAGTATTTAATGCCAAACTTGGCAGATGTCTGTAAGCTAGACAAGTCATGCATTGCCTTTAAATATTTGCCTCCTCAAATATCCAATCCATAAATCATGCACAAGTCATTTTATTTTAAGAGGAGTTATATGCATAATTAAGAAAAAATATTCTCACTATGATTTATTCAGCTACCAAGAGTGATCTGGTATCACCTGTATATCTGGTATCTGCTTGGCAAGTCTAATGCAACATTTTTTAATATTGTGATCACTCCCTTTCCTTGGTAATCATATGTATTTTATTTTACGAATTTAACAACATTCTGAGAAGGGTGTCTGTTGGCTCCTTCAGACTGCCAAAAGGGTCCATGATACCAAGATGGTTAAGAACCCCTGAACTAGTAATATCCTCTGTAAACACCTCTGACTAATTCTTAAGGCAACACCTCTGAGTAATAACTCATCTTTGAAAGGTATCTGCAAGATTTGGGAGGTAGCAGAAGAAAAATCATCGGGGACACACCTCCATGGCATATTCCATCCCTCCCCAGCAAGAAGGCTCAACCAAGAGACACAACCTACAGGGGTTACAAGAAACTTTTGGAGAATTTAAAACCTGTTCCCTCACTTTACAGATGCCCAAGCTCTCACAACTAGTTAATGGTGGAATAGCTCTTAAAAACTAGCTCTTGTAAATTCCCACTCCAATGCTTTGTGCTTAGTACATCATGTTGCTTGCCATCCTGAACTTGGTTTACTTTATCCTGTATGCCCATACCAAGCCCAAATAAGAATAGTTCAGACATCCTAATTCAGGTGTGGGGAACCTTCAGTCTCAAAGCCACATGTGGCCCTCTAGGTCCTCAAATATAGCCCTTTTGATGGAATCCAAATTTCACAGAACAAATCCCCCAAATAAAAGGATTTGTTCTGTGTGGCCTCAGGGCAGAAGTTTTCAGCACTAGAGTCCTAGTTCCCAGCTATCAAATGAGTTGCCTAAAATAAGGAGCTCGTTTTTCACTAAATCCTTCAGATAAATGGGAATTTTGACAACATAGTAGAAAGGAAAGAGCCAAGATTCATCAGATAATTTCATTAGACATGTGACTTTTGGGAGTCACAATCTCCTTTTATTTCCATTCTATAGCCAGATAAGCAGCCTCACATTTAAATATTGTTGTTGTTGTTGTTTTAAAGAAGTTTCCTCAGAAATTGAAGCCCAAATTCTGTGATCACTGCTATTTCCTACATCTTTTGATCCTTGTAAAGTAGCTATTTAAAGTATTTGCAAATGAGTTAAAGGTCAAGCAATCTGTCATATAGAGAGTAACACGAATGGAACCATGGTTTTCAGATTTGGGCTCCAAGTACTCTTTCTAGTAAATCATACTCCTCAAGCTATATATTTAACTGTCCCACCAGAACGTGGATAAGATCTAACAGCCAATGGAAAGAGCCTTGAAGATTTTATGCCATGGAGCATATAATAAATGCTTCACGAAGTATAACAGATAACCTGCTTAAGTATTAGGAAGACATGTATGTATTCCAATTATAGGGGACCTCTAAAATCCAGTTATAGGATATGCCAATTCCTGGCTTTCTTTGGTTTAAGGAACTCTTTTGTTGTTGTCTTAATCTGGTCCATCTCTTAGTTGACCCCATTTGAGGTTTTCTCGGCAAAGATAATTCCATCAATTTTCTTTAGTTTAAGGAGACTGGGGCTAAAACCACATGGAGGAAGGGACAAAGGGAGGGAGGGAAGGAAGGAATAAAGAAAAAAGAGGAAAGTAAGAAGTGTTTATTAATTATCTATTATGTGCTATCCTTGAATTTTCAAAGTGATTAAAAAGAAATATGTATGGGGCAGCTAGGTGGCGAAGTGAGTAGAGCGTCAGCCCTGGAGTCAGAAGGACCCGAGTTCAGATCCGACCTCAGACACTTAACACACACACAAACAAAAACCTAGCTGTGTGACCTTGGGCAAGTTACTTAACCCCAACTGCCCTCCAAAAAGCAAAAAAAAAAAAAATGTAGTAACTTTGTGATTAACTAGCAGTATGACCTTGAAAAAGTCAGTCTCTTGTCTTTGTTTTCTCATCAAGTGGGGCCTTGGGATTAAATAACTCAACTCTTACCTTGTCTTCTACAACCCTATGGGTATTAGGAGAGTCAATTAGCTTCATGCAGAGAATCATTGAAGGCTAAAGGTGCAACTGACATTAGAATTCATCTACAGGCATTTTAAACCTCAGGTTGAATAAACTACTTCTGTCTCTTTGCTAAGATGAATGTTATTCCAATTACAAAGGAAGAAACAACTCAGCAAATTTAACAATTAGGGAAGTGAGACAATCCAATAATTGTTGAATTTAACAACTCATCAAGCTTAAATCACCCTGTGCTTTTATAGACTGAGGAAAATAAGAACCACAGTTTAAGGAACTTGACCAAGGAAGGTCACCCAGTTTATTGCAAAGTGAAACACAGAACCGAGATCTCCCTATTCCAAGTCTGTCCTATCTTCAGTCTTCTATCTTGCCCACATTCCAAACTAGACCAGGTTTTGTAGTTTGCTTTTTTTAAGACACATCTGGATGGATGGCGTTTAGAATCTGTGGCATCAACTCTAACCCAATTTAAGATCCTAGAAGGGTTAGCAAGCAGTTATTAAATGCCTACTGTGTGCCAGGTACTCTGTTAAGCACTGAGGATACACAAAAAGGCAAAAAAAAAAAAAACCCCAATCCCTTCTCTCTGGGAGTTCAGTCTAACTGGGTAGACAAAATGCAAACAATTAGTTACCGACAAACAAGTCATGTGGAGAATAAACTGAAGATAATGAACAGAGAGAAGGCATTAACATTAAGACGACTTAAAAATCATACTCCTAAAGAAATCAAAAGGTTCTGTCAAGATACTAGCTGTGCCCTAAGCTTGGCATAACAACAATCCTTTGCACTTAACCGATGGTCCTTGAGCTCAGGCAAGCACCAACAAACCAAGGCATTAAGCCCTGCTATAAATGAACTTTTCCAGCCCTAGACTTGCCTCACTGTTGCTACACTATACTGTTTGACTCTTTTTTGACAAGTATATAAATCAAGGTTCAGCCACATTAAAGACGGTTCGACCCAGTAGGGGCAGAGCCCCCATCTCCACATTTCTAATCTGCCTCCTTGCTTGCAAGCCATTTGCCTCATTCTGAAATTAAACTTGTTTGATTTCCTGACTCTCCTGTCTCTAGTCTGTTCTTTTCTGTTCAGCTATGGCCATCCCCTGGTTAGAGGCCAGTTCGGACTGGTTGACAGTTCCACAGCATCAATAGCATTGGGAGAAAACACTAGTTTTCCTGCAAGGATGTCTTTCCAACACTTATTAAAGTGATATCTTAACTGCAATTATTCAAAACAATAAAAAATATACTTATGTACACAGCACTAGGAAGGATACCAAAATGAAAAATAATGTCCTAGGTTCTCAAAATCTCCCAGGATTTTGCCAAATAATGAGAGGGAAGGGAGACAGCAGAAAATTACCAGAGCCAAAACTGAGAGCCACACAAAGTTCTAAGAAAAACCGAGGGAAAGGATAGATCTCAGCTCAGATAAGAATGCATGGCTCAACTTCACAGTGAGGAAGTAATGAATAAGGCACTGAAAAGACCTGGAGTCAGGAAGACCTTGCCTTCAAACACCACCTTCCGGGCTGTGTGCTCTGGTTGGACAAATCACTTAACCTCACTTTCCTCATCTGCAAAATGTGGATAATGGCACTTCCCAGAGTTGTGAAGATTAAAGGAGATAACATTTGTTAAGTGTTCTGCAAGTCTCAAACTGCTCAAAGTCTAATTTGCTAAAAACTGCTTTCAGGCAATGATTAGGGGCTACATGGAAACAAAAATTTATTTTGACTTCCTGAAGAAAATCAAAGTTTATCTAAGTTCCCCCATGCAAGAAAAAATTCTGGTATTCAAGCAAAAAAAATCTTTAGTGCAAGAGGCAACAGAAAGGTTCTTATTCATGTAGCACTTTACCACTTAGAAGTCCATCATCTCCACTTTACACAGTCACTTAGGAGAGATGAAGTAACTGAGCCTCAGTTTCTCCACATGAAACGACCTATAGGAGAGGACTAGATTTAAGTAAGGTCTCTCCTACCAGCTCTAATATTCCAATTTTGAACTCAAAGACAGCTGGTTTCCAATGAGAAAAGGAATGGATCAAATACTCCTAAGACTCAAAAATAAAGTCTAAAATCCCATCCTCTTGAGGATTCCACTGATGTTCACCTTCACCTTGTCCCACTTAGTTGTTTAGCTTAAATTAATATTAAAATAAGTCAGCAAGCATTTATTAAGGCCTACTACTATGCTAAGCAATGGCTCCCCCAGGAACAAGTCTAATGGTGGATACAGCAAATAAACTGGGTACAAACAAGAAAAATACAAGATAAATAGGAGGTAATCACAGGGGAAAGGTAATTGTTGGCATGAAAGAGGATTAGAAAGATATTTGTAAAATAAATTTGCATTCCTACAGCAGGCCTGGGAAGGCCCAGAAGAGCTCAAGAGAAAAGTCATCCTCAAACTGCACTGCCCGTAATCATTTAAGGCCTTGAGAGAGAGCTGACTGGGGCATTCTTTTTTCTGATACCCAGTAAGGAAAAAAAAATCTAGTTAAGTACAAAGTTATTATATTTCAGGCAAGCACACCCTCCAGGAGGCTAAACTTTGCTTTGTTATAGGGGATTTACCCTATAAAGGCTTTTAATTCCACTCTCCATACACACTCTGCCCTGAATCTGTCTTTTCACCTTTTAAATTTTGTTCCTCTTGACATGCCTTTAATGGTATTTGGAGAATACTCCTAAACACTGCCAAGTTGCGATCTGTCAATGCCTCACCTGGCTGTTCCAAGTCCAAGAGCCTCTATTTTCTTTCCTTTTTGGCAGTTGGACCTATATTAAAGTCTCCCTTCACTTTGTTCCTTGTGGTAAATAAAAATGTTCTTACTTTTTAATAACCTAGACACTAGAAGAAAGAACATCTGGACCTTAGAAGTTAATTTTGTTTATGTTCTTCCATATCAAACAGTTACAATTAAACTTACTGAGTTGTGGTGGGGAGTTTGGTTAATTTAAGGTCAAAATAAATCATGAAACTAATCTTAAGTACTAGCCCTGTCTTGTATCTTTTCTGTGTAGAGCCTAAATATTTTTTTTTTTAAAAAGCAATAAATAGGGGCAGCTAGGTGGAGAAGTGAATAGAGTACCAGCCCTGGGGTCAGAAAGACCCCAGTTTAAATCCAGCTTCAGAAACTTAATACAAAACTAGTGACCTTGGGCAAGTCACTTAACCCCAACTGCCCTACCTTCCCCCCTCCAAAAAGCAAAAAAATACAAAAGCAATAAATATTCAACTGAATAATTCAGTTTTAAAACAATGTACCCAACAATTTAAAAACCTGAATATTTTATGAGCAAGTAATATTCAAGTATGAATTAAAGTTCAACCATGTCACTCCCCTACAATAAAGTCCAGTGGCTCCCTATTGCCTCCAGGATCAAATACAAAATGCTGTTCTGCATGTAAAGTCCTTCATAGCCTAACCCCCTCTTATCTTTCCAGTTTTCTAAGATCTCACTCTAGGACACTGGCCTCCTGGCTGTTCCACAAACAAGTCACTCCATCTCTTACCTCTATGCATAATCTGTTCCCACAAGCCAGAAATGTTCTCTCCTTTACTTCATCTACTGACCTCCCTGGTTTTCTATGTCTCAACTAAAATTCCTTCTTTTATAGCAAGTCTTTCCCAAGCCCTATTACTGCTAGTGTCTTCCCTGCTAATTATTTCCTATTTCCACTGTACATGGCTTGTTCAGTCTGTATTTGCTTGCCTGCTGTCTCTGCCATTAGAATGTAAACTCTGTAAGGGCTGCATTTTACATTACCAACACTTAGCACAGTGCCTGGCATATAGTAGCTACTTAATAAATGTTTTAAAATTGATTGACTAATTGATTAGTAGCTAGGGCCTAGAGACAGGAACATCAGAGTTCACCTCCAGCTTCACTTTCTGGCTGTGTTACCTTGGGCAAGTCATGGAAACCTACTCCAGTTTGTTAAATGGGTATGGTAGAATAGCGCCCACCTCTCTGGGTTATAGTGAAGATCAAATGAGAAGTTTGTAAATTTTGCTTGAATATTTAAATAATGGCTATCAAAACCAATTGCTCAGAAAATCTCTTATCAAGGAAGAACAATATAACACAAGTACTTCCTTGACCTGAATCTTAAACTTGGAGGATTTCACCATTCTTCAGATCTAATATCTATATCCCTTTAATCTCTCATTAATAAATAATCTCTTCCTTATCTCTGCATTCTCACTTCCCTCTCTCTTCAGACTAAATAAATCCCAATACTATTTATAGCTTTAATTACTTAATACCTCTTCCTGAGTAGCACAGATCTTCAGCTAATTTACAGCCAGTCCAATTAACTAGACTATAGATTGAGTGTTCCTTCAAACTTAAATTCTCAACCCTAAAAATGGGTTGGGGGGAATCCTGGAAGGGAAGAGGAGAAAGTGGGTATTAAACTAAGGCTATAAAAAGTGAAAAGTCTAGTTGTGACAAAGAATTAGGAATAAATAAACTGAGGGTAAAATCCTTGGAAACCCACATCTGGGGCATGTGAAATGGAAGCAGTAAGCAAGTGGGTCAGATGGGTCCCTCTCGTCCCATCTCTTCTGGAAAACTTTTATCCCCAATCATATAATTATAACAATAATAATCATTAACATTTTTATCTGCCGCAGAAACTTTCAATACCAGCTCTTGCTAAAAAGAATAACTTTCCAAAACATTTCATTAACTTTTTTTTTAAGTCCCAGGACTACAGCTCGCTGGAGGAAATGGGGGTGGGGTAAGTGTTCTTAATAAGTACTTAAAAAAAAACTGTTTTCCCCTAAATTCTATCCATTCCCTACACCTCCTGGCAATTATTTTGTCAAATATGCACTGGCTCTCATGATGACACAGATTACAAACCCAATAAAAAGCAGAGTGGAGGAAGAAAGCAAAGGACACGGGGAACTTGCATCCTAGAAGGGAAACTTCCCTTCCTCCAAGAGCATAATAAGGTCATGCATGCGGCAAAGACAATGTTAACAACCATTATACCCGCACCTTCCAGCACTTCCTCACTACACTGGGTGTCTCCCCACACTTCTAGCCCTCTCACCCCAAGCGGAACCCCCGATACAGGGTCTTCCGTAAAAGCACTTTTTGGGAGAGGAGACCGAGTGTGGGGTGAGAAAGGGGAGGGGTGCGCCTCCAAAGCAAAGATGCAGGGCTGAGAGCATGGATGGAGGGAGGGAGATGCCGAAAAGGACGGGGATGAGCAAGCAAAAGGGCTTGATGCACACAAATACACAAACAGACACACACCCGCCAACAAAAAGGAGACGAGGTGGAGGGAGAGGGCTGCTGGTGGGGAAAGACCTGTCAGGTCAGGAAAGAGAGAAAACAATCAATGCAGCATGGGCCAAAGAGGGGAGGAGGAGAAACCCAGCTAGCAAGCAAGCATGGGGGGGTGGGGGGGGGGGCTGGCGCAGCGCAAGCGAGGCCCCGGCTTTGCAAAGCGAGAGCGAAAGAGCAAGCGCGGGGTACAGGGAAGCAGTGGGGGAAGGCGGCGGCGGCGGCAGCAACGTGAGCGTGGCCTCTGCAGCGAGCACCGGGCCGCCGGCCTGCTCGGCTCCCCGCTGGCCTGCCCACGGCCTCCGACCAGCCTGCCTCCCCCTGGGGGAAAAAAAAGGCGCACCCCGGGGAGGACGGCTATCCTAGTGGGGGACAGGAAAGAGACGCCAGACCTAGCGAGAAGGAGGAGGAAGGCGTCTTTCTTTCCTCTCTCCCAGGCAATCCTGTATTGTTCAGTCTTTGCAACGCCTACCCCTGCAGACCCCCATAGTTGGAGAAGGCGGGAGGCTGGGGTGGGGGGGTGAAGATGGGAGGAGCGGGCGCGTTTAGACCGGGCGCCCCGGAGGGGAACCGCGTGTTACCTTTCGCACAGAGCTGGAAGTCGAGGGTGTAGTGTCGCGCGGCTGCCATAATGAGGTAGAGCCCAGTGCCATGCCTGGTGGAGGCGGCCGCTGCTGCTTGCTTGCTGCTGCTCCTGCTGCTGCGTGTGCAACCGTGTGTGCGTGTATGTCTGTGTGCGCGCGTGTGTATGTGTGTGTGAGGCTGCACTGGCGAGTGCGCTTCGCTATTTGAGGCCGGGGAAAGAGGGAGGGACGAGCCAGGAGAGAGTGAGAGTTGGGGGGGGGGTGCGCGCGGGCGAGCCAGCCCCGCAGCTGCAGAGCGCAGGGCTGCACAGTCACACTGGAGGGAGGAGGGGCGAGGCGCGACCGTGCGGCCGCTCGGAGGGAGGGAGGGGGAAAGGACTCCTCTGGAAAAAAAAAATGGGAGCTTCTCTTAACCCCAAAGGGGGAAGTGAACTGATGGGAGGGGAGGAGGAGGCATGAGACCTGGGAGAAAAAGCTTCCCTATCCAATGCGTGCCTGGCGAGGAGGACTAGTGGTTGCTGGGCACGCCAGCATCTCTCCCAACTCCACATCTTGGGTGCAAAGCTGATGGGTTGCAGTTCTGGGAAGCTGTATAGCAGCTTCTCTACCTAATCGCTTTTTTCCCGGACTGTTATGTATAAAAAGCAAAGCTGCTCCCCTGCCCGGGAGCGCAGAACTAGGCATGAAGGGGAGTGTGGCGGCAGACTGTCCTCTCTTCCCTTATCCCCGAGCAAGAAAGTACATGCCTATTTTCCCCAGCTCGGCCCTTTTTCCACTGCCCCATCTAGAAAAAAAAAAAATACTCCTTGCTGCAATGCACCCCTCGGTAACAACCTCCCAAGGCGTAAAGTGCTGCCCTCCCATTTTTTCTTAGAGGTCCAGAAAAGCACTGTAAGGTGCAGGAAAAACAAATCACGGTTATTATTACTGTGGCTGCAACCCTTGGGATGGGAATCACCAAGTTTTAATGACTAAATAAGAAGCAGAAAAATAATTCAGGCAACACTCAGTAGGGATGAGTAGTTATCGTCCTGCTATGCTGGACGTTGAGAAGTTTAAGCAAAATGTCCCTTTGGATGAAAAATAATTTGTAATAGTGATTTTGCATAACATTTAAAGGCAGAGCTCCCTACTTCACTGAGGGTTGTTTAAAGGTCAAGTCATTTTTCAATTGCTTGAACACACACAAAAACAAAGTAACTTTTTTTGAAAAGGGATTCCAAATTCCAAACACTCATAAAAGTCATCAAAGTCATGTGTAGAGCACTTTCAAAGGCACAAAGAGGAAATCTGCTAGAATATGAAGAAACAATTGGATAAATCGCATGAGTAACTTCCTTGGGCTTTCCACAAGTTCTAAGCTGATTATGAATTTTACGTGTAATTCCATTTTAAGTTTCATTTTGTTGATCAATGTTGAGTTCATTTAGCGTCCAATTATAGTTCCATTGTCTTCTTCATTTAGATGGAAAGTAAACATTCCCGTAATAATTGCGATCCCGGGTAGAATACCAATAGTCCTTTGTTGTTCCTCATTTATGGGGACATCCTGTCACTTTGGAGGATCAGCCATCCACTGAAAAAGTCGGGAAGAAAAACAAAAGATAGATCTAAGTGCATTTAATCGTCGGGGCTTACAGAAAGTTTGTCTTTTCAAGACTTTTCTCATCTATTCTGTGAGAATTACTTTAAGTTTAACCCAACTGGACTTGAAAGGTACTACAGCAAAAAACCAAACAAACAAAAAGAAAAAGGGTTCCACGCCTAGGGCATGAGAACTACTCAGGCTCATTCTAAACAATGCGAGGTTCTCCTCCCCTTTGACCTCCCTGCCTTTGTTTTATACAATAAAAACAACTTCATGGGGAAGCCTATCATTTAGTGCTTTAGTGTTATGGAGATTCAGAAGTCTGTTTCCTGCTCTTCCAGTAATTCACTTTCTGCCCTTGGGAAGGTCAAGATCTCTGCCTCAGTTTCCCAGTGCAAATAAAGATTCCAAAAAGCACCGCACCCTTAGTCTTGTATTGTTTATTTACTGTTTTTTAAGGTTCAGAGCTTCCTACTTCATAGAACGTCCCACATTTAAGAACTCAAAAGTTCAAGAGTCAGGCACTTATACCACACCCTCTGATAAGCACTCTTAAACTGCAAAAGGAATATGGTCCCTTACCCAGAAAGATCTTATATTCCAATTGTCAAGGCTGAAGCCAATTGGAGGCTAAGTTCTGTGGGAAGGGTCTGAGGGAGGTTTGCAGAATTGTAGAGCAGTATGGGAATGCCCTTTCCTAAGGTTGTGTTAATGTTGATTGTATTATAATTATTGGAGGAAAAAATTGAAAGGGGGGTGAAAGACGGATTTTTGCACTTGGAAGAAAATGGTGCTGAAGCAGCCTCCCAAATTGGGAGTTAAAAGTCTATTAAATAACTAATATATAGCACTTTAATGTTGGCAAAGCACTTTACAAATATTATTTTATTTAATGCTCTCAACAACCGAGGCAGATGCTATGTTTAATCTCCACTTTACAGATGGGAAAACTGAGGCAGACATCTGATACATGGATGTCATGGAATACTATTTCACTGTAAGAACTGATGAATAGGAAGAAGACAAAGAAGTATGGGATGCAAATGAAGTTTGCTAAAAAAAAAAAAGGACAATTGTATAAACAGCATAAAGGAAGGATCAAACAGGAAACAAAAATAATATTGTTTAATTGAAGGACCAAGTTGAACCCAGAAGGGGTTGGTAAGAGGGAATCAGCAGGTATTAATTAACTATTAGCCCAGTCTCTGTACTAAGTGCATTATAGCTGCTATTTCATTTGATCTTTACAAAGACCCCAGGAGGTAGTTATTATTATCCCCATTTTATAGTTAAGGAAACTGAGGCTAAGGGTAAGTAACTTGCCCAGGGTCACACTCGTAAATGCCTGAACATGGATTTCAAGTCAGGTGTTCCGGTCTCCAGGACCAGTTCTCTCTTCACTGTACCTCCCTTTTTTGTAGAAGTTGAAAACTAAACAGTTAAGTGGTGGACTTTATGGAGCATTAGCCCTGGAGTCAGGAGAACCTGAATTCAAATTCAGTCTTAGACACTTACTAGCTATGCAGCCCTGGGCAAGTCACAACACATGACCTGCCCATATTATTTTCATACTTTTTCTGAGGACATCTTTTACTCTGGTTAAGTGAATCTAGGGGTGGTCTAGGAATCTGGGGAGGCTCTTTAGGAGGTGTCAAAAGAGGTCAGAATCCAGGGATTAAGAGTGGGAAGTAGCTGGAAGCTACCTGGAGATGAGACGGTGGAGGGCTAGGCTAGTTTAAGGGTGTATAGATATTTTGGGAGGATCAAGGTTGGAGGCTAGCTAGACAATGGAGGGCTAGACTAGTAAAGGAGGTATGGGATGAGCAATAATGGAAGGCTTATGGCCTCAGGCAAATGCCTCCTGTGGAAAGATTCAAGGAGAACTCTAGGGGGTTCCCAAAGCCTGTACCTCATCAGTTACTCCATAAGTGTCAGATAGAACTTGAATCCACATTTGCCTGTGTATCCTCTAGGCCACATGGGTCTATTTTGTACAAAAATAGATTGTATTCAGAGGACTTTTAATTTTTTTGCCTTTGAAGGGGAATTCATTCACTGAAACCTAATAATGTTAATAATAGCTAACATTTATATAGTGCTTACTATGAGTCAGGCCCTGTACTAAGCACTTTACATTGATTATCTCATTTGACCCTCACAATAACCCAGAGAAGTAGGGGCTATTATTATTCCCATTTTACAGATGAAGAAACTGAGACAAAGTAAAGTGTTTTGCCTTTGGTCACATGGCTAGCAGGAGTCTGAGGGTGGATTTGAATGCAGATCTTCCTGACTCCAGGCACAGTGCTCTACCTACTATGCCATCTGGTCCTGGAAGTGGAATCAAAATTCATTTTGGCCTCTTTCTTCACCTCCATCACTCAGCAACCTAATGTCCTTTGAGAAGCCTACTCAGCCAAAAACTATGGTAATGTTAAAAATAAATAAATTAGTAAAATGTATTTAAGGAGAAAAAGTTTTCTATATTCATTACCTTCCCTTTTTCTTCTCTCCCTTCCCTCTTGAATCTTTTGTAATCTGACTACTAGGGGCTGCTAGGTGGCACAGTGAATAGAGCACCAGCCCTGGAGCCAGGAGGACCTGAGTTCAAATCCGGCCTCAAACACTTAACACAAAAACTAGCCATGTGACCTTGAGGAAGTCACTTAACCCCAATTGCCCTGCCTCCAGAAAGAAAGAAAGAAAAGAAAAGAAAGAAGGAAAAGACCTGATTAATGAATTTGTCACTCAACTGAAACTACCCTTTCCAAAGCTGTCAGATCTGATGGCCTTTTCTCAGTGCATCCTTCTCTGCCTTTCTGGTAGCTAGCTAGACAATGGAGGGCTAGACTAGTAAAGGAGGTATGGGCTGAGCTATAATGGTGACCAGTCTCTTCCTCCTGGGTCAGTTCCTACCTATCTGGCTATTCTTCCAGTCTCCTTTGCTAGCTCCATATGATGACCTTAACTGTGGCTGTTCCTCAAGGGTCTGTATTAGACCACATGCTCTTCCCTGCCTACTATCTCTTTCTCGATAACTCCATCTTCTCCCAAGGATTTAATTATCATTGGGCTTCAGATGTCTTCCACATCTCTCTATCCAGTTTCAGTACTATATCACAAATTGCCTATTATACATGTCAAACTGTATGTCTCAAGAAGCATCATAATCACAACATTTCCAAAACTGAACTTAATATCTTTTCCTCTTTGCATACTTTCTTAGTTCTACTGAAAACACCACCATCTTTTCAGGGTCCACAGTTTATAATCTTTCCTTTAGACTGGACTACTCCCTCTCACTCACTCCCCATATTGGATTGTTTAATCCATTCATATTTAAAGTAATGAGAGTTTTCCATTTTCCTACATTTGAGTCTAATGTTGAGTTTTTTCAAGTCCTAAGAGTTGAGATGTGACGTTGAGGTGCTTTCCAATCCCAGACACGTCTTGACCCTGTCCTTTGTTCCTTAATCTTTTGCAGAAGTCTTTAGTAGTAAAGAATGCAGCTGCCCCATGTCCAGTTGAAGCTTCAGCAAACTTCTGAAGCCTGAAGTGGATGAATCTTCATAGCACTGGTAGATTGAAGTATGGGTCTTCTTTGGGTAGCATGATGAATAGTAAAGTGAGCTAAAAGTAAGCATTAGTTCATTTTTTAAAAACTTTTTGAGTTCCTGGTATCCCTACCAGGGTGGGGAACCTCCAGCCTCAAGGTCACATGTGGCCCTCTAGGTCCTTGGGTGTGGCTTTTTGACTGAGTCAAAATGTTGCAGAACAAATACTTTTATTAAGAGGATTTGTCTTATGAAGTTTGGATTCAGTCAAAGGGCAGAACTTGAGGACCTAAAGGTCTACATGTGATCTTGAGGTCGAAGATTCCCCACCCCTGTAAGATCATGTAGACAGTTGAAGTTGCTTTATCTTTGGCAACTAATTTGTGTTTTGGAGAGATATGAAAAGTTACAAGGATCAGAGAAAATGCCTAGTTTTTCATCTTGTTGGTCATGTGACCCAGAAGTACTTCTCTGTTTAGCTTTTAATGCCCTTCATTACCTGGCCCCAACTTGTCTTTCTAATGCCCCAGTGGGCATTAATCCCTCTCTCATATTCTATAATCCAGTCAAACTGGCTTTCTGTTTTTCACCAAGAAGTTCCTTTGCACTGATCATCACACATGCCTGAATTCACTAATTCCCTCTATTCTTAATATGTGTGTGTATATATGTGTATATATGTATAAATGTGTATGTGTATATATGTATGTAAATGTGTATGTATTCATGTAATTTTCTCACATTAGAATGTAAGCTTCTTTCAAGAGTAGTGATTGTTTCATTCTTTTTACTTGTATTCCCAGAACCCAGTAAGATACATGGCCCATATTAGGTAGTTAATTTTGTTGAGTGGTTGACTTTTCATTTACTTTCTTTTACATTTACTTTAAATTTTTCTTTTCAAGATTTCATTCCTTATTGCTTAAATTTTCCTTTTTAAGACTTTATTTCCTAATAACATTTTCCCCTCCTGCTTGTTCTCATAAGACTTTGAAATGTATATTTGTGGGATACTTAATAAAAATATTTACCAAAATGGTATACTATATTCATTCTCCTTTCCTGCTATTAACTTGTAGAGCTAACTTCCATATATTGTTTCAGCCTTTACACTATCATCTTGTAATCCCTAAGTATTCTTGCCCATAATTCTGCCAGTCTCAACATCGACTTAAAAACTAGAGAAACCTCTGACAGGACAATCTGTAGAGCTGTCTTTGACAGCCAAGCTTTTGTTCCTATGTTGTGTTTATCACTGTCAAGGACAAGGTCTGCTTCAAGGACATAGCAATAAAACATAGACTCTAACACCATAGCTTTCCCAGCAGGCTTGATTGACATAAAATGAATACTAGTAAGTAAATATATTTGGCTTAAGTAGTATTAATTTCATAATAGCCCTTGTGAATGCTAGGATAAGAGCCTAAGCCATTAGTGTAGCTTGAATTTTGTTTTATGTCAGAATGTGGCAACTATTGCCTTTGCAGAACACTCATTCCATTTAGAAAACTTAGCCATGCAGTAACTCTTGAGGGCAAGACCTGTAAAAAGGAGGTGAAGCACATATTTTAATGAGCTCCTTTAAAGTAAGGTAAAACAGGGAAGGCAGAAGAAATGTAGTAAGAACACACTGAAGCATATCTTCAAAAAATGTATAGCTATGGAAACTAAGGAAGCAAATGAGCCAACTTTAGGATAGGGCAGCTATAGGGGGTGAGGAGACTTAGAGGTAAAGAGGCAGGATCTTGCCTTGCAGTTGGGATTTACAGAAGCCATTACAGCTTAAACCAAAGGACACCAAATAATTGATAGCACTTTTTGTGACAGTTTAGAATAAGAAACAGAGTACATGCCCATCAATTATGACTAGCTAAATAAATTGTGATTCATGAATGTCATAGAATACTACTGTGATATAAAAAATGATGAATGTGCTTGCTGTATGTAGAAAAGTACATGGAAAGTAATGAACTGATGGAGACAAGAAACAGAAAAGAAAGCAATGACTACCACAATATAAATGGAAAGAACCACCAAAAAAAAAATCAGGAATGAATTATAAAGTACAAGAATGGTTTGAAAAAGGTAAGTGAAGGTATCCCAATCCCACCCCTTTACAGAGGTATCAAGTACACAAATATTATACATTGGACATGTTGCCAGGCTTTCTCAATGTATTGGTCACATGCTAATTTTTTTTCTCTTCTCCTGCCCCCTCCTTTTGTCTTCTAAAAATACTGCTTGTTTTATAGAATGGCTCTCTAAAAGTAGGGGAAGGGAGAGAGTGGGATAAATTATGGTGATGTTAAAAAAAATAGATATCAATAAAAATTCATTTAAAAATAAATAAAATTACTCATCTTTTTAAAAATGGCAATAAATCTGACCAATAAGATTAAGGATACATTTTCTGTGATCCTCACAACCTCTCACATTATGTGTCAAAGGTTAAGCGGCTTCAAGCTGTCTCCATGGTGTAGAACACCAGGAACCCAAACAAACAAACAAACATGAACTAATGCCCAATGAGGAAAGAGGCTAAGGAGTTTTAAGATCAAGCCCCCAAGGATACCACCATCAGAGGAGAGGAAGTCAGTGAGCAAGAGGGGGGAAAGAGGAATAAAAAGAATAAAATTACCATAGATCTCAAGAGAAAGAAAACTCAAAGACAAACAAACAAATAAATCATCAGAGAAAACATTAACAGAAAAAAATATGGACTCCAGATACAGTAAATGTGTTCAGACATCTATGAATAAATACTACAAAACAAAAAGAAATGACTCAATACTTGATGAGACAGAAGACCCTGTGAAATTTGAAGAGAACAAAGAACCACAACATACTGTTTCTCAGTGGTTTAAAAGACAAATGAGAATTATAAGAGCAGAATTCATGGGCTGCACAGCAGAAATAACTGTCAGAAAAACTTGAATCTGAAATGGCAAATCTCACCAAAGAAACAAAAGAGAGGACAACTGTTTGGGAATGGAAATACAAAGAAGTAAAAGATAATTAAGAAGAGAAAAAAAGGCAATAAATTAAAAGAAAACATGCTCTCTCTCTAAGCAAAACATACTGATCTGGAAGACATGATATGTAGAGACAAGGATTGTAGGTCTCCCAGAAGAATATGACAAGTCAAAAACCTGAACATCATAATACAAGAAAACTACCCAGGATTTCTAAACACAGAAAATTAACTACTAATTGAAAGAACCCATAAATCACTTCCAGAAAAACAAATGAACAAAAAGCAAGGTGACAGATTCCAAGACACACCATAGTTGAATTTTACAATTCAATCCAGGAACAACAAATTCTGCAAGCAACCAGGAGAAAAGGAAATTCTGGTAATACAAGACTCTTTGAAAATGCAAGAAGGAATGGAATTACCAATTCCAAAGAGCAACGGCATTTAGGATGCAGCCCAGGGTAACCTACACTGCAAATCTGAGCTTAACAAATGATAAAGTCTCAGTATTCAGCAATAAAGAGCCATTTAAACATTCTTAGTAAGAAAACTAGACCTGAACATCTTATTTGCTTCTCTAATACCCCCAGAAAGAAATGCAGGAGAGTAAACAAATGTAGCATGGGGCGGCTAGGTGTCGCAGTGAGTAGAGCACCAGCCTTGGAGTCAGGAAGACCTGAGTTCTGATCCCGCCTCAGACACTTAACGCACACACAAACAAAAACCTAGCCTGTGACCTTAACCCCAATTGCCCTCCAAAAAAAATCAAAAACAAAACAACAAATGTAGCAGCCAAGCGCAGGAACAGCAACAGAGTGAGAACAGAGGGACCACTAAGATTTCTTTCTAAATGTTCGCAAGAGACAGGACTGAAGGTGGAAATCAGGTGGAAGTAATAGTAGAGAAGCAGACTTGGGCCATTAGCAATGAATCAGTGCTTTCTATGGGACTACATTACAAAATGAAAAGGTACGTGGTAAAGGGATAGGGGAGGAGGACAAAAGGGTGTGTGTGATCCCAGGTAAAACTGAGGGCTACTAAAGAAGGAAAGTTAATCCCTGGGAGTTTTCAGGATGACAAGAGCCTGTAGAGAAGTGAATGAGAAGGAGGTAGAGAGGACTGAAAAGAGGAGAAAAAGAGGGAGGACTTGTTTTGATGATAGGAGGGGGTTATATTTAGTAAAGCAGCAGAATATTTTTTAAAACTGCCCTTTCTCCAAATCATCAACATTTCTGTATGCTAGTTTTAAAAGAAAAGTAAAACAACACAGTAAGGAAACAGGTAGGATTGGGGAGAGGAGAAAATATCAAAATTATAATAATCAAGGACCTCTATGTTCCATTGAAAACCATTCTGAGGTTCCTGAGGAGCAACAGAGCAAACTTCTCCCTCGAAGAACCCTTCCAAATAGATCTAAAAATATACCAGATAGAACCCTGATGAGGAGATCCAAGAAAAAATCACAGTCATTTTCTAGTCCAGGTTGGCATGGGGAGGCAGACAGAGAAGTCTATGGACACTGGAGACAAGGGTAACTCTGGTGCCTAGGGGGAAGTTATGCACCTGGGCAAAAAGAGGTTTCAGACCCATGCTATGGCAAAGTCGGGCATACGAACGGGTGCCAACTAGTAGCTTTGTTGTTCACTACAAAGTTTTAAGTCACAGATCCAGGGTAAGTTGCAGAAAGGGACCTGTGCACAGGGGTGACATTCAGGAGCAGGGAGTATCTACAGGACCTAGGCTGAAGTTTAGAAGGCTAGCAAATTTAGAAGTGTCCAACCCCAGGAACATAACAGGGCCTCAGGTCCAACTTCTATTTTAATCTGAAGCCTGCAGAGAAATGACCAAATCAGAAATTCCAGATGAAAAGGTAGCCTGCGGTTCTGTGCCTCAGAATCAGCAGAGCTTGCCCATTAGATGAGAGTAGCTAAGTCCAGCAACAGTCTACTATTGCTCAGAACCAAACCCATAAGAACTTGCAAACCTCAAATGGAGGTGGGGGGAGGGGTAGTGATCAGACTTTGACCCGGATCAGACCATGTTAAGAGCAATGAAAGCTTGCAGGTCCCTAAGTCTGAACTGTCTCTGAGAGCTTAGAATAAAAGTTTTAAAACTCAGTATCCTGGGAAGATGGGGGAAGATATGGGAGAGAGCAGATTGGGGGAGGGGATAGTCTGTGGGATCGATGTTTTGGGGTGGTGGGAAGGGGAAAAAAGGAAGATAATTTTTAACTCAAAATCTTGTAGAAATCAATGATGTAAACTAAAAAATATTTAAAAAAAGAAAAAAAAGAGTAAAAAAATCTCAATATCCCTCAAGAAAGCAGTAAAACAACCACCCAGACTTTTCCTCCAAAAGTGGGCAGAGCCTAGCCCTAATATTAAGTCTAAAGTAATGCAGAGGGTTGGAAGAATGAGCAAAATAAGAAAAAAAAAACCCACAAAAAGATATTATTATGCCTGGAATGTTCAAAATATAAACCCAGAAGAAGAGAATGACTCAAAAACTTTTGGACACAAATTAAGCTAGAATTTTAGGAAGAGATAAAGCAAGAGGTTGTTGTTGTTGTTGTTGTTGTTGCTGTTGTTTTAAGAGCTAATGGTTTTATAAAATAAATGAAAGTACTAGATGGGCAGAAATGAAATAATAAATGAAAGCAATAGAAGAAAGAATTGGAAAGGAAATTAACAGCTTTGCACAAGAAGTATAAAACCTTACCCGAGCAACAAACTCTCCGAAAATTTGAATGGATAAAATAGAAGTCAATGACTCCATGAAACAATATGAAATATTTAAACAAAGTCAAAACACTAAAAGCATAGTAGGAAATGTAAAGCATCACATAGCAAAAACAACTGTCCTGAAAAATAAATTAAGGAGAAAAAAATTAAGAATCATTGAACTATTGTGACACCGTGCCAAAAACAAAAAAACCTTAGACATTATATATCAAGAAATGTTCAAAGAAAACTGCCCAGATCTATTAGAACCAGAAGGCAAATTGGAAATAGAAGGAATGCAATGGTCACCACCCAAAAGAGATCCTAAAATGAAAATTTCCAGGAAAATAAAAAATATTACAAGCAATCATAAAGAAATAATTAAAAGGGGCGGCTAGGTGGCTCAGTGAGTAAGAGCGCAGGCCTCGGAGTTGGGATGACTCGAGATCGAATCCGGCCTCAGAAAATGAGCACCCACACACAAATAATGACTGGCCGTGTAACCTTGAGCAAGTTACTTAACCCCAATTGCTTTAAAAAAAAAAAAAGAAAGAAAAAAGAAATAATTAAAATACTCAAGCCACAGTCAGGATTATACAAGATTTAGCAGCCACCTATAAAAAAGAGGAAAGTTGGGAATACAATATTCCAGAAGAAAAAAAATTTATGCTTACAACTAAGAATAATTTATCCAGGAAAACTGATTATAATCCCATAGGGAGAAAAGGAGCCCTTCAATGAAATAGAAGACTTTTAAGAATTCTTGATGAAAAGACCAGAGTTCTGAAGAAACTTTTAAGTTCAAACAGGAGCTAAGAGAAACACAAATATAAAACATAAACATGAAAGAAAATGATAAAGGAATAAAAAAATAAACTTTGAACTCAATCATCATTAGAGATCATAGAGGGACTCTAGTCTAGGCATTAGAAGTGGTTCTATTATCTCTTGATGATCTTAAGAGAAGAATGGAAAGAGGGGAAGAAGGTTAGGGAAAATTATCTCACATAACCAGGTTGTGCAAATAGGTATCTATTAAAAAAAAAAGAAAGGAAAAGCAGATGGGGGGAGGCTTATATTTGGAGCTCACTCTCATCTGAACCTGTCAAAGGAGTAAAGAACACAAATATTGCATGCATACACACACACACACACACACACACACACACACACACACACAGCTGGAAACAGAAATACATTTTACTCAACAGGGAAATAGGAAGGAGAAGGGGGAAGTAGAAGAAAGGTAGATTAAAAAAGGTATTCATCCTATAGCTTTTTGAGGTGGCAAGGAATCAGAATTTAATTGGGTAATCATAAATTGGGGAATGGCTAAACAAGCTATAGGATATGAATATAGTGGAATATTATTATACTGCAAAAATTGTTGAAGAGGATAGTTTAAGAGAAACCCTGGAAAAGTTATATGAACTAATGTAGAGTGAAGTAAACAGAACCAAGAGAATATTTTATACAATGACAATAGTATGGTAAAGGCAAATAACTTTTAAAGAACAAGGAACTCTGATGATCAACCATGATTCCCAAAGACTAATGATAAAACATGCTGTTCACTTCCTTATAGAGAGGTGAAGGACTCAGGAAACAGAGTGAGATATATTTCTCTGGACACATCCAATGCAGAAATTTGTTTTACCTGACTACATATGGTGGGTGCAGAGGTTTTGTTTTTCTTTCATTCTCAATTAGGGTGGGAAAGGGAGATGTGGGGGTTTAGAGTAGAGGGAGAAAAGGCAGATTTTTGATGACTGAAAAATATAATTTAAAAAAGATTGAGGTTGATGACACCCGTATTCCTACCACCCTTTCATGTTTGTATATTTTTCTAAAGTATTCCAATTATAAGAAATTATAAGAGGAAGTTGTTCCCCCTTCTTCATCATTTCTTCTCCAGTGTATTCCTCTTCCTTTCTTTCCTTTACTCTTTTAAAACCAACACAGGAGTACAAAATCTCAACAAGGCCCTGTGTGTCTTCTTTAGCTCTTTCTATGACAATGAGATTCTAAAAAAACCTTTGTTTCCTTTTCCTCTGTTAGTGTGTAAGTACTTCATCATCGTTTAGGCCTTTCCAGTTACTCAAATCTATTTACCTTTCTGGGGTTCTCTTGACTTCTTTGGTTGCCTTTCAGAGTTCTCAATTGATAGTTATTGCCTCAATTTCTAATTCTTTTTTTGTTTTGTTTTGTTTTTGTTTTTGTTTTTTGGAGGGGAAGGCAGGGCAGTTAGGGTTAAGTGACTTGCCCAGGGTCACATGGCTAGTAAGTGTTAAGTGTCTGAGGCTAGATTTGAACTTAGGGCCTCTTGACTCCAGGGCCGGTGCTCTATTAACTGAGCCCCCTAGTTCCTCAGTTTCTAAGTTCTTTACTTGCAGAAAAGAGATGCTAGGGGGCGGCTAGGTGGAGCAGTGAGTAGAGCGTCGGCCCTGGAGTCAGAAGGACCTGGGTTCGGATCCGGCCTCAGACACCTAACACACAAACAAAAACCTAGCTGTGTGACCTTGAGCAAGTTACTTAACCCCAATTGCCCTCCAAAAAAAAGAGCTGCTATAAATATTTTTGTACATATAGATCCTTTTCCTTTTTTTTTTTAAAGCAATTGGGGTTAAGTAACTTGCTCAAGGTTACACGGCTAGTCATTATTTATGCGTGGGTGCTCATCTTCTGAGGCCAGATTTGATCTCGGGTCATCCCAACTCCAAGGCCGGCGCTCTTACTCACTGCACCACCTAGCCGCCCCTTTAGGGCAATTGGGGTTAAGTAACTCGCCCAAGGTCACAGGGCTAGGTTTTTGTTTGTGTGGATTAAGTGTTGGAGGCCGGCTCCCAACTCAGGTCCTTCTGACTCCAGGGCCGTCGCTCTATTCACTGCGCCACCTAGCCACCCCTCCTTTTTGTTTTTTATCTCTTAGAATACAGACCTAGTAAGGAAATTGCTAAATCAAAGGAAATGAGTGATTTTATACCCCTTTGTTCCAAATTGTTCTATAGAATGGTTGAATCAATTCAAAACTCCAACAGTAATGTATTAATGTCTCATTTTTCCTACATCCCCTCCAGTATTTGTGATTTACCTTTCCTGTGCTATTAGCCAATCTAATAGTTATGAGTTAGTACCTCAGAATTGTTTTAATTGGAATTTATCCAATCAATAGTGAGTTAAGTATTTTTTCATGTCTATAGATACCTTTGATTATTTCATCTGAAAACTGATCATATCCTTTTTTTTGCTTTTTTTTCATGTTTATAACTACATTTTATTTATTTATTTATTCAAATGCTTTATTGACTTCTGGTTTACATCATTCATTTCTGCCAGATTTTGAGTTACAATGTTTTCCACATTTTCCCCCTACCCACCACCCCAAAATAGCAGTCCCACAGGATATCCCCTCATCCAATCTGCTCTCTCCCATCTCTTCTCCCATAACCCTTCAACTTTTCCAGTAGGGCAAGGTGAATCCTTGCGCCCCAATGCCTACACATCTTATCTCCCAATTATATGCACAATAGTATTAATCATAGTATTTATATATCTTTTTAAAATTTGATTTTAAAAGAAAGATAAGCAACTCAGTATATACTGTACATGTGTAGCTATGCAAAACATTGCCATAGTAGATGTATTGTAAAACACTGACTATAT
Organism: Gymnobelideus leadbeateri; assembly: GCA_011680675.1. Lineage (NCBI taxonomy): Eukaryota > Metazoa > Chordata > Mammalia > Diprotodontia > Petauridae > Gymnobelideus > Gymnobelideus leadbeateri. The sequence continues at coordinate 314,000 of WOXC01002551.1, forward strand.
TTCCCTCTCTCCTATCCCCCCTCCCACCTGGTCCACTCCCCACTTTGGTCCTGTCCCTTTTCAAAAGTCGGTGCTTCCAACTTCCGTCTCCCCCAGCCTGCCCTCCCTTCCATTGTCCCCCCTCTCATTCCCTTCTCATCCACTCTCCTGCAGGGTGAGAAACCCTATTTAGTATGTATGTCATTCTCTCCCTGATCCAAATTCAATGAGAATAAGGTTTTGCCTTTTTGCCTTCCTGTTCTCCCCCTCCCTTGTAACCATTTTCCCTTGCTTCTTCTATATGAGATAGTTTACCCCATGCTGTCTCTCCCCATCTCCTCTCATTATATTCCTCTCTCACCTCTTAATTTCACCTTTTAAGTATCATCCCTTCCTATTAAATTTGACCTGTGTCCTCTATCTATGCATACCTGAAAACATATATACACACATTCACATATGTATTCATATGCCCGTATACCCTTCTTCAACTATTTTCATACTGAGAAAAGTTTCATCAGTTACAGTTATAGCTTTTCCCTGTAGGAATGTAAATAGTTCAACTTTAATAAGTTCATAATGATTTCTTTTCCCTGTTTACCTTCTCAAGCATCTCTTGCTTCTTGTGTCTGAATGTCAAATTTTGTATTCAACTCTGTTTTTTTTCCATCAAGAATGCTTGAAAATCCTCTATTCCACTGAATGACCATATTTTTCCCTGAAACATAATACTCAGTTTTGCTGGGTAGGTAATTCTTGGTTTTAATCCCAGCTCCTTTGCCCTCCAGAATATCATATTCCAAGCCCTTCAATCCCTCAGTGTAGAAGCTACCAGATCCTGTACTATCCTGATTGTGTTTCCACAATATTTAAATTGTTTCTGCCTGGGTGCTTGTAATATTCTCTCCTTGATCTGGGAATTCTGAAACCTGGCTACAATATTCCTAGGAGTTTTCTTTTTGGGATCTTTATCAGGAGGTGATCTGTGGATTCTTTCAACCTCTATTTTGCCCTCTGATTCTAAAACATCAGGGCAATTTTCCTTGAGAATTTCTTGAAGGATGATTTCTAGATTCTTTCTTTGATCATGGTTTTCAGGCATTCCAATAATTTTTAGATTGTCTCTCCCAGATCTATTTTCTAGGTCAGTGGTTTTCCCCATGAGATATTTCACATTGCCTTCTATTCTTTCATTTGTCTGGATCTGCTTAATAGCATCCTGATTTCTCATAAAGTCATTACCTTCCATTTGCTTCAGTCTAATTCTGAAGGAATAATTCTCCTCAGTGAGCTTTTGAGATTCTTTTTCCATCTGGCAAATTTGGCTTTTTAAGGCATTCTTCTCCTCATTGCCTTTTTGAGCCTCCTTTGCCATTTGAATTAGTCTATTTTTTAAAGTGTTATTTTCCTCAGTCAGGCTGTTGACTCTCCTTTCATACTTTTCTTGCATCTTTCTTGTTTCTCTACCCAATTTTTCCTCCACTTCTCTTATCTGCTTCTTAAGGTCCTCTATGGCCTGTAACCAGCTTGTATTTTCATTCGGGGCTTTTGGTGCAGGATTGCTGACCTCACAGTCCTTCTCCTGTTCCATGCTTTGATCCTCTTTGCCCCCAAAATAGGAGTCTAATGTTGAATTTTTCTGTTTATTTTGTTTCCTTTGCCTAGGCATGTTGCCACTCGATTACTTGACTTTTGGGCTTGTTGCCACAGTAGGACTCTGCCACCAGAGAAGGGAGCTTCCATCCCAAATGCTGGGGTTTTCTCAGCTGCCAGAGGTATTAGTTGGGTGACCTCTCTGAAGCCTCCACACACTCTGGCAAGCTGGTCACACACCCCAAGACCTCCTCCCCAGGCAGCAATCCAGATCCAAGAAGGGTAAAGCAAGAGTGATTACCCCCTAGCCAGGAGCTGAAGCTGCAATGTGGCAATGTATCGCAAGCTGTGCAGGCTCCGCAGCAGCTTCTTGCCTCCAGGGGAAAGAGGCCACACGCTCCATAGGGCACTGACCTCTCACTTTGTCCTAGGCCCCTATGTGTTGATAATTCTGGAAACGCCACAGCTGCTGGTGTTCTGGAGTCCCTCCAGCTAGCTGCTGGTCTGGCCACCCTGGGGCTAAAACCTCCGACTCTCAGAGTGCTGTGCTGGCTACTCCCTGCCGGGCTGCTGGGCTGTCCTCTGCAGGAGGTTAGCTTCTCTGTGTCATTTTGTGGGTTCTGTAGCTCTAGGCTCTTTTTTTGATCATGGCTTTCAGCTAGTCTAATAATTTTTAAATTATCTCTCTTGGATCTATTTTCCAGGTCAGTTGTTTTGCCAATGAGATATTTTGCATTGTCTTCTATTTTTCTCATTCTTTTGGTTTTATTTTATAATTTCTTGTTTTCTCATAGAGTCATTTGCTTCCTTTGGCTCCATTTTAATTTTAAGGAATTATTTTCTTCAGCAATCTTTTGGACCTTCTTTTCCATTTGGCCAATTCTACTATTGCAATTCATCTTTCCTGTGGACCTTCTAGTGTGTCTTGGGCTGCAAATTTACCTCACTTTGTCATTTTGTGGGTTCTGCTGCTCTAGAATTTGTTTAGAATCATTTTTACACGTATTTGGATGGATTTGGGGAGAACTCAAGCAAATGCCTGCCTTTATTCCACCATCTTGGCTCCAACCCCTTCCTCCCACCCATATCACTGCTTTTAACTAGAAGTCCTGAACTCCTTTGCTTCTAAATGATGAAATGGAAACTGAGAAAGGTTATGTGACTTGCCAAAAGTCACAGAGGGTATGAAGTATTGGAGGTGGGATGTCAAAGGGGTTGTCTTTCTAGCAACTTCAAGTTTATTTCTGTTTTTGTTCAGTCATTTTCAATTGTGTCTGACTCTTTGTGACCCTATTTGGGATTTTCTTGGCAAAGATAACTGGAGTGATTTACCATTTGCTTCTCTAGCTCATTTTACAGATGAGGAAATGGAGGCAAACAAGGTTACGTGACTTGCCCAGGGTCACACAGCTAGTAAATGTCTGAGGACCGATATGAAGATAAATTCTGCTGACTACAGGCCCAGCATTCTATCTACTGTACCACCTAGCTGTCCTGTTCTCTTCTTTGGGAAACCCAGATCCTTAGTAAAAATATGGTTGGAGGCACTTATATGTTTTCTGATGTGCTGAGTGGGATTGATTCACTGGAAGAGAGAAGATTATGTTAGTTACAAGTTTCCATGAGTCAGTTGTAGTTTATCATGTTGTTTATGGTTTACTGCAAGCCCTGTGTTCTGAATGTTCTGTGGAGTGAAATAAAAGCTGTGCTTTATCTAGTATGCATTGTTACCTTAGGAGAACTGATAACCCTTTTTACGCATATTAGATATGAGCTAAATTCTGAAGTTTCTAGGGAAATCTGGGTGCAGGCAAAACAAACCAAAAAATAATTTTTGAGAGATCTACAAAATTGAACCCAGTCCATGAAGCAGAGTTTGGACAGAAGAGGTCAAAGGATACAGATATATGAAACAGTAAATGCTTGCACATAGACTTCATCCTGAGAAGGACAAACTCTGGAATAAAATATATCAGGTAGTTTGGGTTGTTTTTATTTAGTTTAGTTTTGTTTTGTTTCAAGAGAATCCCCCTGTGATCCACAAGTAGTAACCTTTTTCTACACACACTTCCTTGTTTGTCCATATGAAACGATTATGCCATTTCCTTCTTTCTCTCACTTTTGGTTCTAAATATTTTAATATTTAGTAGGAAATGTTGTTACTAAAGTTCTCAGTTATAGAGAGATACTATAATTGTTCAAATTGTTCAACCAACATATATAATTGATCTTGCTATAGTTCAAATTCCAGTGGCCAAAAACATCTTTTCTTTATTTCAATTGCATAATCTGCAACTCAGGACAAATATTTTCTGTGAAAATGGGTTCTCACTTTTCTTAGCAGCCAAAAAAATGTTTGAGGTCATTTACAATGCTTTTCTTCTTCATCAAAATGTGAAAAACCAATGATATTACAGCTTAGGTTTATTTTAACAACCAACATTCTCTGAACAGTATAATTAAAGGATGCCCACAACACTGCAGGTAATTCACTTATTTCAAATGATATATAGTACTTAAAGAATTTGGATGATCCCTTATTTTGCTGTAGTAGGTTTTGGTCGATGGCAAGAAAACACTTCAAATGAAAAGACATCTTTTTTCCCCTTAAAGTTGTTGTTCTAGAAAAATATGTTAGTTGACAAAAATAGTTCACTGCTTTTACACAGAGACTTTGTTCTTAGGTGATAGTTAAGAATAGGGATGCTGTTTTCTTTTGGAGCACATGGAATTTAGCCTAGAGAAAACCATTGAAGTGTTGATTTAAAACCACAGATTCCTTACATAGGCAAAGGACTGTTCTGTTTGGAAAAAAAAAAGGAAAAAAGTTGAATAGGGAGGGATTACAATTTGGCCTAGAGGAAACAATACTGAATACCACCCTTTTCTCTGTTTCTGAGTCTCCTTACAGCTTTTTCAAAGCAAAAAATAAATAAAGGAAAGACAGTTCTCTCCACAGATTGTATTTTTACATCTTCCCGTGATAGATTTCCCACTTCTACCTCTTGGCACAAATAACCCCATGATTCTTTGTTTTAATGTTTTTATGCTTTACTGTATTATCCAATAAAGAGCAAATGTTAGGATCCAGGAAATAGTCAATCCATGTTTTTTAAATAGGTCAATAGATTCTGGGAATAATCCTACTTTCAAGAGCCTTACAATCTTTTTTTTTTTTTTGATGGGGGAAGGCAGGGTAATTGGGGTTAAGTGACTTGCTCAAGGTCACAGCTAGTGTGTCGAGTGTCTGAGGTCAGATTTGAACTCAGGTCCTCCAGGTGCTCTATTCACTGTGCCACCTAGCTGCCCCAAGGACCTTACAATCTTATGTGTGTGTGTGTGTGTGGGGGGGGGGTTGAGGAACATCGATCAAAAGGAGGCAGGAAATCGGGTGTAGAGTTGAAAGCAGGTAGAGCAGCAGATGCAGAAGAGGCTGAAAAGTCCATTCAATAAGGCACATTGGGAGATGTTTGGCACACCACCCTCCAGGCCTCCCTTATTGCTAAAGTCTTAGTGGTGCTTTAAAAGTATATTTTAATATCAAATGTGTGCACTCCATTAGGAATTTTATCTTTCAGTGAACTTAGATGATGGTCCTACTTTTTCCTGAAATGTACCACAGATTTTAATTGTTCCCATCTCTGCATACCTATTTGACATTGAAACATACTGATAAGGGGCAAGATAAAATTATCCATCATTTTAAACTTCCTCAAAGAACTGTAACCTTTCTTTTTTTAATTTAACAAATAAAATGTAAGATGTTCAAGTTAATCCATAAAATAGCTAGACATAACTAATAATATTAATATAAAGTAACATATAAGCTATTATTTGCTATTCAGACTTTTTTGGTAGTATCTGACTCTTGTTGACCCCACTTGGATTTTTCTTGGCAAAGATATTGGGTGGTTTGCAATTTCCTTCTCCAGGTCATTTGACAGATGAAGGAACTGAGGCAAACAGGGATAAGTGACTTGTCCAGGGCCATACAGCTTAATAAGTATCTGAGACTGGACTTGAACTCAGGAAGATGAATCTTCCTGATTCCAGTCCTGGCACTATCCATTGTGCCAACTAGCTGCCCCTATAAACGCTTATAATTCTCTATAATGTAAGACAACTTCATGGACAAATTAAATTTACTTTAATGTACTATGATACTTTAATTTTTATTTGGTCTGGTAATTTTTTTGGAGGGGGGAAGGCAAGGTAATTGGGGTTAAGTGACTTGCCCAAGGTCACTCAGCTAGTAAGTGTATCAAGTGTCTGAGGTCGGAGATGAAATGATGAAGTATAATAGTTTCTAAGGTTATAAAAAGTTTCTACGGATAACTTTGCACAGCCCTCCCCTACTTAATTCCAATTCACTTGCAAGTCATGGCATCACCTTCCTCATATCATGGTCCTCTTTGAGAACAAAGGACAAACAATAACAACCACAATAAGGTAGCTAAATGGATAGAACACTGGAATGAAAGTTAGGAAGACCGGACTAGAGTTCAAATTCAGCTTCAGACACTAACTGTATGACCCTGAGCAAGTCACTTAAACCTCTGCCTGCCTCAGTTTTCTCAACGAGAAAGCAAAGATTAGTAATAGCATCTACCTCAAAGGGTTATTGAAAGATCAACAGAGAATATTTCTAAAGTACTTAGCTGGCACATACAACGTATTTAATAAATGCTTATTTCGGGGTGGCTAGGTGGCACAGTGAGTAGAACGCCGGCCCCAGAGTCAGAAGGACCTGAGTTCGGATCCGGCCTCAGACACTTAACGCACACACAAATAAAAACCTAGCCATGTGACCTTGGGCAAGTTACTTAACCCCAATTGCCCTCCAAAAAAAAAAAAAGCAAAAAAAGCAAAAAAAAAAAAATGCTTATTTCTTAATTTTAGTATGGTACCCCTGGGACTAGTAAGAAAATTGGCCTCTTTTTAAAAAGATGTTATTGATACTTTTTCTCTTCACTATCAATGTCACTATGTAAAGACTGATCCACTCCTTCCCTTCTCCCTCTCCTTTCCCCAAAAGACCCCTTCCTCAGAACAAACAAGCACATTCAAGCAAAACAAATCAACACTTTGTTGACCTCTTTTCACTGTGTTGCTTTGTTTGAGATGAAGGAGCAGGTTAAGGTAACCTTAATTGCATGTAGCAGAAAACACTGTTCTTTTACAGAGAATGCCACCCTCTGTTTTCTGCCTCTAATCAAAGGAGATGAAATGATGAAGTATAATAGTTTCTAAAGTTATAAAAAGTTTCTACTAGGCAGCACACAAGACAGACCCCTAAAATGTTAAATTAGCAGACACCTCCAGAAACTGCTCTCAGAAAGGTCATTAGCAAGGAGGCGGAGCCAAGATGGCGGAGTAGAAATAGCTCGTCCAAGCCACTCTGCCCCCAGATTCCCCCCAAACTATGTAAAAGGGGACTCTGAACAACTTCTGGAGCCCCAGCACTCACAGAACGACACAGAGAAGCTAACCTCCCGCTGAGGACAGCCCAGCAGCCCTGCAGGAAGGACCAGCGCAGCACTCTGGGAGCCGACAGCGAGCAGTGTGCAGAGCGTGGGGAGCCGAGCCGAGCCCAGGTCCATGTGAGCCGAGGTTTTAGCCCCAGGGTGGCAGGGCCAGCAGCCAGCTGGAGGAACCCCAGAACACCAGGAGCTGTGGTGACTCCAGAATCATCAACATAGACATGCCTAGGACAAAGTAAGAGGTTAGTGTCCTATGGACTTTGGGACCAGTATTTGGGGAATGCGTCGGCTCCCTCCCCTGGGGGCTAGAAGCCACTGAGGAGACACACCATTTTGTAGTTTTCAGAGGCAGCTCCAGCTCTTGGCCTGCGAATTAATTGTAGGGAGATCCACCGATCAGTCTTGGGGGGTAATCGCTCTTGCTTTAACCTCCCTGGATCTGGATTGTGATCTAGGGCGGAAGTCATGGGTGGGTTTACAGCTTGCCAGAAACGGAAGTTGCCCCCCACACGTTTGGGACGAAAATTCCTCTATCTGGCCTTAAAGCCATAGTGTGGCAACAAGCCCCAAAGTCAAGCAATTAAGTGGCAACATGCCAAGGCAAAGGAAACAGAAAAATGCAACCCTAGACTCCTATTTTGGGGGCATAGAGCGGGAAAAGGACTGTGAGGTCAGAAGTCCTGTTCCAAAAGCCCCAGGGGAAAACATGAGCGGGTTGCAGGCCATAGAGGACCTTAAGAAGGACTTTAAAAATCAAATAAGAGAAGTGGAGGAAAAATTAGAAAGAGAAATGAGAAGGATGCAGGAAAAGTATGAAATGAGGGTCAACAGCCTGACTGAGGAAAACAACACCTTAAAAAATAGACTAACTCAAATGGCAAAGGAGGCCCAAAAGGGCAATGAGGAGAAGAATGCCTTAAAAAGTCGAATTTGCCAGATGGAAAAAGAATCTCAAAAGTTCACTGAGGAGATTCATTCCTTCAGAGTTAGCAAATGGAAGCTAGTGACTTTATGAGAAATCAAGATGCTGTTAAGCAGATCCAAACAAATGAAAGATTAGAAGGCAATGTGAAATATCTCATGGGAAAAACCACTGACCTGGAGAATAGATCCAGGAGAGACAATTTAAAAATTATTGGACTACCTGAAAGCCATGATCAAAGAAAGAACCTAGAAATCACCCTTCAAGAAATTCTCAAGGAAAATTGCCCTGATGTTTTAGATCCAGAGGGCAAAATAGAGGTTGAAAGAATCCACCGATCACCTCCTGAAAAAGATCCCAAAAAGAAAACTCCCAGGAATATTATAGCCAGGTTCCAGAATCCCCAGATCAAGGAGAAAATACTACAAGCAGCCAGGAAGAAACAATTTCAATATTGTGGAAACACAATCAGAATAGCCCAGGACCTGGCAGCTTCTACACTGAGGGATCGAAGGGCATGGAATATGATATTCCAGAGGGCAAAAGAACTGGGAATGAACCTAAGGGTCACCTACCCAGCAAAACTGAGTATTTTGTTTCAGGGGAAAATATGGTCATTCAGTAGAATAGAGGACTTTCAAGCATTCTTGAGGAAAAAACCAGAATTGAATAGAAAATTTGACATCCAGACACAAGAAGCAAGAGATGCCTGAGAAGGTAATCAGAGAAAAGAAATCAAAAGGAACTTATCAAAGTTGAACTATTTACATTCCTATATGGAAAAGCAATAAATGTGACTGATGATATCTTTCTCACTATGAAAATAATGGAAGAAGGGGGTGTGGTCATATGAATACATATGTGAATGTGTGTGTATATGGTTACAGTTATATATGGATAGAGGGCATAGGTTGAATTTGTTGGGAAGGGAGAATACTCAAGGGATGAAATTATGAGGTGAGAGAGGAAAGTGGCAAGAGGAGATGGGGAGAGACAGGGTAGGGTAAACTATCCCATGTAGAAGAAGCAAGGGGAAGTGGTTGCAAGGGAGGGGGAGAATAGGAAGGCTAAAAAGGCAAAACCACATTCTCATTGAATTTGGTTCAGGGAGAGAATGACATACATACTAAATGGGATATCTCAACCTGCAGCAGAATAGGGGGAAGAGGGATGAGAGGAGGGATGATGGATGGGAGGGCATCCTTGGGGTGAGGGGAGGTTGGAAGTACCCACTATAGAAGAGGGACAGGATCATGTAGGGAATGGACCAGGTGGGGGGTGGGATGAGTGGGAGGGAATTATAAGCAGCCTTGTACAATATATCTACTATGATAATGTTTTGCATAGCTAGACATGTACAACATATACTGAATTACTTATCTCCCCAGAGGGAATGGGTGACAAGGGAGGAAGGAAATGGATCTGAAATTTGAGGTCTTAACATTAAATGTTTCAAATATATATAAATACTATTATTAATACTCTTTTGCTTGTAATAGGGAGATAAGATGTGCAGGCATTGGGACAAAAAGACTCACCTTCCTCTAATGGAAAAGTGGATGGGGGTATGGGAGAAGGTATGGGAGAGAGCAGATTGGAGGAAGCGATATCTTGTGGGACTACTATTCTGGGAGGTTGGGTAGGGTAATAATGGGGGGAAAATGATTGTAACTCAAAGTCTGGCAGAAATGAATGATGTAAAACAGAAGTTAATAAAGCATTTGTTTAAAAAAAATGCTTGAAAATCCTCTATTCCACTGAATGACCATATTTTTCTCTGAAACATGATACTCAGTCTTGCTGGGTCGGTGATTCTTGGTTTTAATTCCAGCTCCTTTGCCCTCCAGAATATCATATTCCAAACCCTTCAATCCCTCAGTGTAGAAGCTGCCAGATCCTGTGTTATCCTGATTGAGTTTCCACAGTATTCAAATTGTTTCTTCCTGGCTGCTTGTAAAATTTTCTCCTTGATTTGGAAATTCTGGAACCTGGCTATAATATTCCTAGGAGTTTTCTTTTTTGGGATCTTTATCAGGAGGTGATCTGTGGATTCTTTCAACCTCTATTTTGCCCACTGGTTCTAAAACATCAGGACAATTTTCCTGGAGAATTTCTTGAATTTGATCATGGTTTTCAGTTTGTCCAATAATTTTAAAATTATCTCTCCTGGATCTTTTTTTTTTTTGCTTTTTGGAGGGCAATTGTGGTTAAGTAACTTGCCCAAGGTCACACGGCTAGGTTTTTGGTTGTGTGTGTTGTGTCTGAGGACGGATCCGAACTCAGGTCCTTCTGACTCCAGGGACAGCGTCCTGGATCTATTTTCCAGGTCAATGGTTTTTCCCATGAGATATTTCACATTGCCCTCTATTCTTTCATTTGTTTGAATCTGCTTAACAGCATCTTGATTTCTCATAAAGTCACTAGCTTCCATTTGCTCCAGTCTAATCCAAATTCCAGTCTGATTCTCCTCAGTAAGCTTTTGAGATTCTTTTTCCATCTGGCAAATTCGGCTTTTTAAGGCATTCTTCTCCTCATGGCCTTTTTGACCTTCTTTTGCCATTTGAATTAATCTATTTTTAAGGTCTTATTTTCCTCAGTCAGGCTGTTGACTCTCCTTTCATACTTTTCTTGCATCTATCTCATTTCTCTTCCCAATTTTTCCTCCACTTCTCTTATCTGCTTCTTAAGGTCCTCTGTGGCCTGTAACCAGCTTGTATTTTCATTTGGGACTTTTGGTGCAGGATTGCTGACCTCACAGTCCTCCTCCTGTTCCATGCTTTGATCCTCTTTGCCCCCAAAATAGGAGTCTAATGTTGAATTTTTCTGTTTATTTTGTTTCCTTTGCCTAGGCATGTTGCCACTCGATTACTTGACTTTTGGGCTTGTTGCCACAGTAGGACTCTGCCACCAGAGAAGGGAGCTTCCATCCCAAATGCTGGGGTTTTCTCAGCTGCCAGAGGTATTAGTTAGGTGACTTCTCTGAAGCTTCCACACACTCTGGCAAGCTGGTCACACACCCCAAGACCTCTACCCCAGACAGCAATCCAGATCCAAGAAGGGTAAAGCAAGAGCTATTACCCCCAAGACTGATCACTGGATCCCCCTACAGTTCGCAGGCCAGTAGCTGAAGCTGGCAATGCAGCGGGTGCCTGTGGCTACTCAGCAGCTTCTCACCCCCAGGGAATGAGGCCAACAAGCTCCCAAGTACTGGTCCCAAAGTCCATACCACACTGACCTCTCACTTTGTCCTTGGCATCTATGTGTTGGTAATTCTAGAAACACCACAGCTGCTGGTATTCTGGACCCCTTCCAGCCGGCTGCTGGTCAGGCTGCACTGGGGCAACTCACTCGGGCTTGGGCTCAGTTCCCAGAGCACTGCCCTGGCCACTCCCTGCTGGGCTGCCAGGCTGTCCTCAGCTGGAGGTTAGCTTCTCTGTGTCATTTTGTGGGTTTGGTAGCTCCAGAGTTTGTTCAAAGTCTCCTTTTATATAAATTTGGAAGTGGTGGGAGCCGGAGTCCCATGGAAGTGCTGTTACTACTCCGCCATCTTGACTCCACCTCCATGATACTAAATTTTAAACCCATCCACCAATTGTACAAGGGTTTTTGTTGACATATTTCCACATTCCCTGATGCCAATCATTTAGTTGTCCATGCAAACTAATAAGAAGGTGTTGAATTTTTCTATTTTTGACAAATGGGTTCAAAACTCACCTGAAAGATTGTTTCAGAGTTTAAAAATTCTGTTTCCAAGTTGTGCATGTGCAATTAAGAGTTTTAATAGGTGTCACACATGGTTCTTAGCAGCAAAAGCTTAGCTTTTAAATGTCTTGCTAATCAATTGTGATGACTTCATTCTATCATTATCTATTATTTTAAAATTCAATGTACTATACATAAATCCATATTTCAAATTATCTTATTAATAATCTCTCTCTCTCTCTCTCTCTCTCTCTCTCTCTCTCTCTCTCTCTCTCTCTCTCTCTGTCTCTCTCTCTCCCCCTCTCTTTCTCCAGCTTCTTTTCAGACCTAATTAGATCATTATTGTTTTCATCCTCTGATGAACAGTTCATACCAGGAGGAACAAAAATGTCACTTCTGACATTTGTTTGTGGCTTTATCATAATACTATTAGTTATTCTCAACTTGCAGTGTCTTTTTAGTAGGCTTTTAAAGTCATTTGTCTATTTTATGAGGGTTAATTTCAACTAGATAATCTAACCCATAAATCCTCTCAATCAAGCATACATAAATGTTAAGACTTTGCAATACATCAAAGTAAACAGAAAACTTATACTTTTCTCTGAGGATACCCCATGTGACATGGGATTGTCCAGCATATGAGTGGAATCAGAGTACCAGTATAAATATGTCTATTAAATATTATTAAAGCTTAATTTCCTTAAGTTATACAGGCAATGGGGTATAGAAATCCATCTTGCCCTACAAGAAAGTAAGGAGTAAGTGGGTAAGGGGAGAGATAGGGAAGGATATATGAGAGGGCAGACTGGGGGAAGGAGTAAGCAGTATGCTTGTCATCTTGGGGTCAGGGGTAGGGGAAAGATGGGGAGAAAATTCGGAACTAAAAATCTAGTGGAAATGAATGTTGAAAACTAAAAATAAATAAATTCTGAAAAAAGATAAAAAATAAAGCTTAATCTTTTTATTTTAAAGATGAAAAAATAAATAGAAATTCTAATATTTTTCTTTCTGTACTCCAGTGGATCATCTCGTGAACCCTACTTTGGGGACCACTCCTCTAGGTAATCAATCATATCAACAAGTTACTGTAGTTTTTATTTTAACGAGGTGTTGGTATTTTGACTTATAAAGAATTATAAACAAGACTACTTATTCAAAGATTTGGGGGTGATTGAGTGAAGACCAGTGTAGGCACATCTGGAATAATCTCTAGAAAAGTTGGGAACTAAAGTAATTATGAGGGATTGTCATGCATTTACAGTTGGAAGGCATAGAGAACTCCTAATATCAGGAATAGACATGGACCTTAAGTCATTAAGACATTGGGTAGTAAAGTGAAGGAGCTGGAAGGGTACCAACAACAGTATATTAAAGCAGTTTTTCTAATCCTGCCTGAGAATTTTTCCCATCTGAGAAATTGACAATAGGAAGCTATTCCTGGGAACTTCAGACTTGAGCATGAGGAATTGCCTAAATAGGAAGGAAGTTAAAGAATATCCCTACTGAGAGATGGATTTTCATAATTACATCCAAGCAGTCCATTATGTCTATGAGTAAGACAAAAGCCATACACCTTGTGGTAACAGATACCATAGGCCAAAAATTGGCATTTTCTTTTTTCTTTTTTTTGGAGGGGAACAAGGCAAGGTAATTGGGGTTAAGTGACTTGCCCAAGGTCTCATAGCTAGTAAGTGTCAAGTGTTGGAGACCAAATTTGAACTCAGGTCTTCCTGGCTCCAGGTCTGGTGCTCTATTCACTGTACCCCTTAGCTGGCCCCTAAATCGACAACATTGGGAGACTTAAGCTGGACAGCAAAGGTGTACTTGGGACAGAGGAAGGCCTCTGAACGAAACACAATGAGGAGACCAAAAGATAGTGTTGGGGGACAGTGGATGACCCTCCTAGAAACAGGTCAAATGTTACTGGGCATGAATGCACACTAACTTTAGTTGAGATATTGGACTAGGAGGAGCTGGTCAGAAGACCCCTATTATAATTTTGTCTCTATTACTGTGTAGCACAAAGAAGAAAAACCTATTGAGCTCTTGCCATTTTTTCCCCTCTGAGGCTCTATTGTACTCATTGTAGAATCACTCTTTTCTTCTCTGTTTACCTCTTGGCCTTCTCTTAACCATTATATTTCTTCATTGAAAAGTATTCAACGTTTTCTTCTATTTAAGCATATTTCCAAGCTCAACTGCTTAATTGTTACTTTGTGCCAGGGTCAGGCTCTGTCTCCTCCAGCATTATTATATAAATAGAGTAGGCCCTATTTGATTTTGTCCCTATTTGGCCTTGGCACACCTATTGAGTGACTGGGCAACTTTCTTGTTTACAAAGTAGTCCCAGAGAATGGAGAGGGCCCTATCAGGACTATTCACCACAATCATCTATTGTCCATAGGAGAGTTAGTTGAACTTTCTAATGAGCACGTGGAAAGAACTGATGGACACACACATAGGCAAAAGCTGAGGAAAAGAGACTGTTTACCATCTGTACAAAGATTCTGACTCAAATATGGGCACTAGAAGTGATTTATTCAATAAAAGAGACTATATTCATTATTTTAGGGTAGAATTGAACTCAGAAACAATTCCTGCCCTGCCCAAAATTTCTACAGAGACTCTTAGGGTATAGACCCAACTCACAGAGATTGAAAATAGTGATAGCCAACATGACTGCCAGCCCAGGTACAGACAAAAGTCTGTAATGACCTTGATGATCAGTCCATACCAACAATCAGCTATGGTAGAGGACTGAGAGATCAGTCAATGACAGGAGAACTAGGCCTATCAGACCAGTCAGTATGCTAAACTATGATGTTAAAGGTAAACCTCAAGATACAATTACATCGGTATCTAGGTGGCAATACTAGAGATTACCCATGTGAAAAATTACTCACAAGAAATTACATGTTTATACTGTACATGTTAATTACTGAGTATACTTGGTTGTTTTAGGGTTGTTTTTTTTTTCTGTATTGTTCTTTCTTTTTTTACTTATGTATTTTCCCCTTATGCTATAAGAATATCTGTTTGTACTGCTATTCTGGGGTAGTGGGTAGGGGAAAGACGGGGAAAAAATTGTAACTCAAAATCTGGCAGAAATGAATGATGAAAACCAGAAGTTAATAAAGCATTTGGGGAATAAAAGAATATCTGTTTGTTATTTTGTGTATATGCTAATGGTCATAGTTATAGTTTTAAAAAAAATTTTTTTGGAGGGCAATTGGGGTTAAGCGACTTCCCCAAGGACACATGGCTAGTTTTTGTGTTAAGTGTCTGAGGCTGGATTTGAATTCAGGTCCTCCTGACTCCAGGGCCAGTGTTTTATTCACTGCACCACCTAGCCACCCGAAAAAAATTTAACTTAATTTTCCTGCACTTAATAGTATTTTATTTTTTCCAATTATATGTGAAGATAGTTTTCAACATTCACTTTTATGAAATTTTGAGTTCCAAATTTTTTTCGCCCTCTTCCTCCCTCCCTCCCCAAGATAGGAAACAATCTCATATAGATTATATGTATACAATCATATTAAACGTATTTCCACATTAGTCATATTGTGAAAAAAGAATAAGAACGAAAGGGGAAAACCACGAGAAAGAAAAAGAAAGAGAAAATAGTATGTTTGATGTTCATTTAGATGCCATAGCTCTTTCTCTGGATATGGATAGCATTTTCCATCATGAATCTTTGGGAATTAAGTTATACTTAATGTGTTAGTCTATTAATTAGTATTATTTATGCAGTTAGCTAACTTTGCTAGCTAGCTGTGCTTATTACTATTTATTGATTATTGACAGTGAAGCTGAAAACTGCACAGCTTTGCATCCCTCAAATCCAATTCACTTACAGGTCAAGATATCACCCTCGCAATGTCATTGATCCTCTTTGAGAACAAAGAACAAAGAGCAGCAACAACTCTGGCTTCATTAGTTTTATTTGTGCAAAAACTTTTAAATCAATCAAAATTATCCATTTTATATCCTGTGATGCTATCTATCTCTTGCTTGGTCATAAGCTCTTCCTTTCTCCATAGATCTGACAGGTACATTTTCTATGCTCTCCTAATTTACTCATAATATAACCCTTTATGTCTGAATCATTTATCTATTTTGACCTTATCTTGGTGTACAGTGTGAGATTATGGTCTTTGCCTAATTTCTGCCAAATTGCTTTCCAGTTTCCCAACAATTTTTGTCAAATGTTGAATTTTTACCCCCAAAGCTTGGATTTTGGGGCTTATCAAACTCTAGATTATGATGGTTATTTACTACTATATACCTTTCTATTCTACTGACCCACCCCTCTATTTTGACCATTACTGCATAAAGTTGCTTTTTAAATATTTTTGTAACTTCATATTCATATAATTGTCTTTTTTGTAACCCTATGTATTTTATTATATGCATTTGAAAACACTATTCTGAGAAGGGGTCCATGGGTTTCACCAAACTGCCCAAGGGAAGCCCATGACACACACACAAAGTTAAAACCACTGCTTTAGTTGATATTCATTAATTCTGAATACAGCTTATTAACATTATTAATATTAACTGTAAGTATTATGTATTATGTACTTATACACAAAATAATTATAGTATGAATTTCACCCACTCATTTATTGGTATAATATTACTAATTATATGTCCTTCTGCTGTTATTATAAACTAGAAAAATTTATTTTAAAAAAACATTGGTTCAACTAAGTTGATTAGAAAAAAATGTGTGAGCTAATGTGTTGAGAAGTTGGAAAAAACATTTGGCTTTCTTACTGTTTTATGATTCCTCAGATAGGCATATAAGGCAAACATCAACATAAAACCCTTGGTCTAAAAATGTTTAAAGTCTTTGAATAGACATTTTGTATGTATTATGGAATGCTCAGGCCCTTTCTAGTCCATGCTTCACATTGTGAACCAGAAAAAAAAATTCAGAGGTTGTGGGTATGGATGGCAATACTTTTAGATGATTCAAAAGAAAATGATTTTCCAAGTGTAAAATTTATGTTCAAGTTTGGCACAGATATAGTTTCTTCACTTGGGTGATGATCAATTTAAAATTTCTCTCCTTCAAAAATGTAGGATTGGGGCAGCTAGTTGGGACAGTGAATAGAGCACCAGCCCCAGAGTCAGGAGGCCCTGAGTTCAAATCCAGCCTCAGACACTTAACACTTACTATCTGTGTGACCCTGGGCAAGCCACTTAACCCCAACTGCCCTGCCTTCCCTGCCTTCCCTCCTCCAAAAAGCAAAAAAAAAAAAAAATGTAGGCTGTTTCACTTAAGAATAAAAATAATTTGACATTGCAAAAAATATTTTTAAACTTAAAAATGTAAAATAAATCTTATTTCAAAATATCTTGTTATTAACTTGTTAATAATCTCCACAAATACAAAATGGAGAAAAGTCCCAAATAAAAGCAACATTTTTCAAAATAATAAGAAAAGTATTTTGTTTATTCTGTATCCCTTCTTGATCTTATGTCCATCTACATGCTTACCATTTGTTTTTGGTTTTTGATGGGCAATTGGGGTTAAGTAACTTGCCCAAGGCCACACGGCTAGGTGGTTTTTATTTGTGTATGCGTTAAGTGTCTGAGGCTGGATCCGAACTGAGGTCCTTCTGACTCCAGGGCTGACACTCTACTCATTGCGCCACCTAGCCGCCCCAATGCTTACCATTTTTATTGGGGTTTTTTACTAGGGTTTTATTGGAAGGGTGAAGGCAGGGCAATTGGGGTTAAGTGACTTGCCTAGGGTCACACAGCTAATAAGTGTTAAGTGCTTGAGGGCATATTTGGACTCATATTCTCCTGACTCTAGGGCCAGTGCTCTATTCTCTGCACCACCTAGCCACCCCTATTTTTTTAATGGAGTCATAGGTGAGGTGTGTTTTTTTTCATCACTTACTCTATATCTTTCCAAAATTCCTTGTATTCTCCATATTTGTTACTTTTTATGGCACAATCATGTTCCATTATATACATTCCACAATTTATATAGCCATTCTTAAATCATTGGATATGTTAAGCTATTTTCAATTTTTCATTTACCACAAGATTTAGTTTAGTCCTGAGGGAATTGTGAGAGACCTCTAGAAATCCTTATCTTTAAAAGGTAAGGAATAACTGTTGTCATACAGATTGCACCATACTAACATTCTCTGTCACATGAAAAATCATTATCTCCAGCAGCAGACAAGACCTTCCTTGACAAATATGAACTCTTTGGCTTTATTCTAAGAATGGGAAAAAGGAGTCAGAGATCCTATGACCTGGTCCCTTGACCTCATCAGACCAACTTCCATTGTAACCCTGGTATTTCTCTCACATGGAGAAATTACATTGGGAAATGAAGTTCTGTGGGCTGAGATGGAACGTGGCGCAGTGAGTAGAGCGCCAGCCCTGGAGTCAGAAGGACCTGAGTTCGGAGCTGGCCTCCGACACTTAATCCACACAAACAAAAACCTAGCCGTGTGACCTTGGGCAAGTTACTTAACCCCAATTGCCCCAAAGGGGAGGTTAGGTGGTGCAGTGAGTAAGAGCCCTGGCCTCGGAGTTGGGATGACCCGAGATCAGATCTGGCCTCAGAAAATGAGCACCCACGCATAAATAATGACTAGCCATGTAACCTTGAGCAAGTTACTTAACCCCAATTGCTTTAAAAAAAAAAAGAAGATAAAAGGATGTACATGGGCTATAGGGGGAGAAGAGTACAGACAAAATGCATTCATACAAGGAGGTTCTGAAATCAGTGACAATAGGAGAGTTGCATAAACAGTTGAAGCTCAAGGGAGGTTAAATTTTTGGTTTGGTAAACCGGAGCAAGTAGAGATGATGGTGAGTCAGAAACAAGCAGGGAATAAGGGCAATGGTAATTGAAGCCATTGCTGCAAGCCATGACCATCTGGGATGTGTCTAGGGCCAATATGAGAAGCAGGTTTGAATTCCCCCACCACCTTCAAAATAACTAATATATATGGTGATATTCTGACTCTTTTTCCCCCTTTGCTTTCTCCAAGTAGGAAAGCATATGTAAAAAAATCCAAAAAAATTCTTATTCCTTAAAGTTAATGTTTATGATTTTTTTTTCTTTTTGGAGGGCAATTGGGGTTAAGTGACTTGCCCAAGGTAACATAGATAGTTTTGTGTTAAGTGTCTGAGGCCTGATTTCAACTCAGGTTCTCCTGACTCCAGGGCTGGTGCTCTATTCACTGCACCATCTAGCTGCCCCCAATGTTTATAATTTCTATTTAATATTGGAATTTGCTGCCTATGTAAGTAGATTGATCATAACTGATCCAGTTTTTCAGTTGTTCACTATTTGTAAAGGAAAGGCAGGGAAAATAGCGGGGTATGATGTCTGGCACAAAATAAGAGATTTGGATCTTCTGTCTATATCTCCTAGACTCCATCCCGGATGGGGGCTCTTGAGTGAAATGAGAGAGTTTTATGGATGATGATAGTTTGTAAATTTCCTAAAGCCAAAGGTGAATCCTGGATTTTCCTTTGGCAAAAGTCTAAGCATGAATAAGTAGATTTAAATAATGAAAAGAGACTAGGTGAATATTCCTTCCCTCAGAAGCCTTAGGGAAGTTTCCTCAACAATTTTTTCTCTAATAGATCACCTACTTCTAAGTGAGGAGCAAAGTGAAAGCATTTTGTTCTTTTTGTTCACTTGTTTCAGCTATATCTGACTCTTCATGACCTTATTTGGGATTTTCTTGGCAAAGATACTGGAGTGGTTTACCATTTCCTTCTCCAGTTTATTTTACAGATTAGGAAACTAAGGCAAACAGGGTAAAGTGACTTGCCCAGGGTCATATAGCTAGTAAGTGTCTGAGGCTCCATTTGAACTCAGAATGATAGCAATCTATCCACTGTATCACCTAGCTAAGGGAAAATCATGCCCTATGGTTGGGGTGGGGGCTTTAAAGTGGAATTGGAAAGAGTGGCTCTGCTCCCTTAAAGATGGAGAACACCTAACAGGGAGGAAGTAATTTTTTCATTAAACAAACCACCTCTAATTCCATATACTGTTAGACCAACAGGAAGCACAATTTCAACACAAACACAACACAACAACAACAAAGTCAAGATAGATGCCATTCATCATGGCCATGTATGTATTTGCAATGTTCCTACCAAAGGGTGAAATTGAGGATTATGCCAAAAGGGGAAAAAAAAACAACAAAAAGACCCCCACCTCTTGCCCCTACCTTTGGAATGTTTCCCTCCCATTAGGCAGTTCCTATGCTTTAGTCATCACCCTCAACTCCTACAGAGAGCAGGGAGAGGGGAAGTATGATGGAGTTCACATGCCCCAACAGCCCAGCCTTGTCCCAGAAGTAAAAATGGTGCTCTGACTCATTTTAGCTTGAAGGGCAAGAGGAAAACCCTGGGTCTAGTTTAATTCTAACTTTTGGGAAGTTCGTCCAAAGTCAATAAATCTGTAAGATTCCTTCTCAATTTAGCTCTACCCCCAGCAAATTCCAAACTGATTAAATTGAAATGTTAAACATAATTTTAGGGAACTAGAATACTTTGGAATTTTTTTTTACATATTTTCAGCCCCCAGCCAGTAGAAAACCTGGTGTTTTTGGACCTGGATTCAAACCTTTATCATTTCTCTATACCAAGAACAAACACTGTTCATCCCCCATCTGCAGCCCCTGTTCAGAATTATGGACATACACAAATCAAAAGAATTTAAAATAGGCCAGCTTTTATCTATATTGAGTCAACTTTTAAAAGTATAACATAACAGTAAAACAAATGTAAAGACCAGAAAACTCCTTATCCTTTTGGACAGAAAAGGACTGGGAAAGGGAAAATGTATAGTCCACTTTTCTAGTCTCACATTTGGGTCCCAGTTGTCCAGTCTACCCCAGTGAAGGAGGGTACCAGCCCTATCAGTTCTCCTTTCTCCCACAGCCCCTCATTCCACATCACTGACTACCTTCACTGCAATTATTGTTCCATCCTCTGTAGTCCACAAACATTCTCCATCTAGCTGCTATCATAGTCAAAAGTGTAACATCCCCATCATATCACAATGCCATTCTGGGTAGATACCCTGAATCTCTTCCAAGGTGGGAAGAAAATGATCTCTCTTTAAGCACTGATAATTCCTGCATTTTCTCAACATGATCTCACCCTCAGAGCATCTTAACTCTCATGAGAAGCTTGAACTCCTCCCAAAGATGAGCTGGAACCAGCTCTGTCTCAATAGAACCAGTTGTTAAATTTTCAGGGTAAGTATTTATGCTTAGAAATTTCACAAAAGTTATAAATCACATTTACCATATTCTAAGTATGGCGCTCTTGACACTACTATTCCAGCATATTTCCCATACCCACTTCCCACAGGTGAGCTCTTTGTCTTATCTTACCTCTGTGTCATTGTCAGTTTCTACAGTCTCCCTATCTTGACCCCTGGTGGATACTTTCTCTTTCTTTTCAGAACCCCTTTACATTATTTTCTCCCCAATCAGAATGTAAGCTGCTTGAGGTCAGGGACTGTCTTACTTGCTTTTATTTGTATACTCAGAATTTAGCACAGTACCTGATACCTAGTAATAATACCTAGCTTAAAAACACTTGATATCCATTATGTATGTATGTATGTATGTATGTATGCACAGATGTATATGTGCATGCATGCATGTATGTATACATGTTATCTATCTTTCTATCTATCTATGTATCTATCTACTTCTATCTATCTATCTATCTATCTATCTATCTATCTATCTATCTATCTATCTATCTATCTATCTATCTGTATATCTATCTATCTATCTTTCCTTCAGATACACTTCCCAGAATCTGTTCAGTCATCATCCATCTCAAAATTCTGCTACTTATTTCTAGAAAAACCACAGGCAGATCCTGGATTGACCCCACTGACCAGCCACCAAAGCACAAATTCCAGATGACAAGAATGAAATAAAAGACCTCTCTTTTTTGAAATCCTGTGACTTGGAATTCAAATCACAAGTTGGCAAACCTACACAGAAACTGTGATGTTCTGTTTTAAACACAGTCTCTCTTAAGCTACAAATAGTCTCAGTTGTTTGAGTCACAGCTGGATTTCCACTTCATATGCCAGCCAAAAGATTGCCTGTTGTGGATCATTCCATATTCTCCTGTAAATTTCTATCCGTATTCCTAGGGAATTAAAACAAGCATTTTATACATAAAACAAAACTCGAAGGCAAAAGCTCTCTATTATAATTATTTGTAATGGTCTCATATTTTGTAGCAACAGTGATTAAATGCCAAATAATTTGTATTGTAACATATGAAATGTAAAATATTCTATTATAACCTTTAATTTTATGAGATGGTGGGTTCTCTGTTACCAGATGCTCTACATTGTGACTAGTTGTCAAGATATTATAGAAATGATTCAAGCTTCTAGTAAAGATGAAATTAAATGTCCTCTGGAACCCCTTTCAACTCTTCAGTTTTATCAATGAAGCTAATTTTAATCTTACAAGATATTTCACTTTTCATATAGTCATGGGTAGCCTCTCCAACTAAAATATATGGCACTGTGAGCATAAATACTGTGTTTAATGTTATCTGGTGCTGGATCCCTGATAGGTTCTAGACATGTATATAGTGATTCTCAATAAATATTTGCTGGTTTGAATTGGCTTTCCCTTAAAGGAAATGACATGCTCATTGTCAGTCCTAAAATTAAAAAAACAAAAACTAAGCAAATTAGGAAGAATATTAAAGAACACTGGACCAGTCAGCCCCACCCCCATTTTGTTTAAAAACAAAAACAAAAGCATGTTCTCCAGTACTCTCATGGAAGTTGATTCTTTTTTCCTACCACAATCAGGAGGCAGAATGGAAAATTTCGAAATAATTTACTTGGAATTACCTTAGAAACAATGGATTAAGCAAGCATGCAAATTCTAACCTTGACTGGAATTCCCTGAACTTGGCTCAGAGTACAAACTTCACTTCCTCCTAATGAACTACTGAAGTAGTTGGGACATTGTGGTGAACTAGGAGCTTTCCAATGTCCTCACCCTAAGAATGGTAGTTCAGAGGACCCTTCATAGAAGGCTGAGAAGAAGCCTCTGGTGACAAAGATTTTTAGTTAAAGCTTCTTTCTGGTTTGGGAGGCTTTAAGAGGGGAAAGTACTAAGGAAATAGCAGTTTCTTCCTCTTGGTAGAACCCTGTAGGTACAATGATGGATGGAGAATAATTGGAATACCCATTAACATCAATGGGTGTGCTTTAGGAGACAGGTAAGAAGACTTCCCAAAAGAAAAGCAAAAAGTTTTTGCTAGGGATATACCTAAATCATGTCATAAAGGCTTTGTTCATGTGTGGAGCTGCTATACTGCCTTAGAAAAATAATAACATCAATAACTCACATTTACATGAGGCTTTTAAAATTTGCCAAGTACTTTATATATCTGGAATTCTCTCTTTCATCTCTGGGTTCCCTTCAAGTCCCAGTTAAAATACCACTGTCAGGGAAGCTAGGCGGCACAGTGAATAGAGCACTGGCCCTGGAGTCAGGAGGACATGAGTTCAAATTTGGCCTCAGACACTTAACACAAAAACTAGCCACGTGACCTTGGGCAAGTCACTTAACCCCAATTGCCCTGTCTTCCCCCCTCCAAAAAAAAATAATAAAAAAATCCCACTATCTACAAGAAGTCTTTCTTGATCCTCCTCAGTGTTAATGCCTCCCCTCTCCTTTTTATTCTGTATTTATCTTATTTATACATAGTTGTTTGTTTGTTATCTTCCCAATTAGACTGTTTTTTAACCTTTCTTTGTATCCTCAATACCAACATAGGGCTGGCACATTTGTTGCTCAGTCGTGTCGTACTCTATGTTTTCTTGGCAAAGATACTGAAGTGGTTTGCCGTTTCCTTCTCCAGCTTATCTACATTCTATAGTTAAGGAACTGAGGCAAACAGGGGTTAAGTGACTTGCCCAGAATCACACAGCTAGTGAGTGTCTGAGGTTGGATCTGAACTCAGATCTTCTTGACTCTAGGCCTGATTCTCTATACACTATACCACCTACCAGTCCCCTATGTTCCTGGCACATAGTAAGTGCTTAATAAATGCCTTGATAAGTTAGTCTCCAACAAAATTGAAAGTGGTGAGTGGCTGAGAGAGACAATGAATTGTAAAGATGAGGCCCTTCCAGGTGTAAATGAAACTTTCCACACCTTAGAAGGGGCATGAGGATTTAAGTAGCTCAATTGCTTCCAAAAAGAACAGCAAAGACAAAGATACCTGCCCCAAAGCAAAGCTTACTTCCATATTTCTGTCCCCAGGCCATTCAATTTTATTACATCTCAATAGGAATCTGGAAAATATAACTGGTTTGTCATAAGTAAGGGTGGAATCCTTCACTGAGGGGAACCTAGCTCTAAACCAGAAAGAACTGTCAAACAGGAAAGCCTATCCCTTTTCCACCTCCTTCCTGGAAAGCAATCAACCTCAAAGAGGAAAGGTTTCTGCCAATCTGTAGCAGCAAGCACCCTAGCACACCCAGGATGGCTGCTAGCACAGATTCTTTGGAAAATTTTAATCTTTTTATTTTGTGACTGACCAAATGAATGTACTTTTGTTTATGATTGAGGACTTAATAAATGATTGAGTTACACATGTTGAATGCTGTATTTTGATTTTCTGTGAATATTTTGCCTTAATTTGTTACTGAATAAATGGAGTTTACTATGCTTGTAATCCGAACCTTGGAAGCTTGCTTGTGTTTGGCATTACACCCCCCTAGATGCCCTCTTCTAATCACCCTACACTATTTGACCAACACTAGATCCCTACCACAGTGTTTCTGTATGTAAGATCCATCTCGACCTCCACTAAGGCGCTCAGACTCAATTTTAGTGTTACAAATGCTGAAATTCCTTAAGAGTCTGACCAATATGTTGGATTTTTAATAAATTTTGTTTTTCTTGGGCCAAAAGAAGACTTGGGTCAAATTCATTTTGGCAGGACCCACATGTTGCTATTTTGGGGTCCCAGTACCCCTAAACTCAACACTACTCTGCCTACAATGAATTTTGTGGCACCATTGAAGTCCCTATAGTTCTGGAATGCTGAGTTGACTTGGTCATATGTATTCCCTACACATATGCCTCATTGCTATTGTACTTTAAGTTCATATCCATTCTTTCCATCATAGATTCTGTGTTTATTAGTGACAGGGTGTGCCTTGTATTTTTTAAAGGGAAGGTTTTGTGACTGCGGCTGGTCTAAAAACAAGACACTCTATTTCTCAAGTCTGGGAATTTTCTCTATCTGTCCCCTGCCTGGAATATTTGCCTTTCTCTGTTTTGTCTGTTGACCTCCCTGATTTCCTTGAAGTTCCAACTAAGATTCACCTTTTACTGGAAGCATGCCCCAACCCCTCAAGTCTAGAACCTTCCCTCTGTGGGCTATTTCCCATTTATCCTGTATATAGCTTGCTTTGTATATATTTGCATGCATGTTGTCTCCCTCAGTAGATTATAAACTACTTGAAAACAGAGACTGTTTTCCTATCCATGGTGCTTAGTTACAGTGCCTGGCGCATAATAGGCACTTAATAAATGTTTATTGATTAATTACTATTCTCACTATAACATTTGAGTGAATGCCTTTTCTAAGAGGAAAGTGATTGTTTGGGATGATTGTTAAGAGAAAGCACACCAGCTGAGATTCATAAACTGGCCAATCAAAGGATTATTCTTAGAACCTGAAGTAGCAGAAACCCCACTTGGGAACCTAACTGGCCAGTGTCAGTGCAGTTGGGGGAGTATTCCAAGAGGGTATACTATACACATTATTCATTCAATACTCAGAAAAATCCTGTGAGCTAAGTGTTATGGATATTAATCATCCTCACTGTTCAGATAAGGGAACTGAGGCTGGGACATTAAGTGACTTTTCCAGTATGACACAAATAATAAGCATCTAAAGTAGGTTATAGGGGCAGCTATGTGGCACAGTGAGTAAAGCACTGACCCTAGAGTCAGGAGGACCCGAGTTCAAATCCGACCTCAGATTTGTGGGCACACTTATCTGTGTCTTAACACACTTACTAGCTATGTGACCTTGGGCAAGTCACTTAACCCCAATTGCCTTGCTTCTCCCCCCTACAAAACAAACAAAAAATAAAGTAGGTGTAGTGCCAATGCTCACAATAAAGACCATGACTATAAATATTGCATGACATTCAATTGATGACAATCATGATGACAGTCCATGACAATCAACAGATTCTCCAGGTAGAGGACAGAACTGAAACATTTATTTAGATACCAGAAAACTGAATCCCCAAACCAGTAAGTCGATTCCATTATAGTACCAAAGATAATCAGAAGCCATAATAATACTGAGAGCCACAGCATCCTTTAGCCTTCCCACAAACCAATACAAGGTCAATATTTACTCACAAACCTCTCTATTTTCTTGCCTGAGCACCTCTCTCTCCCAAAGTCTCTCTGGCTCTGCTTCCCTTCAGCAAATTCCCTCCATCATAGGCTTCATATGATTACATTTAGCCTATTAGGGGGCAGAGTTTACTTTCAAAGCAGGGGAGGTCTTTAAACTCCCCCCAGATCTCTTAAGGGGCAGGGAAGATCTTCAAATTCCTATTCCCATTACAGTAGGCTATAAACCCTGATTTTTCTGGCTCCAAATCACATGCTACACACTATACCACAAGCAAAGAGAAACTTGTTTTGCACCAGATGGTTCCCCATGTGTGGGATAGAGACCACTACCAGATTTATAAAATTGAAGTCTGAATGGGAATGCAGAAAGAGTCCTTTATTTTTTCTCATGAGAAATACTCAAGAGGCCTTAGTCAGGGAGTGTAAATTGCAGAAGCTCAAAGGCTTCTGTTTTCCTAATCTTAACCTAGCCCTCTCCTATCCAGTTTCACCACTGGTTGGTGAGATGGGCTCACAATCTCTTCTGAGTAGCTAGCTAATCATTGCAAAGTAATCTCAATCCTTCATCACTATAATTATTCATGAATTAGTATCCTATCAGAGGACAGTGTTTTCCAATCCCTCATTATACACCAAATTTGGAAACAGCCAATGAGAGTTACAGTTGACAATCCTTTATTATCATAATTATTCATCTGACCCTTCTACCAAATCAGAAGGAAACATCCTTTGATCCCGTACTTGTGCATATCCACACATCAGATTTGGGGACAACTAATATGAAGAAGGCTAGTGTTATTTCCTTTAAAGTTCATTACCTTCTTACAGGGAAATAAAGATTTACTCAGGAAACAGAACTGAATTTGTCTGCAGCTTGTTTGCAAAGAGATAAGGGTGTAACAGGGAGATACTAGGAGGGAACTTCACTGAGGGCCATCTCTCACACCCACAAGGATTAACGCTAAATCCCCCTCCAGAAAGGAAAGAGGGGATTTAGAGGATAAGATGTTGTTGCCACAACTAAGAAAGTAGTTGTTGTGAATAGTTCTAACAAAGGCACTCGTTTCTCTCCCATTCTGAAGCTGTCTATAGTGCTTACACTTTTAGGCTGGTGTTAGGCCAAGAGTTTTCAAAGGTGGCAATACCACCCCCTGGAGGGTGCTGGAAGATGGGAGGTGCAATTGGGGGGTATTGAATAAAAATAAGAGGGGTGGTGGAAGCATAAGGAAAGAAGAGAAAATAAGAAAATTTGGAAAAACTTTTGTACATGTTTCATCTGTTGTTTAACAGAGTTAAAGTTGTAGTGATTAAATAATTTTCCAAATAAACATACAAAATTCAAGTTATAACCAATCAGTGGTCAAAGTCCACCTGTAGGTCTTAACAAGCAAGTGTTGGTAAGTGAGCATGTCTTGCATTATTGGGAAGTCCAGCATGCATCAGCAGGAATATGTGCATATAATAACTTGTTTACAATACAGATATTTATATTTATACAATACAGATGATGCAATACTGTATCATCAAAATTTCAACACAGGAAAAAACCACAAATCATTTTAAAAGATTATATTTTTTGAAATGATAATTTTTTTTAAGTTAAAGGATTAAAGAAAGTAGATTTCCAGGAGGGCACTGGGTAATTTTTTTTTAAAGGGGGAAATAGGCCAAATAAGTTTGGGAACCACTATGTTAAATTATCCTGTTATACAGTGATAGTTGGATGGCATAATTTGGAAGAAGAGAAGGAGAGAAATTATATATTTTTGTGTCAAAGCAATGAAGCTCTGAAGAATCTGGTTACCTGGGTGGCCTCTCTGTGTACTTAAGTTTGTACTTACCTATTCTGCATATGCTTTTTGGGACAGTCTTGAACTTTGACTTGTACTATAAAATGCTAGAGTTCTGAGGTACAGAATGTGGTTTGTCCTTTGTTATGAAGAGGATCAAATGACATCCTGGGGTGATGTTTTGACTCAAGCTTGTATATTGGATTTAAGTGAGGCAGAGTTGCACTGTCATCAGCTTCAGCCTCTCTTCCACTTTCACTGAAGTCCAGTGGCAGGATGAAACTCTGGATGACTGGCAGCAGCCCAGAATTCAGTGAATGACCAAGGCATCTTTGACATCTGAATTCAGTTGCCTTCAGGGGAACATACTGATCTCATCCAACCATCCTCTTGCTTTCACATGCTGTAGGTAGACACTCCCCTAACTCTTCAGTGGGTTTGAGGCCTGTCAGTCACCCTTAACCAGGTTTAGCCCATCCTCTGAGACACTGGGGTGTGGTTGAGCATGCTATAGCTTCTTGGAGCCACAGGTGAGAGGCTGGTGAAGGTGGACACTAACAGTGGATGTGCAGCCCTAAAAAAGGTTTGGCAAGCACTCCCATCAGAGGTGCTAGTCCTTCCTGAGCAGCTCATATTTCCAGATGAAGAATCCACATCAAAAGAATATGTCAGCAAAAGCCAAGTCCCTGATTAAGTCTTATGAGCCCTTCTCTGAGGCATACCTTTTAACAGAAGTCATTATACTCTGGCAGTCAATAGTTGAGGGGATCCTCAGAGAATTAGAATCATGGAATTTCAAAGTTAGGAGGGTCCTCAGTGACCATCTAGTACAGGAATAGGGAACCTGCAACCTCAAGGTTGCACGAAGCCCTCTAAGTTCTCAAGTGTGGGCCTTTGACTGAATCCAAACTTCACGGAACAAATCCCCTTAATAAAAGAATTTGTTCTGTGAAACTTGGATTCAGTCAAAAGGCCTCACCCAAGGACCTAGAAGACTACATGTGACCACAAGGCTATAAGTTCAGCACCCCTGATCTAGTATAACCATACCCAGAAAGCAATTCTTACTGCAACATGTCTGATAAGGGGTCACGCAGCCTTTACTTACAATTCCCCAATAAGAGAGAAACTGCTGACTTCTGTTCTTGAATGACTCTGATTGCTAAAGAAGTTTTTTTTTTTCTTGACATTGTCTAAATTTGCCTCTTTGGAACTTTGCTCATTGCTACTGGCTCAGTTCTCTGTGACCAAATAAGAAAAAATAATCTAATACCTCCTCCAAATGACAACCCTTCAAATGGTTGAAGACAGTTTTTATGTCCCCTTCTCAGTCCCTACTTCCAGAGTCTTCTCTTCCCTGGGCTGAACATCTCTAGTCCCTTTATCATTGTGATTACCCTCTGCCTCCAAACTCTCTCCAGCTTAACAGTACCCTTCCTAAACTATGGTACCCACAATTGCGCACAATCCTCTCCTCCTTTTCATAGCCTCAGGGTGAAGCATCCCTTTGTGTTCTAAAGAGCTCAGCTTTTTCCTCTATGCTGCAGGAACTTCCCCTTTGGTCACTTTCTTTTTTTTTCTCCCTGATCTTCAATCCTTCCTTCTGCTGCCTTCAAGCATGTTCAGATTTTGGGTTCTTAAAAAACAATCACTTAGCCCTACCATACCCTCAACATACTATGCTATGTAGCCATGCATTTTAGCATCCAGCCTCCCACAAAAAGATGTTCATAACAACTTGTGTCCACTCTCACCTCCCATTCACTTCTCAGCTTTTAGCAATTTAACTTCTGTGCCTCCCACTCAACTGGAACTACTCTCTTCAAGACACCCTCTGTGTGTGTGTGTGTGTGTGTGTGTGTGTGTGTGTGAAGGCATTCAATGGGCTATGGCATGTCCAGGGAACACCAAGGAAGATCAGCTTAACTGGAACGTAAATTTTGAGAGTGTGAGTAATCAGCCTGGGAATGTTGGCTGAAGCCAGTCTGTGAGGGGTTTTAAATGTTGAACAGAGGAATTGGTTTTTATTTTACTTTATTTTAGAAATAATAGAGAGGGGTGCCTAGGTGGAGTAATGAATAGAGCACTGGCCCTGGAATCAGGAAGACCTGAATTCAAAGCTGGCCTCAGACACTTAACACAAAAAAACTTGCTGTGTGACCTTGGGCAAATCACTTAACCCCAATTGCCCTACCTTCCCCCCTCCAAAAAGCAAAAAAGAAGAAGAAAAATAATAATAAGAAGAAGGGAGTTATTAGTAAAAAAAAAAGTTATTAGTAAAAAAAAGAGTTGTAGCATTTAACGGGAGAGTAGGGGTGGCTAGGTGGTACAGTGAATAGAGCACCAGCCCTGGAGTCAGGAGGACCTGAGTTCAAATATGGCCTCAGGAACTTAACACAAAAACTAGCTGTGTGACTTCGAGGAAGTCACTTAACCCCAATTGCCCTCCAAAAAGCAAAAACAAAAAAACCAACCAACAAAAAAAAAAAAACACAAAAGGGGGAGAGTGGCTTTATCTGTAATTGTGTGTTCCTCATATGTCATGGCATAGACTTCTGCAGCTCAAGGATTCTGGGCTTTTCCCCAACACACAGCCCCAGTTCTGGGCTCTTGTGGGTGCTAGATGGGGTTGCCACTTGTCAAAGTGCATCCCCACATATGGCCAATCATCCCATTCCCAGTGTGACTCACTGTTGCCTCCAGGGTTTATGTCTATTAAATCTCAGGAGCATATATACATTCATTATTGTTCCTTCTTTCCCTATAGATTCTCTTGTTAATGAAACTTGTGCTTAGCTAGAAGTATTTTGATATACCTTCATTATGTTTGGAACTTCCAAATGAATCAGTGTCTATTCTTCCTCCCTCACCCTTAGTCACAATTGAAGTGAGAATGTGACTACCAAATCTCTCCCCTAATCTCTACATATATCAACATATACAAGTCTGCATAATTCATATACTTGTTAATCAACCTTATGACATATCTCTTCTATTATAGTCTTGGGCCATTATTGATATTAAAAAAATTGTTGTATATCTTCTTTCCTTTAACTAGGTAGGCTCCTTGTCAGTCAGTCAACAAGCATTTGATAAATGTGCCAGGCACTGAGTGCCAGACCTGGTGCTAGGAATACAAAGAAAAGCAAAAACAGCCCCTGCCCTTAAGGAACTCACAATGTAGTGGAGGGAACAGAATGCAAACAGCCATAAGCAAACAAGATACATACAAGGTAAATTTTCTTTTTTTGGAGGGGGGAAGGCAGGGTAATTGGTGTTAAGTGACTTGCCCAAGGTCACAGGGCTAGTTTTTGTGTTAAGTGCCTGAGTCAAGATTTGAACTCAGGTCCTACTGACTCCAGGGCTGGTGCTCTATTCACTGTACCACCTAGATACCTAGCCACTCCCATACAGAGTAAATTGAAGACGATCTAAGAGGGAAGGCATGAACACTAAGGGGGCCTGGGAAAGATGTCTTTCAAACTGAGAACTGAGACTTGAAGCCAGGAGGCAGAGGTGAGGAGAGAGAGCCTTCTAAGTGTGAGAAGAAACCAGTGAAAAAGCACAGTTGGAAGATGGAATGTTTCTTGGGAAGAGTGAGAAGGACAGTGTCACTGGATTGTAAAATACATGAAAGAGAGTCAAGTGTGAGAGGACTGGAGAAAGTGGCATTTTATATTTGATTCTGGAGGTAATAGGGAGCTCCTGGAGTTTACTGAGCACAGGAATGACGTGGTCAGATCTTCACTTTCAGAAGATCACCTTGACAGCTAAGCAGAAGATGGACTAAGGTGGAAACAAAACTGGAGATGGGGAAATTAACCAGCAGGCTATTTCTTTTTTTTTTTGGAGGGCAATTGGGGTTAAGTAACTTGCCCAAGGTCACACGGCTAGGTTTTTGTTTGTGTGTGTGTGTGTGTGTGTGTGTGTGTGTGTGTGTTAAGTGTCTGAGGCCAGATCTGAACTCAGGTCCTTCTGACTCCAAGGCCTCTACTCACTACGCTCTACTCACTGAGCCACCTAGCCACCCCATCCAGCAGGCTATTTCAATAGTCTAGGTGTGAAAGGGAGGGGGAGGGGAGGGGGGTGGAGACAAGGGAAAGAGAGACAGAGAAAGAGAGAGAGAAAGAGAGACAGAGACAGACACAGAGAACCGAGAAAGCATCTTTTTTGCCCTTCTCCCCTACTACTCTAGCCTATCAGCCTGTGGTCTGGCACATGCTGGGTCAGTCCCCACCATTAGGACAGCTCCTCCCCCACCTCCCAGTCCCCTGAGGAGTCAGTCTTCTCAGTAGCTTGGTGATCGGGTTACTTCCTGAATGGCTGCTCTCAGTAGCACCAGATATGTCTGATTGGTAAAGGAGTGGGTGGTTCTGTGTTCCTGTGATAGGGCTGCTTGAATTTCTCAGCTTTTTGTCTTCTAGACTGAGATGCTAAATCATTCTCGGGTGTTAAGTTTCTCAAATGGTTTTTTCCAAAACATCCTTTGCTGTGGAACACAGACACCCTATGATTCCCACTCGGTGTGGAGCTTTCTTAATTAGACCTAGTGACTATTAAAGAATCTCTAACTATGCATTCTTTTTTGTGGTTTCAATAGCTAAACAACAGAAAGCTTGATATGGCAAGGTGCTTGTATTACATACCCTGAGTTATAATAAAAGATTTCAGAGAATTTGAGCTTTTTAATCAGATGATACTATTCTCCAGCTACAAATAAATCCCATGGTGAACCTGATTCTCAAAGTAGACTTTGTTCTTATTACAATATTCTTTTTTTATTACTAATTTCTCTCCAACCAAGAGAATAATAATTTGATAGGTAGCATTATATACAGCTATTTGTTCATAATTTTCAGATTTTTTTTCTTGTTGTTTCATTCCAATCAAGTGACAATTAGTTTATATCTGCACATATGCTACATTCCTTAAAGTTATACCACATTTGACTAAGCCTTATTGATTACGTAAAGTTCATCCATTCAGCAATATGATATGCCAGCTCAAATTCTGCAGACCATAGTAGGGTAATAACCTGTAAAGATTAAAGGAAGGTGATCAGACACTCGTGACTTAATTTCACTAGACCAACCTGTTTGGTTAATGGCATCTTTAGGCTTAGTTAACTATACAACTACAGATAATGGTCCCTAGGGAAAGATAATTTGCCAGAAATGGAACAGCTTGAAAAAGTCTGATTCCCACTGTAACTGATTCCTTTGTCACTTGATTTTCTGGCTCGTTCCTCTTTTTACTCTCTTCATTTCCCTTTCCTGATACCCTTCCTTACCTGACTGGCGCTCCTCTACCAGGTTCCATTCTCTGGAAAAATCTCTTGCAACGATACAGCTTCTAGTACTCTTCCTTCTCTAGAGCCACCACTATCTGCCAAGTCACCTGGTTCCTCTGCTCACGCCAAGCCAAAATGATAAATGTGAATTAAACTGAACATTTTTCACTTTTGTCTCTTAATTTTTTAATTGAATTTTCCTTTTTATTGTTATGAACTTCACCAAAAAGATGAGCAATCATGAATAATTCCCTGCACAAAGAAAAGCAAAATTGAGAATTGATTATGGAACGCTGAATCCCTATTTTGTACTCTTATTAAAGTCTAATTCATATTTAATATGGTAGTTCTGACCCTCCCATACTTGTCCATCCCTCTTTCTAGCCTTTGTTATTTTCTCTTCTATGAACTTTAAAAAAAAATGGTTCACAGACACTTTTATTCCTTTTCATTCTTTTTTAGGGGCTATCTTGTCAAAATCTCCTGCACAAAATAAAATAAAATCGAATAAAGATCCCCCTTTGTTAAAATAAATATAGTCAACCAAACAAATCCACATATTAGCCTCATTTGAAAATGTGATTTTCACTCTGCACTTCTAGTCCGTCCCATCTCTGCCAAGATGTAGGAAGCATAAAGCATCAATTGGTCTTTTGGAGTCATGATAGGTGACTACATTGATCATAGACTTAAGTCTTTCAAAGTTGTTGTTTGTTATAGTGTTGTAGTCATTGAACAAATTGTTTCCCTGGTTCTGTTAA
This sequence comes from Gymnobelideus leadbeateri, assembly GCA_011680675.1. Classification (NCBI taxonomy): domain Eukaryota; kingdom Metazoa; phylum Chordata; class Mammalia; order Diprotodontia; family Petauridae; genus Gymnobelideus; species Gymnobelideus leadbeateri. The sequence continues at coordinate 347,961 of WOXC01002551.1, forward strand.
CTTCATTCTTTATCAGTTTATATAAGACTTCCCAGGTTTCTCTGAATTTGTCTTTTTCATAATTTTTTACAGCACAATAATATTTTATCATATTCATATGTCCTAATTTGTTCAATTATTTGATGGTAAAATACTTTGTTTCCAATTCTTTTCTACAACAAAAACAGCATTTTTGTTCAGTTAGATAATTTCTCTCTTTGTTGGGTCTCTTTGGGGTTATATGCTCAGTAGTGCCCTTGTGCTTTCTGGGATGGTTGGGCCACTTTATGTGTTTGTTTTTTTTGTTTTTGTTTTTGCTTTTTGGAGGGCAATTGGGGTTAAGTAACTTGCCCAAAGTCACACGGCTAGTGTGTGTGTGTGTGTGTGTGTGTGTCTGTGTGTGTGTGTGTCTGTGTGTCTGTGTGTTAAGTGTCTGAGGCTGGATCCAAAATCAGGTCCTTCTGACTCTGGGGCCAGTGCTCTATTGACTGCGCCACCTAGCCGCCCCAACCAAATTTTTGTCTTTTTTTTTTTTTTGCTTTTTGGAAGGGGGAAGGCAGGGCAATTGGGGTTGTGACTTGCCCAAGGCCACACGGCTACTAAGTGTGTAAAGTGTCTGAGGCCAAATTTGAACTCAGGTCCTTCTGACTCCAGGGCTGGTGCTCTATTCACTGTGCCACCTAGCTGCTCCTATGGTTTTTCTGTCTTTCTTTCTTTCTTTCTTTCTTTCTTTCTTTCTTTCTTTCTTTCTTCCTTTCTTCCTTCCTTCCTTTCTTCTTTTGCTTTTTGGAGGGCAATTGGGGTTAAGTGACTTGCACAAGATCACACTGATAGTTTTTTGTATTGTGTCTGAGGTCGGATTTGAACTTAGGTCCTCCTGACTCCAGGGCCGGTGCTCTATTCACTGTGCCACCTAGCTGCCCCAATGAGCTACATTTATAGAAAGAATCTTCAGGGAGGACTGCCAGGGCAAAAGCTCCAAAACAGGAAAGATGGAATATTGTGTGTGAGAAACAGAGGAAAAGCCAGTTTGGCTACACCACAGAGTGCAGGATAAAGAATATCTAATGCAGGTAGAATGATAGGTTGAGGCTTTCAGAGGTAGAGGAGTTTATATTCCTAACTGAAATAGGAAACCATTGGAATTGGTAAAATAGAAGAGTCACTTGGTCATGTCTGTGATTAAGGGAAAAGACTTTAGTAGCAATATAAAGGAGGGATTGGAGTGATGAGAGATTGGAGGCAGGGAGACCAATTCAGAGACTGCTCCAAAAATATAGGTGAGAGGGGATGAAAACTTGACGTCAAATGCAACAGGTGTGATGAAGATAGAAACAGCATGGAGAGTGAAGAGCCTAGCACAATGTCAAGGGTATGAATTAGAGACACTGGAAGGATGGTGGTACTTTCAACAGAATTAGGGATGTTTAGAAAAAGGGAGGGGGAAGGATGAATTCAGTTTTAGACATAGCAAGTTTAAAATGTCTTTGGGAGGTTCATTTGGAAATGTTCAATAAGGAATTGGTGATGTGCCATTGAAATTCAGGGGAAAAACTGGGGCATAGAGAACTGGGAGTCATTTGTAAAGACATAAGACTGCAGATGACTGAGTTACAGAGACAGAGACAGAAAGAGAGAGAGAGACAGAGAAACAGAGACAGAGAGACAGAGAGAGAGGGAGACAGAGAGAGAGAGAGAGAGAGACAGAGAGAGACAGAGAGACAGAGACAGAGAGACAGAGAGAGAGACAGAGACAGAGAGAGACAGAGAGAGAAAGAGACAGAGAGAGAGAGAGAGAGAGAGAGAGAGAGAGAGAGAGAGAGAGAGAGAGAGAGAGAAGGGCACAGGACAACAGAACCTTGGGGAATACCCATAGTTAAATTGAGGAGATGGTAGTTTAGGTAGTTTGACAGAACAGTAGAATGGATATTAAAATCCCCTAGTATTTGGGCAGTACAGGACATGGATGACGAGCCAGCAAAGGAGACTTTGAAGAAATAGCCAAACGATATAGAGTTAAAATTGGAGAGAGTACTGTCACAAAAGCCCATAAAGGAAGGGAAGGAGGAGGAAAAAGGAATGAGAGAAAGTGGTCAGCAGGGTCAAATGCAGTAGATAGGTTCAGAAGGACTAGGACTAAGAAAATGCCATCATAATTAGCAGTTAAGAAAAAGATCATTATTAATTGTGGAGAGAGCAGTTTCAGTTGAGAGATGAGGCCAAAATTCAGATTGCAAAGTCAGGTCAATAAGTGTTTACTAAACATTTAATATGTGCCAGCCACTATGTTAAATGTTAGGGATACAGAGAAAGGCAAAAAATAGTCTCTGGAGTTCACATGCTGATGGGGGAGAAAACATGTAAAAAGTTTTTGACATTTAAGATTTATAGCATTTTTTTTTTTGGAGGGCAATTGGGGTTAAGTAACTTACCCAAGGTCACATGGCTAGGTTTTTTTGTTTGTTTGTGTGTGCATTAAGTGTCTGAGGTTGGATCTAAACTCAGGTCCTTCTGACTCCAGGGCTGACACTCTACTCACTGTACCACCTAGCTGCCCCGTGACAGATCTTTCTTGATGACCTTCTCAGTTGTCTTGGACTTAAAATTTTTTCATCCCATCCTTTTGTGGGTTCTGCCATTGCAGAATTTGTTTTGAGGAATTACTTAAAGTTGTTTGGAGGGGAATTTGGGAGAACTCAGGTGAGTCCCTGCTTTTTCTCCTTCATCTTGGCTCCTCCCCCACAGAAGTCTTTTGTAGTCGTCTAAATTTGAGATGATGATAACCTGCAGCAGGGTAGAGGTTGTATCTGAGGAGAAAAGTGAACACAGGGAATGTTGTGAAGGCAGCCAAAATGATTTGGAGTAGAAAATGGAGAAAGGGAGGAAATGAATATAAAGAAATTTTCTCAGGAATTTGGCTGGGAAAGGGATGCACAATATAGGAAACCAGCTTTGGAGGCATGGTGAGGTCTGCTGAAGGTTTCTTAAGGATGGGAGAAACTTGAACATGTTGAAGATAGTACAGAAGGAGCTATTTGATAGGAAGAGGCTGAAGATTCAAAAGGGGAGTTGAATGGTGATGAAATCTGTTAGGGAAGATGGGAAGGAATGGTTTCTGGTGTATACATGAAAGGGTTGGTCTTGGCAAAAAAACAATTCTTTGTCAGAGACTGGAAGAAAAGAGGAGAGAGAAAGAGAAGAAGATGTTTAAATATGAGGAGAAGAGGAAAAAAAGGAGCTCATGTCAAATGGCCTCAATTTTTTCAGTAAAGTAAAATTCAGAGTCCTCAGCTTAGAGAGAGGCTGAAAGGAGGAGGTATGGGGATCTTGAGGAAGTAAGGGAAGTTCTGGAAAAGCTTCTGTAGGGAGTAAGATAGGGAAGAATAAAGTAATTGCTTTGCTGTAGTGAGGACCCAGTTGAGACTAAATAAAATGAAATTATAATGTACATAGTTAGGTAGGTTGTGGGACTCCCTCCAACTGTGTTTGAGGCTGTATGGATGGTGGGAGTAATTCAGGACTGATGTTTGTTAAGAAAAGTGTGGCAAAAGCACAAGGGAACAAGGGGTTCAAGAATAGATGATAGTAGAGTTGCAATTGCTTACTATTGGGTTGAAGAGCGAAGAGAGTGAAGCTATAGCCAGGGTAATTGGGGTCTTGAAAGGGAGAATAATATGGGAAAGAACAGATTGGGGGAGGGGATATTCAGTGGGATTGCTGTTTTGGGGTGGTGGGTAGGGGAAAATGGGGAGAAAATTTGTAGCTCAAAATCTTGTGGAAGTGAACGATGTAAACTAAAAAATAAAAAAGGGAAAAATTTTTAAAAAAGAAAGGGAGAATAGATGTAGGAGGAGTGAAACACAGAAAGAGATGGAATGATACAAAGTTACATTAAGACAAGAGAGCATCAGTTTCTAATTAGGGAAGTAGAATACTTTGAATAAGGAAAAGATCTAACGTGTATCCATTCCTATAAATTTCCAAGTAGGAATGAACAGGTTCTGAGACTTAAGAAAGTTGAGGAGATGGTAGATTAGGTAGTTTTAGGGAACATTTGTCTGGGATATTAAAGTCCCCTAGTATATGGGCAGGAGTTGGAGAGGAGGTGAATTTGGGGAACCAAGTGCTGAATTCCTTGAGAATGAAGAAAGAGAAGAATCTGGGGATTGCTATACCACAGTTACCATAATTTTGATTGGATAGATAATTTTGATTGAGTGGACTTTAGTGATAGAAGTAAACAGAGTGTCTGAAAATGACTACTAGGAACATGGAATATTCTTCAGGGATGGGGAATATGAAACCTCAAGGCCACATGTGGCCCTCTAGGTACTCAAGTGAAGCCTTTTGACTGAATCCAAACTTCACAGAACAAAAAGATTTGTTTTGTAAAACTCAGACTCAGTCAAAAGACAGCACCCAAGCACCTAGAAGGCCATGTGTGACCTCTAGGTTGCAGGTACCCCACCCCTCTTTTAACTGCTCTATGTGACTATTCTGTAGGTATTTGGGGGGATATATGAGAGAAGCAGCAATCAGGGCTAAGAATGATAACCAGGGATGCAGTGTTGTAGGGGAGAGCCAAATCTTAGAATGGGCTAATAGATGGAAAGAGTGTGAGAGAAAATGGTATAGGATAAAGGGAACTTTTTTTTTACTATAGAATGGGAGTTCCAGAGGGCATAGTGGATGGGTTGGGCAGAGTTAGAATGGGACATGGGTGAGGTTAGGTTGCTGAAGATTGGGATGAGACAACATGAGAAAGAGGCAGGGGACAGTTTTCTCCTAAATAGTGAGTGATAAATTATTACTTAGGGTGAGAAACAGAAGAAGTTATAGGGCTAAGAGTGGGTGGCAGATGAGAGAAATTCAGTCACCAAGGGGTGTTGCAGAGACAGCCAGGCCTGGTCTGTGTCTACTCCTTTATTTGGTGGCTGATGGAGGAGGCAGGATAGTGGGGAAATGATCCCTCAGCCAGCAATGGGTGCTGGTCGGCTAGGTTTGGGGCTAACTTTGGTCTAGTATTTACTAAGCATAGATGCAGACAATGTGTTGATTTGTTTTGCTTAACTTTACTTATTTGCTATAAGTAAGGGCTGAGGTGGATGAAAAGAGGGGTGAGTGAGTCATTGGGAAGTATCAATGTTATAAAAAAAAAAGAGTGTTGATAAAACTTTAAAAAATGACACAATGAAGTTTGCGGTAGATTCTGTCACTGAATAATGCTGACTGACTGGCTCTGCAGTCCCAATGGAATATTTCACAATTCCACTCTCTTACCTTAAAGAAACCATTGAGATGCGATAGAAAAAGAATAACAAACTAAAGATTAAGCTGAAATACATCTCTCAAGAACAACAATGACAGAGTCTTTAGCTTTTCTCCTTGCTTGCCCATCCCAAAATGTGCAAATTTTCTGATCACAATGGAATTCTTTTTTTTTTGTTTTTATTTTTTATTTTTTTTTGCTTTTTGGAGGTCAATTGGGGTTAAGTAACTTGCCCAAGGTCACACAGCTAGGTTTTTGTTTGTGTGTGCTAAGTGTCTGAGGCCTGAACTGAACTCAGGTCCTTCTGACTCCAGGGCTGGTGCTCTACTCACTGCACCACCTAGCTGCCCCAACAATGGAATTCTTAAGAGAAGCTTGGAGTAAACCTGAAAAGATTTTGGTCTAATATCCACAAACCAGATTCAGAATTGTTGCTCCCAACATGAATTCTAGGGAGAAAATGACAAAGAATAGAAAAGGAAATGGTAAATCACTCTAGTATCTTTGCCAAGAAAACCCCAAATGGGGTCAAGAAGAGTTGTACATGACTGAACAGCAAAAATAGCAAAGAGAACATAGAATCATAATAGTAACACATTTCTATCAGGATTTAAGATTTAAGAGCTGGGGCTATAAAAAAAGTTAAAAGACTGTCCCTATGCTCAAGAAACTCAGGTTAATGGGGGAGACAACATGAAAATGACTATATACAAAAAGATGATAAATATAGGATAAATTGGAGATTATCACCCAAAGAAGGTACTAGAATTAAGGGAGGTTAAGGAAAGGTTTTTGGCAGAAGGTGACATTTTAGCAGGGACTTGAAGGAATCCAGGAAAGCCATGAAGTAAAGATGAGGAGGGAAAGCATTTCAGGAATGAATTTTCTAATTACTGTCCCTATCTGTCTCACCTATAGTCTCCACTGTGTTACATTCTACAGAAAGTTATGCTAGGGTTTTATTAAATCTGATATGACATATTTATTAGGTGACTATTTTGTTGCAGGCACTATCACTAAGGATCTAATGACAAGAAATGAAAACTAGTTCCAACCCTCAAGAAGCTTATTTTCTGAACAGGCAGTTTTCAGAGGAAGAAATTAAAGATATCTATAAGCATATGAAAAAATGCCCTACATCACTATTGATTAGAGAAATGCAAATCAAAACAATTCTGAGGTACCACACCTCACCAGTCAGATTGGCTAAGATGACAAAACAGGAAAATGATAAATGCTGGAGAGAATGTGGGAAAACTGGGACACTAATGCATTGTTGGTGGAGTTGTGAACTGATCCAACCATTCTGGAGAGCAATTTGGAACTATGCCCAAAGGGTTATAAAAATGTGCATATCCTTTGAACCAACTTCTAGGGCTATATCCCAAAGAGATCATACAAGTGGGAAAAAGACCTGTATGTACAAAAATATTTATAACAGCCCTTTCTGTGGTGGCAAAGAATTGGAAATAGAGGGGATGCCCATCGATTGGGGGAATGGCTAAACAAGTTGTGATACATGAATGTAATGGAATACTATTATGCTATAAGAAATGAGGTGCAGACAGACTTCATAATCACCTGAAAAGACTTATATAAACTGATACTGAGTGAGAGGAGCAGAACCAGGAGTACATTTTACACAATTACAGACACATTGTATCTGTGATGACTGACTTTGATAGATTGGGCTCCATTCAGCAATGCAAGGTTATAAGACAACTCCAAAAGACTCATGATGGAAAGGGATATCCACATCCAGAGAAAGTACTGCAGAGTCTGACTGAAGCAAACTACTTGCTCTTTTTTGTTTTGTTTTGTTTTGTTCCTTCTTTCTTGTTGTTCATTCAATGGGTTACAATTCTTTTTTACAACTTGACTAATACTAAATGTGAAGATATTTTTAGAACCTACATGAGAATACATGCCACGATGGGGGAGAGGGGGAAGGAGAAGGAGGGGAAGAAAATTTGGAACTCAAGGGATTGTGGAACTGAATGGTGTAAACAAAAAGTAAATAAATGTTGTAAACTGAAAGTAAATTAATCTAAAAAAAAAGAAGTTTAACTTTCTGATGTTTAAGAACTTATATTCTACTGGAGAAGAATGTGACCTATACAAAAATAAGTATGATATAAAAAAAATAAGTATGATAATACAAAGTCTGGGAGTTGTAGGGACAAAGGAGAGATCCAGGCAGGATGTTTTCGAAAGAGAACACGAACATCTGGAGGCACAAGGAAGGCTAGGTTTAGGAGGTGGCATCTAAGCTGAGCTTTGTAAGAACATATGGTTTAATATGGATCATTTACTAAAATACCAAGGGAAACATCTATATGTGTTGTGCAGAATTACAAAATATCAGTATTATTCCCCAGTTAAAATTCGTTCACCTGGGGTGGCTAGGTGGCATAGTGAATGGAGCACTGGCCTTGGGGTCAGGAAGACCTGAGTTCAAATCCAGCCTCAGACACTGTAATGGTAATGTAATTTGAATTTGAAGATCCCTTTGTGTTGGTAAAGGTAGCAGGTACTTAGTACTTAGTAACTGATCAAGCATCTGTTGGGAAAATAGAAGGGATGAACTCCTGTCTCCTGTTGCAGACATAACAGGAAGGGGTTGGCTGAAACAGGAAGTAGCTAATGCTGTATATATAAGAAAAGCCCCAGAGAGGCACAGTCAGAATTTTCTTGGGACCAGAATCTGGTGGCAGAGCAGCTAGAGAAGAGACAATCAAGAACTGAGCCAGAATTTCCTGAGAACTTGTGGTGGTAGAGCTTCTTGTGAATAGGAGCCAAGAGCCTGGAGCCTGGAGCCTGAGGCCTGGAGCCTAGAGCCTGGACCCAGGAGCCCAGGTGACAGAGGAACCCAGGAGCCCAGGAACCCAGGTGACAGAGGAGCCTAGGAAAAGCAGCCCTGGGATGCTGAGACTTTGTTTGTGGCTTGGTTGAGCTTTGAATTCCTGGAAGCAGAAATTGTGAAGGACCTGAGATGTACTGGACCCTGTGAATGTCAGTGTAGGGCAAGACATACCCAGAGAGCTGGACAAGGAACTGGGAGCTATCTGCCATTGAACCCAGGTGAAAATCTGGTGAATTCAGGTAGAATCTGGGACCATGGAAGGGGATCCAGGGAATCTGAGAACCAGCCCCAAGATGAAAAGAACTCTCCCTGGATACTGAGTAATGATGAAATTGTAGTTTACTAGTGACCTAGGGGTGGAGGGTCTGTATTTTCTATTGTACTTAGTGATTAATGATACTTAGTAATTGATTGCTGAATAAGTGAATGATTGAGTTAACGTAAGTGTGCCCCATGAGCGGAAGACTTTGATTTTTGTACTTTGAGATGATTGTTCTTTTTTTTTTTTTAAAGCAATTGGGGGTTAAGTAACTTGCTCAAGGTTACATGGCTAGTCATTATTTATGCGTGGGTGCTCATTTTCTGAGGCCGGATCTGATCTCGGGTCATCCCAACTCCGAGGCCGGCGCTCTTACTCACTGCGCCACCTAGCCGCCCCGAGATGATTGTTCTTTGTTTGAAATATTGTGACCACTTTGGTGAAAACTATGTGGCCATTTTAATGATAAGCTGTTGTGAATACTATATTGTGATTTTCTGTGATGAGTTGTAATATTGTGAATCCTGTACCTTGATTTTTTGTAAATGTTTTGCTTTGATTTGTTATGGAATAGAGTGTTTACTATACTGTGTAATCAGAATCTTAAAAACTATTCACAGTAGCAGTCTTCTAGAAAGCTGCTCATGCATGGCATTGCAGACACTTAACACAGAACTAGCTGTGTGACCTTAGGCAAGTCACTTAACCACAACTGCCCTACCTTCCCCCTTCCGAAAAGCAAAAAGAAAAATCCTAAACAAAAAAAAAAAATTGGTTCTCTTGTCCCAGCTAGGTGGTAATATGAATAAAGCACCCTGACTCAAGTCAAGAGGACTTGAGTTCAAATCAAGTCTCAGATACTAGCTATACGACCTTAGGCAAGTCACTTAACCCTGTTTACTTCAGTTTCCTTATCTGTAAAATGAGCTAGAGGGGGGGGCGGAGCCAAGATGGCGGAGTAGAAACAGCTCATCCAAGCCTCTCTGCCCCCAGATTCCCCACAAACTATGTAAAAAAAGGACTCTGAACAACTTCTGGAGCCCCAGCACCCACAGAACAACACAGAGAAGCTAACCTCCCGCGAGGACAGCCCAGCAGCCCTGCAGGAAGGACCAGCACAGCGGTCTGGGAGCCGGCAGAGCGCAGGAGCCGAGCCGAGCCGAGCCCAGGTCCACGTGAGCCGAGGTTTTAGCCCCAGGGCGGCAGGGCCAGCAGCCAGCTGGAGGAACCCCAGAACACCAGGAGCAGTGGCGACTCCAGAATTATCAACATAGACATGCATAGGACAAAGTAAGAGGTTAGTTTCCTATGGACTTTGGGACCTGTATTTGGGGAATGCGTCAGCTCCCTCCCCTGGGGGCTAGAAGCCACTGAGGAGACACGCCATTTTGTAGTTTTCATAGGCACTTCCGGCTCCCAGCCTACAAATCGTGGGGAGATCCAGCGATCAGTCTTGGGGGGTAATCGCTCTTGCATTAACCTCCCTGGATCTGGATTGTGATCTAGGGTGGAAGTCGTGGGTGGGTTTACAGCTTGCCAGAAACGGAAGTTGCCCCCCACACGTTCGGGACGAAAATTCCTCTAGCTGGCCTTAAAGCCATAGTATGGCAACAAGCCCAAAAGTCAAGTAATCAAGTGGCAACATGCCAAGGCAAAGGAAACAGAAAAATGCAACCCTAGACTCCTATTTTGGGGGCATAGAGCGGAAAAAGGACTGTGAGGTCAGAAGTCCTGCTCCAAAAGCCCCAGGGGAAAACATGAGCGGGTTGCAGGCCATAGAGGACCTTAAGAAGGACTTTAAAAATCAAATAAGAGAAGTGGAGGAAAAATTGGAAAGAGAAATGAGAAGGATGCAGGAAAAGTATGAAATGAGGGTCAACAGCTTGACTGAGGAAAACAACACCTTAAAAAATAGACTAACTCAAATGGCAAAGGAGGCCCAAAAGGGCAATGAGGAGAAGAATGCCTTAAAAAGTCGAATTTGCCAGATGGAAAAAGAATCTCAAAAGTTCACGGAGGAGATTCATTCCTTCAGAGTTAGACTGGAGCAAATGGAAGCTAGTGACTTTATGAGAAATCAAGATACTATTAAACAGATCCAAACAAATGAAAGAATAGAAGGCAATGTGAAATATCTCATGGGAAAAACCACTGACCTGGAAAATAGATCCAGGAGAGACAATTTAAAAAATTATTGGACTACCTGAAAGCCATGATCAAAGAAAGAACCTAGAAATCACCCTTCAAGAAATTCTCAAGGAAAACTGCCCTGATGTTTTAGATCCAGAGGGCAAAATAGAGGTTGAAAGAATCCACAGATCACCTCCTGAAAAGATCCCAAAAAGAAAACTCCCAGGAATATTATAGCCAGGTTCCAGAATCCCCAGATCAAGGAGAAAATACTACAAGCAGCCAGGAAGAAACAATTTCAATATTGTGGAAACACAATCAGAATAGCCCAGGACCTGGCAGCTTCTACACTGAGGGATCGAAGGGAATGGAATATGATATTCCAGAGGGCAAAAGAACTGGGAATGAACCCAAGGGTCACCTACCCAGCAAAACTGAGTATTTTGTTTCAGGGGAAAATATGGTCATTCAGTGGAATAGAGGACTTTCAAGCATTCTTGAGGAAAAAACCAGAGTTGAATAGAAAATTTGACATCCAGACACAAGAAGTAAGAGATGCCTGAGAAGGTAATCAGGGAAAAGAAATCAAAAGGAACTTATCAAAGTTGAACTATGTACATTCCTATATGGAAAAGCAATATCTGTGACTGATGATATCTTTCTCACTATGAAAATAATGGAAGAAGGGTGTGTGGTCATATGAATACATATGTGAATGTGTGTGTATATGGTTACAGTTATATATGGATAGAGGGCATAGGTTGAATTTGTTGGGAAGGGAGAATACTCAAGGGATGAAATTATGAGATGAGAGAGGAAAGTGGCAAGAGGAGATGGGGAGAGACAGGGTAGGGTAAACTATCTCATGTAGAAGAAGCAAGGGGAAGTGGTTGCAAGGGAGGGGGAGAATAGGAAGGCAAAACAGGCAAAACCACATTCTCATTGAATTTGGTTCTGGGAGAGAATGACATACATACTAAATGGGATATCTCAACCTGCAGCAGGATAGGGGGAAGGGGGATGAGAGGAGGGATGATGGGTGGGAGGGCATCCTTGGGGGAAGGGGAGGCTGGAAGTACCCACTATAGAAGAGGGACAGGATCAAATAGGGAATGGATCAGGTGGGGGGTGGGATGAGTGGGAGGGAATTATAAGCAGCCTTGTACAATATATCTACTATGATAATGTTTTGCATAGCTAGACATGTACAACATATACTGAATTACTTATCTTCCCAGAGGGAATGGGTGACAAGGGAGGAAAGAAATGGATCTGAAATTCGAGGTCTTAACATTAAATGTTTCAAATATATATAAATACTATTACTAATACTCTTTTGCTTGTAATTGGGAGATAAGATATGCAGGCATTGGGACACAAAGATTCACCTTCCTCTAATGGAAAAGTCGAAGGGGGTGTGGAAGAGGATAGGGGAGAGAGCAGATTGGAGGAAGCGATATCTTGTGGGACTGCTATTCTGGGAGGGCAAGTAGGGGAAAAACAAGGGGGGAAAATGATTGTAACTCAAAATCTGGCAGAAATGAATGATGTAAAACAGAAGTTAATAAAGCATTTGTTTAAAAAAAATAAACAATTGCTCCTCAGTTTATTTTAATGCTCCTACCTGACCCTGGGCAAACTAAACTCCATATAATTTTTTCTTCTTTTTTTTTAAGCATTCTCTTTACTTTGTCCACTCTGGAGTAGGTGAGAGCTACCAAGCTTCTCAAGCCACAATGACAAGGGTTATCTCTGCTCTAAGGGCAATAGTTGTGACTGTACTCATGGTTAAATTAACATGAATATAACAGTGCCATCACCAATGATCCTTCTTTCTGCACCAGAGGGTAACTGCAAGGGTCATTCTACTTCGCAGGCTCAATATTTTTACTCTACTCCTATCTTCCATTTATTTTTAGGACTAGGTTTCCTTCTAGTACTCTTGCCCCCACCTACCTTAGTGATAGCAGTGAAGATAAAAGGGCCTAAGAGATTTCAAAGTATCTTCATTCCCCTAGCTTGGGTGGCTTAGCTCTGTGAGAAGGCTGCCTACATAAGGGTACCTCTGCTTCCTTTCCTCACCGTCTTTTTTATTTTGATGGGTTTTTTTTTGGAGGGTACTTGGGGTTAAGTGACTTGCCCAAGGTCACATGGCTAGTTTTGTGTGTGTGTTACGTGTCTGAGGCTGGATTTGAACTCAGGTCCTTCTGACTCCAGGGCCAGTGCTCTATTCACTGTGCCACCTAGCCACCCCCCTCACCCTCTTTTTAACTCTAGAGTCTAGGTTCCTAGGTGGCCCCATTTAGCCACTTCTCCAAGTTCCCAATGATCTCTTAATTGTCATATCTGATCATCTTTTCTCCAACTTCACCCTTCGTCATCTTTCTGCAACCTAAGATACTGTTGACACCCCTCTTCTCTTTAGGTTTTCATGACATTGTTCTCTCCTGGTTCTCTCCCTACATGTATTGACTATTTCCTTGTCACTCTCTTGGCTGGCTCTTAATCCAGGTCACACCTGCTAATTAATAATGGTCATCCCATAGGCTTCTGTCCTGGGCCCTTTTTCTCTGCTGTCATTTCACTTGATGATTTCATTTGCTCCCTTAGATTGAATTATCATCTCTGTGCTGATGATTCTCAAATATACTTATCCAGCTCTGATGTCCCTGGCTTACCACCAGTCTCAGAGCATCTTCAGTGCTTATTGAACATGTTGGCCAGGATGTCTTGATAAGGTATGGACTCATCAAGCTTAACCTTGAGCTCTCCTTGAATCTTTGAGGTGCAGGCTCTGGGAACCCCCCCTTGAACTCTCATTAAATAGTATGAGGCATTTGCATGAGGCAATAAGCCTTACATTGTGGCTGGACCCAGACCTGATACTATCCTAGCCCTCCATTGTCCATCTACTTCCCACTCTTGAGCCTATCAAAATAGCAATCCACCCTTGAACTGGCCTAGCCCACCACTGTCTATAGTCTCCAGGTAGCCTCCAGCAACTTCCCACCTTTAATCACTCATTGACCTCATTAACTCCTCTGGAAGACCCTCCCCAAACTCCTCCTCTAGACCACCCCTAGATTCTTCCCACAACCCTCTGTATATAAGACCCCATCTTGTCTCCATGTATGTGAGAGCACCACAGAATAGTGAGAGTACCACAGAATGACCTAGCACAGACTTACTCTGTGTCTAATACAAGTGAACTTTTAATAAACTTTACTTTTCTTTGGTTGAGAGAAGACTTGAGTCAAATTCATTTGGCAAGACCTGATGTGTTGGTATTTTGGGGTCTCCAGAGCAACCCTAACCCTCTTTAAAGGTAACCTTTTCAGTATGAAACTTTAACCAAGAAATAAATTCCTTGAAAATTCAAATGGATCAAATAGTTGCCATGAGGAAACAAGAAATATCAAAATATAGACAAAAGGCTAAAAAGATGGAAGATCAAGGAGAAAAGATTTAAAAATCATTAAACTATCTAAATTACCAACAAAAGAGTCTTTTTTTCAAGAAATCTTAAAAGAAAATTGCCTAGATCTCCAGAAGATAAAGTAGAACTAGAAAGAGTGTTTTGGTCACCACCTGAAAGAAAACCTAAAATGAAAACTCCAAGGAATATTATAGGCCAAATGTAGAACTTACAGGTGGAAGAAAAAATACTATAAGCAGCCAGAAAGAAAGAATTCAAGCACTGAGGAGCCATAGTGAAGATCATCCACAATTTAGTAGCTACCATGTGAAGCAGCAGAGAACTTAACAATACAATATTCCAGACACTTGCTAACTGTGTGACCCTGTGCAAGTCACCCTATTTGCTTCAGTTTCTTCATCTGTATAATGAGCTGGAGAAGGAAATGGCAAACCACTCCAGTATCTTTGCCAGGAAAACCCCAAATAGGGTCATGAAGAGTTGGATACAATTGAAATGACTGAACAACAACAATAACATTCCAGAAGGCATAGGATAGGCTTACAGCCAAGAATAATTTATGGAACAAAACAGTATAATCCTACAAGGCAAAAAAATTAATCTTTAGTGAAATAGAGGACTTCCAAAAATTTCTGATGAAAAGAGCAGTAACTATGTAGAAATTTTGAGGTTTGAACACAGGAGTCAAGAGAAGCATAAAAAAGTAAACATGAATGATTGGTCACAAAGGACTAAACAAGGATTAACCGCTTACATTTAAATATGGGGAGATGGTACACATATCCCCTCTGATTCCTTTTGTCATCAGTGTTCACAGAGGGAATCCAAGTAGACAAGGACTAGGAGCAGTTCTGTTATATCTCAATGACCTTAAGAGAATGGGGAGAGAGGGGAAAGAGGAATAGACTGTGGTAGTGGAGGGTAGGAAGTAGGCAGAAGAAGTTTAGGGAAAATTATCTCATATGATCAGGGTGCACAAGGAGGAGGAGGTGAGGGTTGGTACTTGAACTTCTCTCTCATCTGAATGTCAAAATAAGGAAGAATAATATATACACACACAAGAGTGGGTACAGAAATACATATTATTTCACAGGAAAATAGGAGGGAAAGGGAGAAGGGATAAGTGTGAATTAGAGAGAGAATAGATTAAGGAGATATTAGTTCTGAGCAAAACAAAATCTAAAGATGTACAAACATATTTATAGCTCTTTTATAAGTGTGGGAATCTGATGGGAGTGCCTGTAAATTGGGGAAACGACAAACAAGCTATGGTACATAAATATGATGGAATACTAATATGTTAATTACTGCCAACCAGAATTCCAGAGGATTAATGATGAAACATGCTACTCACCTTCTTACAGAGAAGTAAAGCACTCAGAACGCAGAATGAGACAAACTATCTTTGAACATAGCTAATGTGGCTGTTTGGTTTGATTAACATTCATATTTGTAATGGGTTCTATTTTTCTCATTATTTCACTTTGGGGTGGTGGGAAAGTTGGGAGCGCAAGAAGACAGATCTTAATTGATTAAGAGAAATTAAAAAAAAATTGTTCGCTGTCAAGACTAGTTCACCAAAAACAAGGTATCACAACAATTAAGAAGCTACCATTTTCTTTCTTTTTAAAAATGATAATAGCTGGAAGCAGGAAAACTCTGTGTGTTCCCCCCATAACCACCTCAAATACCTATAAAAATGACTCTAGACAAACTTTAGGGCTACAGAATCCACAAAATGACAGAGAGAAACAAATCTCCTGCTGAATGCAGCCTGGTGGGCTGGCAGGAAGGGTCAATTGCAGAGCACTGGGAGCCAAGACCAACCCTGCATGAGCCCACAATTTTAGCAACAGGGTGGCCCCAACCAGCCAAGGCTGGAGGGACTTAGGGAGAGTGGATCACCAGCAGTGGTGGCAGTTTCCAGAATTATCATCCCATAGATGCCAAAGGCAAAGTACAAAGGTCAGTGTGGACTTTGGGAACAGGGGGTCTGGGAATGCGGTCTGGCCTCTGTCCCCTGAAGGGAGAAGCAGCTGGGGTGTGGTGGCCACCACCCCATGGCTGCTTCAGTGCTCCTGGCCTGCAGATTGTGGGGGGACCAAGCAACAATTCAGAGGGTAATCGCTTTTGCTTTAACTTGCTTGGATCTGGATTGCGGTCTAGGGTGGAGGTCCTGGGGTGTGTGACCAGGTGCCAGAGCTGGTGGAGGCTTCAAGAGGGCACCCAACTAATAGCTCTGGCAGCTGTGAAAACCCCAGTGATTTGGGACAAAGTTCTCCTCTCTGGTAGCAGGGATCTACTGTGGCAAAAAGCTCAAAGGTCAAGTAACTGAGTGGCAACATGAACAAGCAAAGGAAGCAAAGCAAACACAGGAATCTGGCTTTAGATTTCTATTTTGGGGAGAAAAAGGATCAAAGCATGGAACAGGAGGAAGACAACAAAGTCAGAACTCCTATACCAAAAGCTTCCAAGGAAAATATGAACTGGTTACAGGCAAGCTTAAGAAAGATTTTGAAAACCAAATAACAGAAGTGGAGGAAAAATTGGGAAGAGAAATGAGAATGATGTAAGAAAATCATGAAAAGAGAGTCAACAACCTGACTGAAGAAAATAACTTAAAAAATAGATCAACTCAAATGGCAAAAGAGACTCAAAAAGCCAATGAGGAGATGAATTCCTTAAGAAGCTGAATTTGCGTGATGGAAAAAGAATCTCAAAAGCTCACTGAAGAGAATAATTCCTTCAGAATTAGACTGGAGCAAATGGAAGCTAGTGACTTTATGAGAAATCAAGATACTATTAAACAGATCCAAACAAATGAAAAAATAGAAGGCAATGTGAAATATCTCACTGGAAAAACCACTGACCTGGAAAATAGATCCAAGAGAGATAATTTTTAAATTATTGGACCACCTGAAAGTTATGATCAAAAAAAGAAAGTAGAAATCATCCTTCAAGAAATTCTTGGGGGCAGCTAGGTGGCACAGTGAATAGATTACTAGCCCTGGAGTCAGGAGGACCTGAGTTCAAATCTGGCCTCAGACACTTAACACAAAAACTAGCTGTGTGACCTTGGGCAAGTCACTTAACCCCAATTGCCCTCCAAAAAGCAAGAAAAAAAAAAGAAGAAATTCTCAAGGAAAATTGCCCTGATGTTTTAGAACCAGAGGGCAAAATAGAGGTTGAAAGAATCCACCAATTATCTCTTGAAAAAGATCCCAAAAGGAAAACTCCTAGGAATATTATAGCCAGGTTCCAGAATTCCCAGATCAAGGAGAAAACATTACAAGCAGCCAGGAAGAAACAATTTGAACATGATGGAAACACAATCAAGGATACCACAGGATCTGTTAGTTTCTACACTGAGGGATTTGAAGAGCTTGTAATATGATATTCTGGAGGTCAAAGGAGCTGGGATTAAAACCAAGAATCACCTACCCAGCAAAACTGAGTATAATGTTTCAGGGGAAAATATGGTCATTCAATGAAATAGAGGACTTTCAGGAATTCTTTTTTTTTAAATTTTTTGCTTTTTGGAGGGCAATTGGGGTTAAGTGACTTGCCTAAGGTTACACAGCTAGTTTTTGTGTTAAGTGTCTGAGGCTGGATATGAACTCAGGTCCTCCTGACTCCAGGGCCGGTGCTCTACTCACTGCACCACCTAGTCACCTCACTTTCAGGCATTCTTGAAAAAACCAGAGTTGAATAGAAAATTTGACATTCAGATACAAGAAGCAAGAGAAGCATGAGAAGGTAAACAGGGAAAAGAAATCATAAGGAACTTATCAAAGTTGAACTATTTACATTCTTACATGGAAAAACAATAATTTTAACTTATGAAACTTTTTTTCAGTATGAGAATAGTTGAAGGGAATAGAAATGTGTATATATATATATATATATGTGTGTGTATACACACACACATATATATATGTCTGTATAGGAGGGTATATGGGTATATGAAGACATATGTGAGTGTGTGTATATTTGTGTACAGTTATACATAGACAGAGGATCAGGACCAATTGAATAGGAAGGGATGATACTTAAAAGGTGAAATTGAGAGGTGAGAGAGGAATATAATAAGAGGAGATGGGGAGAGACAGAATGGGGCAAACTATCTCATATAGAAGAAGCAAGGGAAAACTGCTACAATGGAGGGGAAGAACAGGAAGGCAAAAGGCAATGGATCAACCTTATTCTCATTGAATTTGGCTTAGGGAGGGAATGACATACACACTAAATAGGGTATCTCACCCTACAGGAGAGTAGAGGGGAAGGGGATGAGAGGGGGTTAATGGAGAGGAGGGCAGGCTGGAAGGGAGGGAAATTAGAGGCACACACTTTTGAAAAGGGACAGGGACAATAGAATAGAATAGAACAAGTGGGGGGCAGCATAGTGTGGAGGGAAATATAGTCAGTCTTTTACAATATATCCACTATGGAAATGTTTTGTGTAGCTACACATGTACAACCTACATTGAATTGCTTATCTTCCCAGCAACCGTGGGTGACTAGGGAGGGAGGGAATGAATCTGAAATTCAAAGTTTTAAAAAAAATCATTATTATCATTCTTTGCATGCAACTGGGAAATAAGATATGCAGGTCCTGGAGTATAAAGATTCATCTTGCCCTACTGGAAAGTTGGAGGGGGAATGGGGAGGATGTAGGAGGGAGCAGACTGGGGGATGGGGTATTCAGTGGGATTGCTGTTTTTCCATGGTGGGTAGGGGAAAGACAGGGAGAAAATTTGTAACTCAAAATCTTGTGGAAATGAATGATGTAAACTAAAAATAAACATATAATCTAATTTTTAAAAATGATAATAGTTTGAAATCTGTTGTCCCCTTTTATTTTTACTGTTATCTCTGTAATAGATGGGGGTAAATATTATACCCCCCTTTCATAGAAAAGGAACAATTATGTTTTCTTTCTAGTCTAAAGTCCTAAAGTTAGTGATAAACTTTCCTCTAAAATAAGAGTCCTTAACCTTTTTGTATGTGTCATGGATTCTTTTGGCAATATGGTGACACTCACGGACCCCTTCTCAAAATAATGTTTTAAAATAATCAAAGAAAATGCTAAATATCAGTTAGTGAAAATAAGTACCTAATCTTTTCCTGGCACAAGTTAAGAATTCTTGCTCTGAGGAGAACTATTTAGGGAAAACACAAAAATGGACTTCAGCCCTGTCATTCTACAACTATATTTAAAAAGTAGTACCCTGGTGTCAGATTCCTCATAAACATGCTAGGTAATATGTGCTCTGATATTATCTAATATGCTTTGTGAAGAATCCCACATGCTTCAGTCTAATGATTTGTAGCTTACAAGGCAACGATTACTATTGTTCTCCTGTGAAGCTATATTTGAAATGCAATGAGATAGCATCCTTAAAAACTGTTTCCCTCTGAAGGGAATCAATTCCTAATAAAGAATAACTTAATGCTACATTCTAAGGGTCTTGTGTGTATATACACACTGTAGTTTATCCTACTGAGCCCTTACCTTGAAGAATCACCAATCACAAGCGTAAAAATATCAGATGGAAATAGATTTGTAGCTAGAAGTACGGTTCTTTAATGTTTCCATATTATCGTGAGTGTTTGTATGTTTTAATCTTGAGCTGACAGTTTTTGAGAATTATTGTGAACATATTTTAGGAAGAAAAGTTAAAATAGAGATAATCTCTTAATGGAGTTAAACAAAAAACTTTTTAAATCCTAAAATTTTGATATAAATATTATATATACATTATAGCAACATAAAAGCAAAATAAATACAGTTCCCTAGCAAAGCTCAGGGAAGAAACAATGGCCTCCTTGTATAACTACAAGAAAACAGTAATATTTTATCAGCGAGTGACCAGGCTGTTTCATTACATAAGATACAAGGTCAGACATCTGGGATTTTTAAGAAGTTAAAGAAAGAACTTCAAAGTTACTTTGTTCATGAATTCTGTGTTCTAAAATTGGAATAGTTGGATCCAGCACAAACAAGAAATCTGTGATTTATCCCCCCCCAACCCCCTCCCCCCCAAACAGGGCAATTTAAACCTTTTTTTTTTAAAACAGATTGAATAGAAAGCATATTTAAGTTCCCATTCTTAAGAAAACCTCCAACTGTTTAAGGTTTGTATGCATGGTCAAAGCCAATTCCTTTCTTTGTTTCTACACAACAAACTGTAACATTTTGGGCTACATTCGCAAATGGGTGCCAATTAGTTTTACATAAAAAGATTCCCCAGTTGTGTTCTTTTTTCTTGACTTCTCGATAGTTCAGGTATGGTTCAGCATTTTAAGGGTATGTTTAAGTAGAATAATAATAAGGGAGTTAAAGAGTACTAATCGCATGTTCCTCTTGTAGCTAAGTGATGAATTCAGTGAAATATATTTAGTACTTTTTCTCCATGAACTTATTTAAAAAACGGATATGTACAAAAATACAAGTATTCTACGCATAGTATTTAAATAGTTGGCAGTGATTTATGTTCTTGGCGGTGTGAATCACTGTTATAAAAAATACTTATCATGGTTTTAGAATACAAGAAAACACTTTGTTATACTACAAGAAGTCAATAAAGGTTTTAGATAATTTTTAAAAAAGCAAGACAGGCTACTCCCCTCTCTTCCTCCCTCCTCCCCCAAAGAAAAGCATTGGTAACTTGGTAAAATACAAAGCATGTGGGATTTGGAGTCGGAAAACCTGAGCTCTAAATCTAACCTTTGCCACTTACTAGCTGTGGAGTAGCTAGGTGGTGAAGTAGTTAGAGCACCAGGCCTGGAATTGGGAAGAGCTGAATTCAAATCCCACCTCAGACACTTAGTAGTGATCCTGGGCAAGTTACTTAATCCTGTTTACCTCAGTTTCCTTATCCTTAAAATGATCTGGAGAAGAAACTGGCAAACTACTCCAGCTGTGACCTCATGTAGGGTCTTGAAGAGCCTGGAACCACTGAATAACTCACTAGCATTTAATCTCTCTTGAGTATTAATTTCCTCATCTGCAAAATAAGGTTATGAACCTGTGACTAGATAGATGATCTCTGAGGTCCTTTCTAACTCTAAATCTGTTCTCCCATGGAAAGGAAAAAATGCACTGGATATATCTGTATGTTGCTACATCCCCTAGCATTCCCCAGGGTACTGGTAGCAAACTCAGAGGGGGCAGGCACTAAATTATACATAAGGCTTCCTGTAAGCTCATTCTGACTTAGAAAAAGCACATATTGACACTATGCTTTACTGTATTTTTATTTATTTTGTTAAATATTTCCCAATTACATTTTAATCTGGTTCAGCCACCAGATGTAGAAGTTTTGTAACCCACATCATTATAATAGCATTTATATAGGGACAGACACCATGCTAAGCAATTTGTAGGTATCTCATTTGATCTTCACAACAATCCTGTGAAGTAGGTACTATTATTTCCCCTGTTTTACAGATGAGGAAACTGAGGCAGACAGAGGTTGAGTGACTTGCCCAGGGTCACACACCTAAGTGTGTGTGTGTGTGTGTGTGTGTGTGTGTGTGTGTGTGTGTGTGTGTGTAAGGTGGGATTTGAACTCAGGTCTTCCTAACTTCAGTCCCAATACTCTAAGTCACAGGCTGGTGGTTTGACACTTCTATCCCAGGAGGGATTATTGTTTGTCCTTTATTCTCAAAGAGGACCATGACATTAGGAAGATGATGCCATGACTTTCAAGTGAATTGGATTGGAGTGAGAGAGGGCTGTGCAAATCCACCAGCCTCACTTTCTCCTCTGGAGCCATCTAGGTCTAGTGACCAGATATAGATTGGGATGACTAGAGATAGGCCTGCCAGGGGACATAAATAAGATAAAAGTGGAGAAAGGGTGGGATCTCCATTTAAGAACCAGGAAAGCAAGACTATAAAAAATCCCAGTCACTGCCTGGAAAGGTGCTCACTCCTGCAGGTCCTCAATTCATCTTTGACCAGTTCTCTCTCTCTCTCTCTCTTTTTTTTTTTTTTTGCATTTTGGAGGGCAGTTGGGGTTAAGTAACTTGCCCAAGGTTACATGGCTAGGTTTTTGTTTGTGCATGCATTAAGTGTCTGAGGCCGGATCCGAACTCAGGTCCTTCTGATTCCAGGGCCCCTGCTCTACTCACTGCACCACCTAGCCGCCCCAAGTTATCTTGCTACCTTTTTGGTGTCTGTGTGCCTTGACTCTGACCTCCTGACTCATCCCTCAGACTAGTTTTTCAGTCTAGTCCCTACTGGCTTTCAGCACTTGGTACTCTTGTCAACAACCTGTCCCTGTTCTCTCATTTCTTTTCCTCATGCCTTTAACTTTCTCTCCTCTCTCCTGTCCAACTTTTACCTGCTTCATGGGATTGCTACCAACCTGCTTCTTCAACCTTGGCAGAACCTTAGAAGTTCCACCCTTTTATTTTTCCATCCCAGCTGAGTCAGACCAGTATGTTACCTGTTTCTGAGGGAGGCTTCTATTGACCTATACCGGCACTAGCAAATCCCAAGGGCACCTGGCCCCTTGACCCAGCCTCAGTTAACCAGCTCTGTCTAGTAGCTATTTTTCTTTTTTTTTGGAGGGGGGAAGGCAGGGCAATTGGGGTTAAGTGACTTACCCAAGGTCACACGGCTAGTAAGTGTTAAGTGTCTGAGGATACATTTGAACTCAGATCCTCCTGACTCCAGGGTCAGTGCTCCCACCTAGCCCACCTTAGTAGCTACTTTTCAGCAGTCACAAAAGACTCCTTTTTAGGCAATAGATATGCCTATTCTCTTTTCACTTGCCTGACTAAGGAAGTGGTATTGATGGGGTTCAGGCCCTAGGAAACCTCTTGAACTCTCAATCTTCCCACTTGATGAGGCATGGCCTGAGGCCATAAGCCTTTCATTATCTCTAGGCCCAAATCTCTGTTACTCATAATGTAGACTAGCCCCCCAATGTCCAGCTACTTTCCACCCTAGATCCTATCAAATATCTCTACCCAAATCTGTTACCCTTAAACTAGTCTAGTCCTCCATTGTCTGTCATCTCCAGATAGCCTCTAGCTATTTCCCACCCTTAATCCCATTCCTGGGGTCTAACCTCAGTTCCTCAAGATCTTCCTTAGACTCTTCCTCCAGACCCTCCTCAAACCCTCCTCAAACCACCCTCAAACCACCCTTAAATCCTCCCACAATCTTTCTGTATATAAGATCCATCTTGCCTCCATGAAGGGGCTGAGACTGAATCTAGCCTAGACTTGTTCTGTGCCAGATTATTCTGGCCCACTTGTCCAATATAAATGTCACCGATACTTAAGCTCCTCAAGAGTCTACTTATCATGGTGAATCTTTAGTAAACTTTGCTGAGAGAAGACTTGAATTGAATTCATGTGGTAGGACTTGGCATGTTGATATTTTGGGGTCTTGAGCACCCCTAAACCTTAAACCTCAACAGTATGAGATAATAATGTTGGATTACTGGAGAAAACATGGTAGGAGTGGGAGGAGGGCACCTTCTTCCACAAGTTCAAACTGTGGTAATGGCTTTGGTGGGGGTTGTTGGAATTGGCTCTAATTAGATCATAAGTCTATTATTAAATTTTCAGCGTGAGCATTTAAACCTTAGGAAATCAGCAAATGCTACAAATCAAGGGTTGATTAATTAATTAATTTAATTGTTTAAACTTAAAGTGATGGAGAAAATGTTATCAATGCAGATTAAACTTAAAAATATGTTGAGTCTACATCTCCCCCAACTTCTTGTCAGAGACAGTTGTTAAACATTTACAGGCATTCCACCTAGCTCTGCAGGATGAGAAAGGATATTTGAGGATAAGGAATATGCATTTATTAAGAGCCTATTATGTTCTAGAGTTAAGTGTTTTACAAATATTATCTCATTGGATCTTCACAACAATTCTGGGAGTTACATTTTACTGTTTATAACACAACCTTATTTTGCAGTTGATGAAACTGGGGCAGGGGTTAAGCAATTTGTCCAGGGTCACACAAGTTATACTAAAAGATCATTATTCCACAGTGTGTCTAGTCTCTATTACTTCCTCAAGGGGTGAAAAAAAGCTTTATAAATAATTATCATTTACCATACATTGAAAATGTACAATAGCTTTTTTTTTTTTGGAGGGCAATTGGGGTTAAGTAACTTGCCCAAGGTCACATGGCTAGGTTTTCTTTTTTTGTTTGTGTGTGTTAAGTGTCTGAGGCCGGATCTGAACTCAGGTCCTTCTGACTCCAGGGCCAGTGCTCTGTTCACTGCACCACCTAGCCGCCCCTTACAAGAGCTTTTTTGCTGTAGAAAAATGTTGAATACTGTTTAGGTAGTTGGTGGTATTAATAGCCATTCTCTTGATCCTGCTTTACAAGGAGTATCTGGTGTTGGCATTCCATGCTCATTCTGGTTACTAGATGTGTTGACTCCACTGAAAAGGAGACCCAAGCTCTTGGTGGTTCTAAGGGAGTAGGCCACAATGATCTTGAATTTGTCTTGACTCTTGAGTAACACTGAATTACTATTTAAGGGATATAGATTATTGTGGATTTGCTTAATCAGAACCAGCTCTCTAGCCCCCATCTCTGACAAACCCCACCTCTTCTCTGATTTTGCTTTATTTCGTGGAGTCCTAAATTCAAACCTTATAGGAATATTTGGATACTTTATTTTTGGCACAGAATCGGTAAAAATAATGGGAAGGGGGAAGGGAAGAGAATAAGTATCCAGAGAGTGCCTACTATGTGCTAGGCATTATACTAAGTGCTTTAGAGATATTATCTTATTTTATCTTCACAACTACCTTGGGAGGTAGATGCTATTATTAACCATGTTTTACAGTTGAGGGAACTGAGGAAAACAGGGGTTTGACTAGGGTCATACAGTTAGTAAGTGAGACTAGATTTGAACTCATCTCTTCCTGCCCAGGCCTAGCACTGTACCATAAAGTTGCCTATAATAAATACAAATAAAACAACACTTCTCAAGTAAAACAAAACAAAACAAAAACAAAACAAAAAACCAAACTCCCCCCCTCAAAAAAAAAAAAAGTACTAAAATGTCCTCCAATCATTGTAGATGATTTTTTCTAGACCACTGCATATAAGCTTCTTTGGACCCAGGAGTTCTAGAAAATGCCCAATTCATTTTTCATGAAATTAAGAGATGCTTGCTCCTTAGAAGTAAAGTTGTGGCAAATTTGGACAGCATACTGAAAAGTAGAGCTATCACCTTGCTGACAAAAGTTTATATAGTAAAAGCTGTGGTTTTTCCACTAGCAATGTATAACTGGGAGAACTGGACTATAAGAAAAGCTGAGCACTACAGAATCCACTCTTTCCAATTGTGGCACTGGAGAAGATTTTTGTCCCTTGGACAGTGAGGAGAACAAATCAAATTAAAGAAATTAATTCAGGCTATTCACTTCAAGGTCAAATATTGAAACTGAAACTTAAATACTTTGGCCACATAGTGAGAAGATAGGACTCATTGGAAAAGACCCTGATGTTGGGAAAGATTGAAGGCAACGGGAGAAGTGAATGGCAGAGGATGAGATGGATAGATGAGCATGTGTAGCAGCAAGCACCCTAGCATCCCCAGGGTGGCTGCCAACACAGGTTCTTAGATCTGCTTTTCAAAAGGAAAGCAACTCAAAATGGGTTAACAAGCTCACTCTAATCAAACAAACATATATTACTTAGTTCAGGGGGAAAGGGTCAGCACCCCAAACTTCAGAGTATACACAGATCAAACAGACAGGCTTCCAAACTGTCCAACCATTATCAATATCAAAATCACAGTTACCAGAGAGGGAAGCATCAACATCTGGGTTTTCACAGACGGGATGGGGGGGCTCTCAACGGCTTCCCAGAGTCTCATCTGGGAAAATCACACAACACTTCTCAAAGTGAGCCCCAAAGCAAAGCCTCAAATCAGGGATTATATAGTCTTCTCCTGGCTCAGACAATGTAACCACCCTCTTGACCCACTGCCCAATTACACAGCATCAAGGTGTGGTCATTCCTGAAAACCAAGCCTCCTGCCACAGGCTCCATGTGACCACATTTAGCCTATTAGGGGGCAGAGTATATTTTCAAATCAACGAAGGTTCTCAGAGCCACTTAAGTCAATCAAAGTCTCTTAAGCCAATCAAAGGGCCTATGGGCAGGGAAGATCTTCAAATCTGCATTTCCATTACAGCATGAACTGGAACAGACTTTGAGGGATATAGAGGAGAGAAAGGACTAGCATGCTGTGATTCATGGGGTCAGGAAGAGTTGGACACCATTCAACAACAACAACAACAACATCAACAATATCATCAACAACAATAAAATCAACAACAACAGGGGGCGGCTAGGTGGCACAGTAAGTAGAGCGCCAGCCCTGGAGTCAGAAGGACCTGAGTTCGGAGTCGGCCTCTGACACTTAACGCACACAAACAAAAACCTAGCCGTGTGACCTTGGGCAAGTTACTTAACCCCAATTGCCCTGCAAAAAAAAAAGCAAAAAAAAAAAAAAAAAGCAAAAAAAACCCAACAACAATAGCAACAGCAGCAACAAGGGAAGTCAGCCCAGGAGGGCTGAGAAATACTTGAGAATAACATTCTGAAGACACAGAGGGAAACAACTCCACAGAAGAGGAAAAAAAGAGTTTTCTGAAGTGCACCAATGTAGATACCCAGGACTCTTCAAACTACTTAGGAGATTACATATGTACATATGCATGCATATACACAATATGCTCAGATAATCATAAATGTATTCTTCTTTGGAGAAAACATTTTAACTCTTGTCATAGTAACTATTTAATATTACCACAACTACTTAAAAGTTTTTTTTTTAATTTCTTGTGACTATTACAGGTTTTTGGGTTTGTTTCTGAATGAAGCTTATGATTCCAACCATTTCAAGGTAAAATACTGATTTCTAAAAAGAAATACTTTCAGAGATTTCTGCAACAGAACAGATAGAAGCAGGGGCAGGTAACAAAGGGCAAGTATAGGAGTGTCACAAGGTAACTATAAAAATAATGTTGAGAGTGCTAAAACTTGAAATGATTTGAGGCTAGTGCGGAAGCTAAGGACACGAAAAGGTGGCTATTTTTGTTTTGTTTTGTTTTACAGAAAGAAAAGAATTAAGTAAGGGACAGAACTGTTGTTTAGAGAGGATAGAGATATGAGATTTGACAACTGAAAAAACTGTCACTTCTTATTTCCTTTCTATTATCTCTATCAAGGAGAATGACCTTTGTATTATTTAGTAATTATAGTAATAATATTATATAGTAATTTATATAATATAATATTATTATATAATAATATCATATAGTAATTATAGTAATAATAATCATAGCCACTAGCATTTATATAATACTTAGTAAGGAGATTAATAAATATTATCTCGTTTGATCTTCACAATAACCCTGCCATGTAGGTGGTTTTATTATCCCCAATTTACAAATGAGGAAACTGTAATAGACAGAGGTTAAATGATTTGCCCAGGATCACAGGATAGCAAGTGTCTGAGGCTGGATTTGAACTCAAGTGTTCTAGTCCTGAATACTACTTACTGTACCATCAGACTTTTCACTGAAAATGACTAAATAAGGGACGGCTAGGTGGCGCAGTGAATAGAGCACCAGCCCTGGAGTCAGGAGGACCTGAGTTCAAATCTTGACTCAGAAACTTAGCACTTACTAGCCCTGTGACCTTGGGCAAGTCACTCAACCCAAACTGCCTTGCATTCCTTCCTCCAGAAAGCAAAAAAAGAAAAAAGAAAATGACTAAACAAAATACTAATAGTAAGTTGATAGACAAGATAAGTAAGAAGATAATAAGATTAACTACATCCTCAATTGATGAAAGAACTGGGAGATATTATTGCTGACTCTATTAGAGATACTTGAAAAACTGTAGAGAATGGGAAGGGGCAGCTAGGCCTGGAGTCAGCAGGAGCTGAGTTCAAATTCACCCTCAGACAATTACTAGCTGTTTGACCCTGGACAAGTCATTTAACCCTGTTTGCCTCAGTTTCCTCATCTGTAAGATGAGTGGGAGAAAGAAATGGCAAACCACTCCAGTATCTTTGCCAAAAAACTCCCAAAAGGGTCATGAAGAATTGGATATGACTGAAAAATGACTAAGCAACAGCAGCAAAGAGAATGGGAGAAGAGCTTCAGGACCGGAGAAGGGTGAAAATTCCAACTTTCAAAAAAGGGAAAGTCTGTACTTCAGGGTAGAATTGGCAAAACATAATCCAGTGAGCTTGACTCAAATCCCCATTCCAGAATAGATCATTAAAGAGGTAGTTAATAGGTATCTAGAAGGGAAAAGGTAATTCAATAAAGAACCGTTGTGATTTTGTCAAGAACTGTTTACACCAGACTGACCTTCTTTCCTTTTTGGACAAAGTAACCAACTGGTAGATCGAGGGAATGCTGTGGCTACACTTTACTCTGATGAAAGTATCTCATATTCTTATGGAAAAGATGCAGATATGAATGAAATGACAATGCAGTTAGATGACCGGGAACAGGACTCCAAGGGTATTCATTATTGGTTTAATTTAAGTTTTGTCCTCTTTAACATTGTATTAGAGACAGACAAAAATAAAGAAGGAAGGATCATTAAATGTGCAGATTACACAAAACTAGGAGGGATAGCTAACAATAGACAACAGAATCAAGATCCAAGAAGATCTAGACAGGCTGGAACCCTGGGTTGGATCAAATAAGATGAAGTTCAATAATAACAAATGTCATGTCTTATACTTGGCTTTAAAGAATCAACTTCACAAGTACAGGACGGGAAGTGTGGGTATCTAACAATTCACCTTAAAGAATTCTGGAGGTTTTAACAGTTTTCAGATTCAGTGTGAGTTAGCAGTGTGCTATGGCTGTCCAAACAGTTTATATGACTTGGAATATCTTCTAGGGACAAGAATGTGGCAATTCCTGTGCACTCTGCCCTTGTCAGACCATAGCTGGAGTTTTGTGTTCAGTTTAAAGAAAGCTGAAGAGTGTTCTGAGAAGGACCAAATAGTGGAAGCCCCAAATAGTAGTAATAGTAGCAGCAGCAGCAGCCGTCGTCGTCGTTGTCGTCGCAGCAGCAGCAGCAGCAGCAGCAGCAGCAGCAGCAGCAGCAGCAGCAGCAGCAGCAGCAGTAGCAGCAGCAGCAGTAGTAGTAGTAGTAGTAGTAGTAGTAGTAGTAGTAAATAACATTTATGTGGGACTTTGAGGTTTGCAATGCATTTGACTTATCTTATTTAATACTTACAAGAGCACTTTGAGGTACAAGCTATAATTTTTCCCCTTTTACAGATGTAGAAAGCTGAGAAGTTAAGTGACTTGCCACAGTGACAAAACTAGTAAAGTAACAGAGGAAGGATTCAAACCTGGGTTTTTATGATCTGATGTTCAACAATCTATATATTAGGTCACCAAAGTGACTTCTAAGACCATCTCCAATGAGAATTGGTTAGAGGTACTGGGCATATTCAGTCTGAAAAAGAGAAGTCTTAAAGGGGTCACGAGAGCAGTCTTCAAGTACTTATAGGGCTGTGATGTGGAAGAGGGATTAGACTAATTCCTTTTGGGCTCAGAGGATAAAACCCGGAGCCACAAATGTAAAAAGGGAAATTTTCAGGCCTATGTCAGGAAAAATTCCTTAACAATGGGAGCTGCTTAGAAGTAGAATCAACTGCCTCAGTAAGTAATGAATTTCTCATCATTTGTTGTTCAATCATGTCTGGTTCTTTGTGTCCCCATTTGGGATTTTCTTGGCAGATATATTGAAGTGGTTTGTTATTTCTTTTTCTAGCTCATTTTATAGATGAGGAAACTGAGGCAAACAAGGTTAAAGACTTGCCCAGGGTCACACAGCTAGTGACTGAGGCTGGATTTGAACTCAGGTCTTCCTGACTTCAGATGTTAAGGAATGTTAAGAGGTCCCTTAAACTTGTCTTTTGAGTTGCCATATTTTCCAGAAACTCTGGACTCAGAATATGTAAGAAGCCCTGAATGTACTGAGAGTGAAACTTCCCCTGAACTGATGTAATTTGTTGTTTGTACCCCAAGCTGGACTCCCTGTGTGTCCTTGGGAGTCAAGACAGGAACCAGTCAGTCTGTGCCAGATTGAGAAACTGCTTTTGCAGCTGTGGGACCCTTGTAGATAAGCAGACTATTCTATTTTCATGATCTAACAATTCCCAAGGGGAAAGAACATGGCTTTTGCCATCACCTTGCTTTTCCCCTTTGGGAGGGAATGTGTCCTTTCCCCACCTTTACTCTACCTTTCCCCCTTCCCCTGCCACTCCCCTTCAGGAGGAGACTCCTGGTGCCTCTATCCTTCCTTTCTTTTACTGTTATAAATAAGCAAACTTCTATATGAACTGTGAACTCTGCTCTGGGTTTGGGTTTTATGTGCATGTTCATTCCTCTTGTAATAAATTTAGCTGCAGGCAATGTCTCATGGACTTGTGATATTGGTTTTGGTTAAGACAGCCCAGTGTTCTATCTACTGTATCACCTAGCTGCCTCCATCACTTCAAATTGAGGCTGGATGACCACTGTCTGGCTATGTTATCATGAGGATTCCTTTTGGATATGGTGGACAAGATGGCCACTGAAATTCCTCCTGGCTCTATGTTCTCTGTGACCAGTCTCATTTCCTCAGGACTAGATTCAGAGGAAAGGCTGATGCTTTTTCTTTATGATTTTGTTACTTGGTGAGCAACTATAAAAAGTTATCTTTCGATTAACTCACCCATCAAGAAACTGTGGGAATATAGGGTAGGTCAGGCCAAGCACCAGTGGAGCCCTGCTCTGCTCTGCCTGCCATTCATCTTTCTGGGCTCTTCCGCTCTCCTTTGTGAGAATCCTTCCCATTTCCAGGGATGGAGAGCCGTCCCATGCTTCTGTCTCTTTAATTGACTTCAACTTTTTGACTTACTGGGTGTAGCTGACTGAACATAGAAAGCAGCAGGCCTGACAGGGGGTTTAGACATTTATTCCTTGGTATGTGTTGTTTATAGCAGATAACTAAAATTTTTACATGGCCCTAAACTCACCTGCCTAGCTATTCTAGTCTCACTATCTATCCTGAATGGAAACTACCTTCTAATTTCCCCCAGTTCTCATTCAGGCAGCACATTAGTCAGGTTTCCATGACAACAGTAAAGGAAGTAAAATCACCAATCTCTGAGTTGTAGGAAACCTCAGAGGCTATCTAGTTCAGGCCCTAATTAATCTTTTGTTGATTTATCTTTAATTGATCCTGTATATAGCCTCTTTGTACATAGTTGTTTGCATATTGTTTCTTCCCTCAGACTGTGAGCTCTTCAAAGATAGGGACTGTCTTTGACCCTTCTTTTTATCCCAGAGCTTAATAATTGTTGGCTGACGGATTTTTTGCAATGTAATAATAATGATAACAATAACAAATAATTATGTAGCACTTTAGGTTTGAAGAACACTTTACAAATATCTCATCTTATCCTCATAACCCTGGGAATTATGTACTATGGTTGTTCCCATTTTACAGATAAGGAATCTAAGGCAGACAGATGCAGGTTAAGTGACTTTCCCACGGACACACAGCTAGTAAATTTCTGAGTTTGGATTTAAGATCAGGTCTTCCTAACTCCAGGCCCTGGTGCTCTATCCATTGTGTCACCTCTGACAAGTGGTTATCCAGACTTTGAAGATTTCAGTTTGGGAGAATCCTATCCTCCAAGATTATCAAGACTTCCACAGAGGGGAACTTCCTCCCATTTATTGTCCATTCCAATTCTGAATATCTATTATTGCTAGAGCAAGTTTTTCTTTCCACAAAACCTAGATTTGTCTCATTGCACCCTCCATCCCATTGCACTTAATCTTGCCCTTTGAAGCCCAAAAGAACAAATCTCATCTCTGTTCTTTTACATCTGCTCTCTAACCCTGTCCCTCTCTCCCCACCCCATTCCAATAGTTAAAGGCAGTTTGGATGTTCCCCGTTTTTTCTTTAGACTAAATATGCACAGATCCTTAATCAGAATCACTTAAAGTATGAATTCAAGTTCCTTCATCATCCTGGTTACCCTTCTCTGGATAGACTCTAGTTTATCAATGTCCCTCCTAAAATATGGCACCCATAATTGAACAGAGGACAGCTAGAGGGGGCAGAGGATAGAATGCCGGACTCAGAGTTAGGAAGACTCATTTTCATGAATTCAAATCTTGTCTCAAACACTTTCTAGTCATGTGACCATGAGCAAGTCACTTAACCCTGTTTCCCTCAGTTTCCTCATCTGTAAAGTAAGATGAAGAAGAAATTGGCAAGTCATGCCAGTATCTCAGCCAAGAAAACACCAAATGGGGTCATGAAGAGTCAGATGGGACTGAAATAACTGAACAACAACAATGTAATTGAACATAATAGTCAAGATGTCTGAATAGGGAGCTGAAGTCTTATTTCTTAAGCTTACTGAGCCTTGCCATCTCCAGAGCAGCATTATGAAAAATGTGCTGGGACAACTATTCATTATTAAAGTTTAACAATGATAAAGAAAAACTATCAATATAGGTTGGGGGCAGCTGGGTGGTGCAGTGAGTAGAGCACTAGCCCCGGAGTCAGGAAAACTTGAGTTCAAATCTGGCCTCAGACACTTGATGCACTTACTAGCAGTGTGACCTTGGGCAAGTCACTTAACCCCAATTGTTTTGCCTTTCCCCCTCCAAAAAAAAAAAAAAGAATATCAGGACTAGAATAGTAGCCTGATCTTTTGTAAATATAGAATAGATTCACTAGAGACAGTAATCCAAACTTACCCAACGCCTTCCCTTTTTATTTATACTTTTCCTAAATATAGGGCAAATTCCATTACAATTATAGAATTATAGATTTAGATCTAGACTTTACAGGTCATCTATTTTAACTCCCTTATTTTGCAGATGAGGAAACTGAGGCATAAGGAATGACTTGTCTAAGGTTATACAGGTAGTAAGTGGTAGAGGTTGGCTCTGAAGCCTTATTGCTCAACTCTAAATCCAGCTCTCCCTTCAATCACAGATTTAGAGCTCAGTAAATATAGAAGTTTGTTAAAAAACAAAGAGATTTGTTAAAATAATAATCTAAGTTATAGTAGTTTTCAGGGTGGAGGTATCTAATAACATATGTAATGTCTATGTTCAAATGTTGGCTGTGAAGCAAATATCCATTTATAGATGCCTATTTCATCCCTACTGACTTCCATTTTTAAAAGAGTGAAGTGATCTGGGATAATGACATGCACATTCTATTTTTAAAATTTTATTTGTTTATTTTTTAAATAATGAAATAGATTATATTTTAATAGACAGAAAATTTTTTTTATTGATGTGGAGGTTATCCCTGAGTTAGTTTTCTGTGGATAGACTAGCAGAATTATTTTTTTTTGTCTTTATCAATTTGTTTGTTTACTTTTAGTTTACAAGATTCAATTCCATAATTCCTTGAGTTTCAAATTTTCTCTCCCTCCCTTTCCTCCCTCCTGCCCCCCCATGGTGGCATATAATCCAGTATAGGATCTGCAAATACTTTCACATTAGA
This sequence comes from Gymnobelideus leadbeateri, assembly GCA_011680675.1. Classification (NCBI taxonomy): domain Eukaryota; kingdom Metazoa; phylum Chordata; class Mammalia; order Diprotodontia; family Petauridae; genus Gymnobelideus; species Gymnobelideus leadbeateri. The sequence goes on from WOXC01002551.1 coordinate 381,454, forward strand.
CATTAGTCAGGTTACAAAGGCCGATTGTATCAGATGGAATGAAAAATGGTAAAGAAGAAATAAAACCAAACAATAAAAAGAAAGAGGTCAAGTAGTTTGCTTCCATCAGGATTCCAACTCAGTTCTTTTTAGTTATTTCTCTGGATGTAGGCATCTTTCTCCATCATGAGTCTTTTGGGATTGACTTATATCACTGCATTGCTGAGAAGAGTCCAGTCTGTCTTAGTTGGTCATCACACGTATGTTGTGTCTGTGATTGTATACAAATTTCTCCTGGTTCTACTCTTCTCAGCAACAGTTCATATAAGCCTCTCCAGGTAAATATGAAGTCCGTCTGCTCCTTGTTTCTTATAGCACAATAGTATTCCATTACATGCATATACCACAACTTGTTTAGCTATTCCCCAATTGATGGGCATTCCCTTAATTTCCAATTCTTTGCAACCACAAAAAGAGCATGCATATTCTATTTTAAGACTGTAGGCAATAAGAAAGTGGAATCTCTCCCAATCTCATCAGATAAATATACATATATATTGCAAATATGTTTTATGTATCATTGTGTGTGTACATATATGTATGTATATATGGGGAGATTTAATAAATGAAAGCAGATTTATATTTATTATTTGTTTATGATCTATCCATACCCTTATTGTGTCTGCTTACATAGTACTTAAAGTTTCTGTAATATAAAATTGGAAGAAATTTTGTTTGTGTTTTTGAAATATTGTACTTCAAAAGTATATTTAATGCACTTTGAAAAGTATATATAAATTTACTTTAGTCATTGAGTCTCCTTTGTTTATTAGCTACAAAGTCTTTATAAAAATAATGTTTGCCTTTCTATAACTTAAGGAGCATTTCAGTAAGAAATTGTTAAAGGAATTTGTTCACCACACACCCAGTGGACAGGACGTAAGCCTAACCTTTCACTTCCTCACTTTATCCACTTCAAAATAATGGCAATAACATCTTCAATTAGTTCAAACACCTCATAGAACACATTTAAAGCCTTTTCCTTGGCAAATTTTTTAGTTCAAGGAAAACAACATTGGTTTTCCCCACCTTTCACAATATGGTTCATCAGCTCTCATGGGTATCGAAGAATGGATATGATGGTAACCAGGTTAGAAGGAACATTTCCCCTATAAATAATTTGTGCTTTCTGCCAAATTTAAAATTTAATTCAGATATAATTAAGCACATAGCCCATGTGAGGCTGAAAGAGATACTCTTGGTTTCAATAAGTATAGAGTCTACCAAGGGGATAAGGTAACCCAAACAGAAAAACTTAATGGACAGTGATCGATAAGTGCATTAGTGAAATTAACAATCAACCAGTAATTATAACAGTGATAGCATTTATATACACTTTAAGGCTTGCAGAGTGCTTTACACATATTCTCACTTTATCCTCACAACCCTATAAGTTAGATGCTATTAGTACCCTCATTTTTAAAATTTTAAACAAATGCTTTATTAACTTCTGTTTTACATCATTCATTTCCGCCAGATTTTGAGTTACAATCATTTTCCCCCTGTTATTCCCCTACCCAACCACCCAGAACAGCAGTCCCACAAGACATCACTCCAGCCGGCTCCTGGCCCTGCCACCCTGGGGCTAAAACCCCGGCTCATGCGGACCTGGGCTCAGCTCGGCTCCCCGGGCTCTGCGTGCTACTGGCTCCCAGAGCGCTGCGCTGGTCCTTCCTGCAGGGCTGCTGGGCTGTCCTCAGCGGGAGGTTAGCTTCTCTGTGTTGTTCTGTGGGTGCTGGGGCTCCAGAAGTTGTTCAGAGTCCCCTTTTACATAGTTTGGGGGGAATCTGGGGGCAGAGTGGCTTGGATGAGCTGTTTCTACTCCCGTACCCTCATTTTACAGATGAGACAACTGAGGCAAATGGAAATGACTCGCCTAGGGTCACACAGCTAGTAAGTGACTGAGATAGTATTTGAACTAGAATCTTCTTGACTCAATAAGCTATGCCCTGTTCACTGCACCACCTTCTATATGCCAGACTCCTATATGCTATGCACTATGCTAAGTGCTAGAGATAGAAAAGTAAGATCGTTTTTGCCCTCAAGCAGCTTATGTTCTATTGGGGGTGTAGAGAATGTTTAAAGATAAATAAATGCACGGGATGTACACAATAAGGTACTTTTTTGGTGATGGTGGTGGTGGTGGGGAATGCAGCACTAAGTGGGGCAATGATGGGGCAATCAGAAAAGACCTCCTGAAGGACCTGAATTTTAAAAGGAGCTATTTCAAGAGGTGGAGATGAGGAATGAGAACATTCCAGGCACTGGGGACAGCCTGGGCAAAGCTATGGAGACAGGAGATGGAAAACCAAGTAGACTAGTTTGGTTGGAACTTTAATGTGGGGAGTAACTGGTAATCAGTTTGGAAAGATAGGCTGAAGCCACACTCCCAAACAGGAGCTTATATTTTATCCTGTGCCCTAGGCTTACGAAGTGGGCAGTACTGCCCCTTGGAGGGCACTGGAATGATCCAGGGGAGTGGTAGTAGACTTGGGTGCAAGGGGGGAATGTTGAATAAAAATAAGGGGGCAATGGAAGCATAAGGGAAGAAGAGAAGAAGAATTTTTAAAACTGTTCATACATGTTTCATCTGTTGTGTAACATTGTTAGTCATAGCGGTCACATTATTTTCCAGATAAACACACAATGCAAGTTATAACCAATCAGTGGTCAAGTTTACCTACTGGTCTTAACAAGCAAGTGTTGGCAGGTGAATGTGTTGAGCATTGTCAGGAAGTTCAGCATGTATTGGCAGGAATATGTGCATGTAATGACTTATTTACAATACAGTACTATAGGTTACATGATGCAATATTGTGTCATCAAAATTTCAATACAGGAAAAACCCACAAATTTACAAGAAATTATTAAATTTAAGATGTGCCTTTTAAAAATATTTATGTATTTTCAAATTGATGCAAATTTAAAAAAATCATTAAAAGGATAAAGAAAGTAGATTTCCGGGGGCTGCTGAGTAAATTTTTTTTTTTGGAAAAGGAGGAAGTAGGTCAAATAAATTTAGGAACCTCTGGGAGTCAAGAGGGATCCGACCAAAACTTCATGAGCAGGGAGTGACCCTTAGAACTTTGCTTTAGAAACCTCACTTGGGCAGCCATGGGGAAGAAATTGAAGAGGAGAGACTAGATGCAAGGAGACCAATTTTAATAGTTTAGACTAGAAGTGATGGTGGTTGTGGCAAGTAGATAGGACAAAGACAAAACAGATGCCTTGAATGGATCAGGTGTAATTGACAAGACTCCACGATTATTTGGATACAGGAAGTAAGAATGAAGATTAAGGAAAAATCCTAGTTTACAAAATAAGGAAAAATCCTAGTTTACAAAGTTGTAACTAGAATAATGGCAGTGCCCTCAACAGAAACAGGGACACTGAGGGGAGAGATGGGTTTAGGGGACAATCAGTTCTGTTTTGGACACAGTTTGAGAAGCCTCTGGGACATCTTGATAGAGATGGCCAGCAGGCAGTTAGAGATGTGGGACTGGAGTTCAAGAGAGAGGTCAGGATGAGTGATCTGGATTTGGGAGTCTTCTGCACAGAAATGGCACTTGAAGCCACTGGGAGTGAGATTGTCAAGAGAAGGGAGAGCCAGAGAGGACCTGGGAAAACACCCCCATTAATGGCTCAGGAAGAAGATAAGAAAAAAGATGGAACAGTGAATAAGGTAAAAGGACCGGGATAATGTTTTCATTGCAGCCAAAGGAAGAGAGATGGCATCGTCCAGGAGGAGGAAGTGATCAACTGTGTAAAAAAAGCTACAAAGAAGTCAAGGAGGAAGACTGAAAAACTACTATCTGATTTGGTGATCAGGTCATTAAGTGACTTTTGAAAGAGCAGTGTCAGCAGAGTTGAACAGTGGGTATTGTTGAAAGGGAGGCATCAGATGTAGAAACCTTTTTCTAAAAGTTTAGCAGTTAAGGGGAGGACAGGCAGGGATGTGGGATATTAACTGAATGAGATGCAATTGTCCAGTGGAGGCTTTTTAAGGATTGAGGATATGTAAGTATGTCTGTTGCCAGAAAGGAAGTTGCCAGTAGAGAGGAGACTGAAAATATATGAGAAAGAACTGCTTGGCACTAGAGCATGGTACTAGAGGCTATGGTATTGAAGGTTTATTAGTCAGAGGGCATTTGTCTTATTAAAGAATAAGGCATACTTCTTTTATCTGTGGCCAGGAAAACAGAAGCAGAGTGACAAAGCTGTGAAGGTTTTGAAAAAGATGGGGAAAGGAGTTGAGGGAGTTAATACTGTAAGGCTCCAAATTTTCATAGTGATAAATAGTACAAGCAATAAAATAAACATACTAACTCCTTGGGGGGAAATTAGAATTGGGTGAATTTAAAACATTTTAAAATAAGCAACATTCATCTCAAAGATGTCAAATGGAAATAAAAACTCAAATGCATTTTAGATTGAAAATTTATTATAAGTAGAAAAAATGTGAAGATGAATTACAACAAATTCAATTCAAACACATATACCCAAATTTCTCAATTTTAACATTATCAGAAAGCAAAACTTTCTGAAATTTACAAATAATACATACATGGGATGGCTAATCCAGAAAGGCAGCATTCCAGAATTACTCAAACAGAAGATAAAGATTACACACTTATTTTAAAACCTGGAGAACCATTCAATCATGGGTTTGATACATTTAAGATGAATGACAAACAATACACAGAGAAAGGTATTAAAATCACAAAACATAAGCAGCAAGCAGATTTTTCAATTAAAAACAATGAAACTATATACATAGTTAATGATATAGATATATACACATATATATAATTTAGGATGAAACATCCAGCATTTTTGGAAATGACATCTACTGTACTGCAGTGAAATGTGGCTGAAGAGAAAATTGTTCAAGAGTGCTATATATTTTAAAATACCAGATTTTATGCATATCATAGTATTTATGCACATCATAGTATTTAAGGTTTCTTAAGGAAACCTTAAAAAAAGGAAAGTTATTACTGAGCCAGCAATAATATTAACGTACATATATTAAAAGATTTAAACTTCGTTTAAAGTATGATGGGAAGAATCCATGTATTTCTTAGTGCTATACTAAGAGAAAAATGAATTAATTGCACAGGAAAATCTCAAAACTAGAATTTTTCTCTCTTACACAAGAATTGTTAGATCTGTTAAGAGGTAAATTTTCCAAATAGAGTTTCTTTATTACGAGAAAGAGTATTTTTCATTTCCTTAAGTATAAACTGTGAACATACTGTTGTTTTTGTTAGATATTAATACTTAGACCTAACACTTAGGTTAAACATAACAAAATTCCTCTAGAAAATAAGAATTTCCAAGCAGCGCATGGAGAGATTGAATCAGAGTGAATGCGGGATGGGGGGGGGGGTGGTGGTATGGAAAGGAAGAACTCTAAAAATGGGAAAGTTATGGCAAGGGGAGAAAACAGGAGGAAATGCAAATACTCAGGAACAAATTAACTCAGTAGCATTTATTAACACATTCCTTAAATAAAGGAATTGATCTAATGAGTTTCAGAAAGCAAACTCCTAGAGATAATTAGGCATAGGGTAAAAATAAAATATTTAAAAAAGGATTTTGTGCTGCACTTGGCTTTCCCCCACGCCTGGAATGCTCTCTGCCTCTTCATCTTGGAATCTTCTTTCCCCTAGATTCCTTCAAGAAAGCTCAAGTCCCACATTTTGCAAAAGACCTTTCCCCTGTCCCCACAGATGCCAGTGCCATGACTTCTCAGTTTCGCCTTCTTTGATCCAGCATTACCTTGTACGTACCTGGTTTTTATTTATTTTTCACATGTTCTATCATTAGAATATATGATCTTTAAAATCTGGGCCTGTTTTTGCCTTTCTTTGCTTGCTGTGCCCTTAGCACAGTGCCTGCACGTGGTAAGCTCTTAAAAAATGCTTGCTGACCAATTGGGAAAAAACACCAGTGGGCTAAAGGGAACAATTTTTGACAAGTAAAACTTTAACCATAGGGACATTTGGTACTTAAATTCTTATGCTGAGATTTTTCATTGCTTGCCTACTCTTGTTCACATGCAAAATCAAAAGGACTAAGATGAGCCTTTCTAGTTATTTTATTCTGGGCCATGTCCCTTCTCCCCCAGCAATGGTTAATCATCTCGAGAAAGTTTTAACATGTTAGAATGCTTCATCAGCACACTGATCATTGACTTCTTTCATTTATTCCTTTTGACTTTTTTTCAGATTATGTTAATTTTTAACCATAGTATGTATTTTTTGGTTTGCCAATTAAAAAAAAAAAACTGGTTCCATTTCTCTAGTTTTCAAGTTTATGGTCCTTTTCTTCCAATGACTTTATATTTTTAGTATTTTTACTTCTGTTATGTGAAAATATATCCTTTTGAGAATTCCCATCAAACTAAACATTTACAGAGTTAAATTTCATTTTTCTTGTTTCCATGTTGGTCTCCTATAGATAAAGGAGAAAAACCACCACAATATTTCCAATCCCTTTATGACTTAGTTCTTGAGAACAGAACAAAGGTCCATTTTGGTAAGACATGCTCTGCCTAGACAAAGAATCTTGCCCTATCAAAAAAATTCTCAATTATAATATCCCATAGGCTACATGCTTTTGGATTTGGATCATGTCTGTCCATGAGGTACAACTGGTTTCAGAACCCAAGTCTAGAAAGAGTTTAAGCATTCTCTTGTCTAAGAGGCTTTCTCTGATCTTTCCATCTTAAAGTGATCATTTCCTGTTCCAGTAATCCCAGAATCCTCTTTCTGGCTCTCTTCTTTGTCCCTATCACATTCTATCTCGAACTGTATTTCTAAACATATTGTGCAACTTACCACAAAGCAGGCTGTAAGCTCTGTGTGCGAGGGATTTTTATTTTTTCATACTAATACTATATTATATATTATACTATATTAATAATAATATAAATAAATGTTTGTGGAAAGAGGGGTAATATAGGTGAGTGTTGGCTTAGGGCCTTAAAAAATGCTAAAGTCAAAAATAAATCAGGATACAGACAAATGAGAATTTTAATAAAAACCAAAATCAAGTACTTATTCATTGATTACAGTGATGATGCAGCTAGGTGGCACAATGGATGGAGCACCAGACCTGGAGCCAAAAAGACCTGAATTAAAATCTGATCTCAGACTGTGTGACCCTATGCAAGTCACTTAACCTTTGTCTGCCTCAGTTTCATCAACTGTAAAACAGGGATAATAGCAGCTACCTCTCAGGGTTGCTGTGAGGAGTAAATGACATATTTGTAAAGTGCTTATTAGCACAGTACCTAGTACACAGTAGATGCTTAATAAGTGCCTGTTTCCTTCTTCTATTCAAATAAGTTATTTATGATGCTTTAGAATATTCTACCTATATAAGGGAAGGTCTGATAGGGAAGGAAGTATATATTTGAAAATGAATGTGATAGGAACAAAAATGAAATTGAACTAAGTATAATTTTTTTAAAAAGGAAATAAATGTGATGTAAAACCAAAAATCAATGTAACTTTTAAAAAAAGAAAAATACCCTATTCCACATGAAGCAGATAGCTAAAAACTATTTCTAAGACAAAGTAATAATTGCAAATGTTTCACAATTTCTCCTGTTGAACCAAACAAGCCCAGGAGAGAACATGAAATTTACAGAATGTTCATCATCTCCTGCAACTCAAAGTCATGAAATAAAGGCGTTTTCCCCTTTTAATACTGAAGCAAATCACACAATGGTGAACCTGGGTAATTAGAGTTGCAGCTTCCTGGATCCATTTTTCTCTATCTCCACCCTAAGAAGTACAAACTATTGTACCATTAATAAGGTCAGAAATGGAGGTTTTCCTTTCATTGAATTCATTTGCCATGCTCTGATAAAATATACAATGGATCATTCAAATGAGTGAAGTCTCAGAAGCAAAATAAACATTTTACATACATAGATTAAAATAGGTTTATTGTCTCTTAAATAAAATGTAACCATATAGTCTATTTAATTTTCCCCATTCTTTTGAAATGACAAATTTATTCAATTCAGTGGTTGACCAATAATCCAGGAATGAAACAGACTCTCTACTTGACCCAAGCAAGATAAAATATAAACTTGAGTACTAGAAATTACATTCCGATTTTCCTTCTAGACCAATTTTCATTTACTAGAAAAGTCCTATTCCTCCTACTATCCATTATAAACATACAACTCACACTTGAAAAGGGCACAGGAATATAAAAGGGTTTGCCTGTGGCAGAGAGAACAGAATTAGTTATTACAAGGTAAAACAATTCAGGCAAGAAAACACCCCTAGCCAGTGGTCCCATTTGTACAAAATAAAATTACAGCTCTTTCTAACTTGTTTTGATAACTGCAGCTAACTGGCTTTATGAAATACAGCCAGAAATTGGGTGGAAAAGTTTGTGGAAATTTAAGATATGGAGGTTTAAGAATTTGATACAATGTAAAACTGTTAAAATCTCTTTCCTCAGAACCCCTAAAAATCTGAAAAGTTAAAAAATTACTTAATGTAATTAAAATTTTTAAAAATTGTTTTTATTTTGTTATGTACAAATAAAGCACTCTGCTATAGCCAAAGGTTAAATATGTAACCACAGACACATGGGTAATTATTACAAAGGAACAGAATCTAGAACAGGCCTCAGAGTTTGCACCAATAACTGAAATGTCTGAAATTAACACAGAGAACCAGTGGTTGTTTTCAGTAGAAATGGTTTCATTTTAGACAAAAATAAGATATTATCCAATCAGCAGAGAATTATTTTATATATATGATCGGAAAGAAATGGAATCAAGTCAGTATAAAGTACAAAATATGGTTCCACGTTGTTACATATTAACATCGGTCGCCAGCAATTAGGTCATCTTCAAGTTGAAGCATAACTTTTTTGGGGGAGGAGGTGAGTCTGAGTCTCCTTTTTTTTGCCCAGGCTGGAAGTTCAGCAGCCACTGATGGGTTAATCTCACTACTGATCTGTATGGAAACTTTGACCTGCTCTGTTTCTGACCTGAGCTGGTTAGATCTTGCTTAGGCAGCCCACTAGTTCCCTTCTCCTGGGGGCTAGCCATGCTGGTACTGTATTTGGTGCAGACACCTGATTGTCTTTGCCCCCTGCTACAGCTCAGAGTTGCCCTTCCCAACAGCAGGGAATACAGGTGTGCGTCACCATGCCTGGCTGTATCTTTTTTTTTTTTTTAAGCAATTGGGATTAAGTAACTTGCTCAAGGTTACACGGCCAGTCATTATTTGTGTGTGCGTGCTCATTTTCTGAGGCCAGATTCGATCTTGGGTCGTCCCAACTCTGAGGCCAGCGCTCTTACTCACTGCACCACCTAGCCGCCCCATTTTTTTTTTTTCCCTGGAGGGCAATTGGGGTTAAGTAACTTGCCCAAGGTCACATGGCTAGGTTTTTTTTGTTTGTGTGTGTTAAGTGTCTGAGGCTGGATCCGAACTCAGGTCCTTCTGACTCCAGGGCCGGCACTCTACTCACTGCACCACCTAGCCGCCCCCCCATTTTTTTTTTAAAGAAAAGGATTTACTGTACATCTAATACACACTTAATGTCAAAAGGCTTTTTAGAAAAAACTGCCTTTGTATTACTTACATGTGGACATTTAATACATGCAATCTGATGACTGTAATTGAGCCCAACAAGTTGACAAGAAATATATTCACGTATTTCTGTTTGGAATAAGGTTAATGATCTCTATAGAAATATAACCAGAAAAGTAAAATTCTGCATTTTTGCAAATTGAGATGCTTTACAGAAAACAAATTCCCTATATAACATCTCTAAGGAAAAAAGGAAAAATATAAATATGGCACCATAGTTAGAACACTACAGAGTTGGAAAATAAGGTTTTCTTGCTTAAATTAAATGGCAGCACAAAGACAATTGTCTTTATCCCTATATGAATCCAATTTCCCAATCATGCTAAGCAATAAAAAATGGATAATAAACCATAGAGGGAGACAAGTGATATGAAAACTACAACTTACACAACTTTTGCACAGTGACTATTTAACAATGCATTTTGCCATTTTAAACACAAAAATGTGTTTCCTTACTCCATAAATTCCTCTTTAATCACAATCATCTTACACACATCTAATAAAACAAATCTCATAATATAGCCAAAGCAATGATCTCTTTCTAGTTTTCTGTTCCTTAAAGTGGCACCAAGGGATGTTTTTCTGGGACTGCACATAATTGTCTTCTATGATTTCATTCTCAATAATTGTGAGGAGACATCATCTTTGCATTATCTGAAATAGAAAAACCTTATTTTTCCAGTCCTCTGGTTTATTCAGGGTCCTTTGACACACAATTTCTTTCCTTGAATTTTAAGATGTCTTGGAGGTCTAGGAAAACTTTCCCTAATTATTTCCTATTGAAATAATAGAACCAGTGTGGTTGTCTCATTAAAAGATAGACTTCTGGGTAGGCTAGGTGGCACAGTGAATAGAGCACTGGCTCTGGAGTCAGGAGGACCTAAATTCAAATCTGGCCGCAGACACTTAACACACTAGCCATGTGACCGTGGGCAAGTCACTTAACCCCAATTGCCCTCCAAAAAACAAAAACAAAAAAATAAATAAAAGAAGATAGACTTCTAGGACTTCATAAAAGGTTGTACTTGCATATAATATCCACTTTAGCTTAAGTCTTTTATACCTATGGGACTGACTCTATGAGGACCCCAAAAGGCTGACCATTGTTCACATAACACTTACATGCTTGGTTCTGAATTTAAATTCACCTCCTTAAAAGCATCCCTTAGATGTTTCCAGGCAAGAACTGTTTACCTTGGTGTGCTAAAAAGGCCATTCTCAGATTCCCTAGGTGGTCATGCAGCTCTGTATACTCCCAAGTCAGGCTGGAAAATTTTGAGTCAGAGTCCATCCATGAGATCCCAAAAAAGAAACCAGAGAGCTGAAAATCTAAAGTGGAAATGGTTCTAGCATGTTCTTAGAGGTGTCTAAGCTTAAAAATCACTATAAACAAAGGATACCAGAACCCCTAGTTTGTCATGCTTGACAGATCAAAAAAATTGGTCCAATCATGGAGTCCGTCCCTTCCTTAGCTATGTCCCCAGATGTATGAGATCCAAAGAAAAGGAATAAAGATGGCATGAGACGCAGGGCAGACTGTGACCTAATGAAGGATAAGAAGGACAGCCTAAAACAGGGAGGAAACTATGTTCAAGGGTAGAATTGGGACTTAAGACAAGAGCCTGAAGTTGTCAAAGGCTTCAAGGCCAAAGAAGATAAGAGAAACTGCAAATAGCAAATTGTCTTGAACAACTAGAACCCTCGTCCTCAGGAACTTTGTTCCTGAATAATCGGGGAGATTCATTCTATGTGTGTATTATGACAAATGGTTGAACTGCTAGTGTCTAGGGGAGGAGTGAATTCAGAGAATTCTTCCCAAGTGGCTAACCAACCTTCCCTCTTCCTGGTAGAATAGAAAATCCTCTCTCTAAGGCCTAGTAGCTGTGAGACCACTTATTTCCAGAATGGCTCAACTGAGTCATACTGATTTTTAGCCATGATAAAGCCCTAAGACCCAATCTCATCTAGCCTTTGATTTGTCTTTGAAATCAAACTCAAGAATCTGTTTGGGATGGAATGGGATTCCATTCCTCTATTCCTACCTTCCCTCTCAGCTGCCTCCCCTGAAAAGTAGCTCCTGTTGTATAACTTTGACATCAGTGCTAAGACTAATTGAAGCAGTCACAAATACCTTTATTCTAGAGTACAGTCAGACTCCAGCCCAACTTGGCAAGCACAGGAGAGTAAGGGCCCTGAAAGAACATGATGCCCATAAACCAACCTTAGCTATGCTGTGATTTGTAGGCTTAAAAACACTATCAAAGTAGACTGATAGAATGTTATACAAGGTAAGGACCCTTGCCTGAAGCTTACAACTAAACTCACCATTAAGGCTGCTTTTTAAAGAGAAGATGATACCTCATTCAAGAAATCAACTGCTGTTACAAAATGTTAAAAAACAAATCTCATGTTGTGGTAGGTCCCTGCCTCTACTCTTTCAGCATATTTGGAGACACAGACAGGGTTTGAAAAATGTCTAGACTTTTACTTCTTTTCATGTCATCAATTTACACACACACACACACACACACACACACACATACACACACGTCCCTGAACAATCCAGGGAACTTTTTGCACGCCATATCTATGTAAACAAAATTTTATCAAGAGAATAATGTTTAATCAGAGCTGCTTTAGAGAAACAAAATTTTTGGTTTGGATCTGTAGGCGTAGGGAAATTATAGCGAGGAAAACTCCTTGTACTAATATTAATTAGTAACAATTCTGAAACTTACAGTCAGCACACTGCATAGGGCACTAAGACATTGTCTTGTTTAGGATCACAAAGTCAATTATGTAGCAGATTCAGGATTTGTACCCAAATCTTCTTGACTCAAGAAATTATATCTCTATTACACAAGCTTCCTCTTTTGATAAATAATGCATCACTAAATTAAAAACATTGCAGACCAAAAATGTTTTGATT